>OY723392.1:1174541-1658176 GCA_963210295.1 Ophion ellenae
ACCCTGATATTATCTATTGGTAGTAAATATTGTTCTTCTAATATTCTTCTGGTTGTGTATTGGCCGGCAAATCGAATTGCTTTTGCCCACAGTTAAATTAATTGCAAAATTTGAATATCTATTCATTTAATCATTAAAAATAAGTTGAGTTTTATTAAACTATTTCATCATGCTTGCGTGGGAGAAACAAATAAAATTTATCGGTTATTTGAATTTAATTATTTTAGATCGGTTTTTTGTGGGGGAGGGGGGGGGGGGCGTTGCCCATCCGGCCTGGCCTGGCTACGCCAATGGCTGTGCGTAACATGCTTATGCAATCTCGAGTATATACAGGGTGTCCCAGAACTGAATGCGTTTCCTGGAATGGGGGTGAAATTGCGTTTCCTGGTTGGGGGTGAAATTCTGAGTCGATTGCTATAAACATGTGGGGGTCTCAGATTAACCCCTGAATTATTATTAATTTTTAAAGGCGGGCCAATCAGGTACGCCCGATGAGCCGGCGTACATCGGTGAGCAATACGCGCGAGTAGGGGTGCCTGGAGGTGCGGCGCTCCCGGCCATCGGGCGTACCTGATTGGCCCGTTTTTTTTAATTAATAATAATTTAGGCGTTGATCTCAGACCGACACATACTTCTATCAATCGACTGAGAATATCGACCCCAACCCTTCCTTTCAGGAAACGCATTCAGTTCTGGGACACCCTGTTTATGCGGACCGAAAATTTTGAACGCGATGTAGTCTACGCTGGTTATCAGCAACATTTAACTCTCGAGAATGGTTCCCAGCATTTTTTTAATCCGAATCTCTGATTTTGGAAACCTCTAAATGACCTTTATATCAATATGCTTGTATCCAAAGCTGATTTTGAAGACTTTGAGGCTTACATGTTGAGTAGAGATTGGCTACTATGAGGACGATCCCAAAGTCGAATGCTTCAAAGCCACCTTTCCTAATATTCAGTATATATATATATATATATATATATATATATATATATATATATATATATATATGTACGAACATACATATACGTACGTATTTGTCCAGGGCGAAAGGGAGAGACTTGGCCACGAACTCGCTGGCCGGGCGATCTCTGCACGCGCTTGTTGATTTAGGGCTTTCGTGTTATTTCGGGTACTATACCGCGCGCGAACAAACGAATGTTTTCCTGTTCATGTAGGTCGCATTCCCGATGTAATTCGCCCTCTTACTCCGTACCTCGCGTTTCCTAAACCAACTATATATAAACGCAGGCTTCGCGTCAACTCGGATCATCGTTTTAGTTCCGGCGGTCATGGATTTTTCGCCTTAAGAAGATCGAAGATCGAAGCAAAGGATTTTCGCTCGCCAGATTCCGGTAATCGATATTTCAAAGCCGCGTGTGATCGGGCACAAAGTACCGTTCGAGCTTTTTATTAAATATTTTCTTTTTGGTCAAGGGACACCACTGTGATTGTTAGTAAAAAAATCGATTTTTCTCAATTTTCTCCAAGTATACATATTCGAGAATAGCTGAAAAAAATCAAGTGGAAATATTGCGCAATGATTTAGGTATACTAACACGTTCAATTGCGCTTTTCTCTAAATAACTTTTCTCAACCTGGCTGGAATCATAACTCTATCTATAATTGTCCGATTTTCAATTTAAAAAACCAAAACTTCCGTAATTGCAGTATCTAACGTTGTACGTAGCCTTTTTAAAATTTAGTATTTTTGAGGAGAGGTACCTGAGAAAACGGCGAGAAAAATAGGTAAACTTCGGGAGTTTTTATCTCAAAAACTAATGTTTTGATTGGATCCGGGGGTGTTTTTTCATACGCGATTATCTCGAAACATAGTTTTCAAAGTCGGTGCCAAATGTATCCCGAAAACGGCTTGTCCGATTTTGTCCTTTGGATACAATATTCTTCGATAGTTTTTCTCGTTCGCCACGTAAGATTTTTTTGAAATTTTCATTTTTGACGGAATTGCGATCGTTTTAATTTGACATTCATTTTTCGTTCGCAATTTCAGACGATTTTGGATTGCATACACATTGCATAAAAAAGCAATGGTTCAATCAAACGAAAAACCCCTACGTGGCGAACGAGAAAAGCTGTCGAAGAATATTGTATCCAAATTTGGACAAAATCGGACAAGCCGTTTTCGAGCTACATCTGGCACCGGCTTTAAAAACTATGTTTCGAGATAATCGCGTTTCAATCGCTTCCAATCAACGAATTTATTTTTAAAAAACCCTAAACATACCTCAATGTATATATTATCCAATTTAAAAAAGAACCGGATCCAATCGAAACATTAGTTTTTGAGATAAAAATGCTCGAAGTTTACCTGTTTTTCTCGCCGTTTACTCAGGTACCTCCCCTTAAGCCTCCGAACATATGTAAACATTTCTCCAAAATTACACTTTTTTTTTGGAAAACACGCCATTATGTGATTTTTTTTCGAAAAAAGTCTAAGTACATCGTGAACTACATTTACATAGATTATAAAACTTTTTTATTTTTCAGACCAACCATTGTGAAGTTATCGATCCGGCTGTTGAACTACATTTTTTTATACAGAGTATACAGAGGTTTTATTACACCTCAATAAAGTTATTAATTTTTGTTTTTTTTTTTAATAAAAATTTACACGGAATAAGTTCAATGTATGCTTAATAACATTTTTTTTCTTCAAATCGGGAATAAATCATCTAGGAGACAAACAAAAATCGGAAAAAACTACCCTTTTTCGGCCCGTCACAGTCGTGTCCTACCTTCATGATAAAAAGTCGGCAGGGAACAAGCGCTTGCCGGTGAACGTTGAGCTATGAAAATTGTCGAGAAAACAAATTATTCACGCTCGATCAGGATCCTTTCATTTCATCGTTGGCGAAGCCGTGTTACTGGACTGACGTAGTTTGGGTTTTTCCCCCTTTTGTACATTTACGATCTTGTCGACCCAACGACTGTGTTTTGATCGGTATAATATATAAACATTATGCTCACGGACTATGGGCAAATTTATGACTAGGCTCTTTTTTTACGCCGGCCTCTGCGACGCGTCAAACTTTTTCTCACGTCAAATCATCGCGTGCTTCTTGTCGTCTTTAATAACGCTGCCAAAAGTTCTCGTCAATCATCGCGGGACGGGAAAAAGTTGTGCGGATGCAAGCAAAGGTAGTGATGCCGCTGAATTTTCTCGTTCATTTAATTGCTCGTTTCGACCCGAAGCTTTAACTTGTCATATTTTTCATAGAATGGTTTAAATTATTTGTATTTTCCTATGGTTTAAGGGGGGAGATAAATTTAGGAAGAATATGGCTGCTTTTCATGATTTTTTTTAAAAGGAAACATTTCTTTACCACTTTTGAGACTTACAAGGAAAGGTTGCGAGGTCGATCTCTCCGATTTCGATGAAATTCGGCATGCTTGTAGAATGGGTAAAAATAGGCGACACGTATTTTTTTATATCTGCGGAACCCGATTTTTAAAGGTTGAAACGCACCCTCCAAAATTCGTGTGTTTATCGTTTTTCGTCGATAACATTTTAACGGTACGAGACATGAAAAAAATCCAAATTGCAACAATGTTTACTTTTTCGTGTACATAGGAGATGAGAACGATAACGTTATCGACGAAAAACGAAAAACACCCCTACTTCCGAGGGTGCGTTCCACCCCTCAAAAATCGGGTTCCGCAAATATAAAAAAAATACGTGTCACCTATTTTTACCCATTCTACAAGTATGCCAAATTTAATCGAAATCGGAGAGATCGACCTCGCAACCGTTTCTTATTAGGATATGTTTTATTACTACTTTTGGCTGTTAAATGGTACAGTTTTCTAAACTGCATTTCAAAAACTAGCGTGACGTATAGCTAAAAAAACTAATCGACCAATTCTAATGGAATTTCGTATAAATCTTTATAACCTTATTGTCTAAAACATGAACCTAATTGTTTTTGAAAATGAGAAAAAGTATTTCTTATTGCACAGATTAGCCGTTTTTTCGGAAAATTCAATCTTTTTTGTTTCAAAGGATACCATTTCATCGATTGTCAACATTTTTCCCATTTTTCCTGGTTTATATTCTGCGTATGAGTGCTGATGGAAGACAAATCTTCGTTGGTTTTCTTTGGATTAATCCTGCCGACGCTACGTGTCACGCCGCGTAACAACATCCTCCGCAACCCGTTTAGAAGACTGTGCCATAGCTCCGCTATTTTTAAAGATCAATTAAAAAAATATCATCCAACGGTAAAAAATCAGCAATTTTTTCCTCGTCGTAAGGTATCTCTCACCTTAATGGCAATGATTAAAGTTTAGTTGGTACGAATTTGAAGTTGATATGAAAATTTGGATGTCACGTCTTTAGATAAAAATTGAAATTTTCACCCGTAAATGCCTCAACGATAAACTTTGTGACAATTAATCTCTATTTGTACGATATGATTTCCGTAGCAATTTAGTTTGATTTTTTTACATGGAAGGTAATCGTTTGGGGGAAACTATGTATATTTTGTTTTTGAATTCTGGCTTTAAAAAGAAATGGTTAACAGCGTCCGCGGATCGATCTGGTGTCTGGCTTTGACATCTGGCTTGACGGAGGAAAATAGACATAGAAGTTAAATGGAAACGCGAATCTTGATTGTGTACACATACATATACGCTACAGGCGTAACGGGTTTCTATCGTATCCGAGTAATTGACAAATAAAAAGGGGTAAAATTTCATTCACCGAATGGTTATTAATCTCTTGGTTTTTTCACTTTTATGTTTCCCGTATAAAGGGAAAAATAACATTGTGCCGGAACTTGCATTGCTTTTTGTGCGGCTCCTTTGTGGAAGCTACGTTGATTCTCTCCCAACTTCATCGGTTCGTTCATGATATTTTTTCCTGTCCATATTTTCCAATCTCGCTGCTCTCCTGATTTCAATTATTCTAGCAACCTTGTGCTTCGGTCGTGCTGTCGATAACAGTGAACTGCTTTTTCGAATTTTCTCTGTTATGAAACAAAATGTTGCAATGGAAAAATCCGGGTAAATCTATCGAGAGCGTTCAAATGAGTGTTGTGTTATTAATGTTATCGTGTTATATCTTTCGATTTATTCAATACATACGCGTAGGTAACTTGTCGAGTGGCGGTGGAAAGCATGGGCTGGTAAAAGCCTACAAGAGTATACAAAGAACCATGAAAAATATAACATTTTTGAATTTTTTTTCAAGTGCATGTAGACAAATGAAATTTATTCCATTTTATTAAGTACACTTCAATTAATTTAATTCGTCAATTTTTTTCATAAAATTATTTTAAATCCAATTTTTTTATTCAAATCAAAGTCATCCACTTCGATCCGTATTTTCGTTGCCGAAAATATATTACGCTGTATGGGGACGATGGCGATTGCGAAAAAAAAAACACGAATTATCTTCCTCAAATAGAGTTTTTTTTAATCATTCTTCGGCGTTACATTGTGTTTCATCAAAATGGCAATGACGAAAATGTATTAAACGATTAAGGCGGGAGATACCTGTAGGCGAGGAAAAAAATACTGATTTTTTAAACTTGGGCTATGTTTTATTATTACGTTTGGCTGTTCCATGGTATTTTTTTTATTAACCTTTAAAAATGGCGGAGGTATGAGTAGATCTTTTAAACGGGTTGCGACGGATATTGTCAGACGGCGCGACACGTAAGCGTCACGATTAATCTGACTAAAAACAACAAAACATTTTCTTTGGTTTGGTACCAAAAAATTGGTACATTTAGCAATCAAAAATACTTTTTTTTTTAATGGTCGAAAACATTTAGGATCATGTTTTAGACAATGAGGTGGAAAGATTTACACAAAATATCATCCGAATTGATCAATAAGTTTTTTAGATATACGTCACGCCAGTTTAGAAGATTAATAAAAAAATACCATGTAATAGCCAAAAGTAGTAACAAAACATACCCTAAGTGGTAAAAAAGTGAAAGAATCATTCCTAAAAAAAATAATGAAAATCAGCAAATCATTCTCTGCAAACGATTAATGCTCCACTGGTAACGTGGCCGAACAGCTTTTCGAGAAATCAATCAAACTCTTTTCCGCTTGAGCGAACTGGCAATTAAAGAGAGCGCGGTGTTCTGGTGTTGAAACAGCTTTGGGTCGGAAGCTGGTGACTGCAATGAGAGGAAATGGATCAGAAACCATATACCCTGGACTATAATTAGTCGCGTCCTTCTACGAGTAGGCAAATCGTGTCAGAGAGCCGACGACAGGCCTCGTGCTTGGCGGCCCCGGAGCTTTCCACCCTCGCGTTCACGATTATCTCCCTAGTAACATTGTAACACGTTCCAACTGTGAAACGTTTCCGGTTCGTTGTTGACTCGCCTGTCATCGTGTCTCTCTAATTTTCATTCCGAATTTATTTTTTTTTCTTTCGCGTTTTCACCTAGCCACGAACGTATAAACACACAGACACACTGTTGCATTTCAGTTTCCAATATTCCATTTGACCTATTTATTTTTGTTGCGTTTAGCTGCCCCTTGGGCGTATGTAATTAGTTATCACAGGTCTGCGAATGCTTTTTTACTTTGTTTTCGCCCTCGAATCCATTGTACATACTATCGCGTCCCATCGCGTTTCATTAACGTATCACATTTTAATACCCGATACCTCGTTCTATTTTTCAATTACGAATATTGCGTCGAAAAGTATGTTGGATAAAGGGGAGAGCAATGGCGTAGCCAGTATTTGTTTCTGAGGGTTGAGTGGCTGAAAAAAATCGTTTCGTCCACAATCTTTTTTTGTTTTAATAACATTTACATAATAGTCGATAATCACGTAACACACATCAAATATGGAGCTTTAAGGCCGTATTCTAGTGTGAACACTAACTAGGGTGGCACAAATTTGAGCCATATTTTTTTTTCCTTTCTCTCACCATCCAATTATCTTCTTTGAAGAAAAAAACATTGTCGCGAAAGGTGCGGGCGGTCAAAAAATATTTACAGGTAGCTCAAGCCTCCAAAAATTCTAATTTTCATTAAAGAATCGATTTTTTTCGTCTATTTCTCACCCATGAATTTTACGCTTTATCAATTTGGAATTCACCTCGCGAAAGCAAGGCCAATGAATATTTAGTGGTCGCTCATGAGCTTCAAAATCGCCGAATTTTAAAAACAATAGATCCTTTTATCTTCAAAAACAGTTTTCCGCTCTCAAAAACTTGAATTTTCGGGAGACTTGAGCGACCTCTAAATATTTTTTGACCGCTCGCAACTTACGTGGCAATTTTCTTTTCTTTAAAGAAGATAAGTGCATGGTGAGGAAAAGGAAAAAAAATAGAGCTCAAATTTGTGCCATCCTAGTAAACACCCATTTACAAAGTGATTTTTTCGGAATTAGATTTAGAGAAACTATTTATTCTACGGTGTTATTATTTAACAGTTATATTTATGCATGTTTGAAATAACATTTTAAATTTTTTCAATACGTTTTATTCGCAATTGTACATGATATTTGAGCTTGCGCAGGTCATGTCGCTAAAATTTTACATCGTCAAGCGTTGCGATTGCAGCCGTCCTTGTCAGCTGAAAAGAACGACTTTTTAAAACTCTAAAAAGCCGGATAGTTGCCCCAGGGGGATACTTGCCCCGGTTTTGAATACACTATGTTAGGGATGTTGGGGGGGGGGGGTTAACGTTTGACTGTGATTGGAGGGGCCCCTCCTGCAGGCCTCGGTGCCATGTAAGCCTTCGAAGTAGGCGCACGCGTTTTGTCCGTGTGAGCAAAAATCTTCCGCGGCACAACTTTGACCGACGTCGAACTTATATTGGTATGTAATTTCGATTGAATATCTTTATTACTGATTGTTGTTTCCGTCAACTGTTTGCTTCTCAGCGCGCATTAGAGTTTAAATTACTCTGTTTACTAGGTTTTATTGTTGAATAGTTTTGATTTATTTCGCAAATAACAAGGGCAAGTATCCGTATCAAAAAGGATAGTCGCCCCATTTACGATGGCGAATAATCGCCCTAGGGCAACTATCCACAGCTATGAATTTTTTAGCGAACTAAGGCAGATTTTGTTCTTTTGGTGTTTTTTTTCCAACTTGTTGTGACTATAATTTGTTGTGACTATCAAGTACCAGGCGTTTCTGGAGAGCCTGCATTACGTGAGCGCGTACAGGAATATGAGCCTGATCGAGGTTTTGCACTAAATCAGCGGAACAAAGTGCCTCCACTAGGCGATCAAGTCCCAAACGATGCTGATAAAAACAAACTAGAAACTTGAATGAGGCTGAGCAGAATAGCGTGAACCAAGATCACACGCCACTTAGGCCATCTTCAAGCCTTTTGAATCTTTCTGAGGACTGTTTAGCTCTAGGAGATGGCGACATTGAAAATTACATCTTTCATTGTACTGAGCTATCGAAGAGAAAATAAAGAAAACAACCGAAATAACGGAAACTAAAATTAGGGCAGCGAAAAAAGATTGTAAGACAGTAAAAAACAAACGAGCTGGTAGCGAGAAAAGTATTGTAAAGAAAAGAAGGCAACCGCAAAAAAAGAAAAAGACCAAAAAAATATCGATATTACCAGCAGTGAAACTGAATCCGATAACACAGATTTTATTGAACTGATCAAAGGAAACGCTTTGAGAAAGAGAAAAATACAAAATTCCAATCCTGACAGTGAAAACGAAGAAAATGTTATAGGGTCAAAAACATCTAAAGGAAAAACCACCGAAGGACTACCAATTAAAAGAAAAAAGGACGGAAAATCGATAAGACACACTGAAAAAATATTAAGGTGAAAAACGCTAATTCTACAATAGAAAATACAAATAGAACAGTTTCAGTTGACGATTATTGCGCAGAATGTTTTGAGAATTATAATTTAACTACATCGAAATCAGATTGGATTCAATGCCCGATGTGTCGAATGTGGTTGCATGAAACTTGCACACCATTCAAAAGCCACTGCATAAGATGTGGAAAATTGAAAACCCTGGCTTCTGGTATAATGATATATTTCTCTGAATATCTGGTAAATTGTTATAATTGATGCTTATGCCAAAGCTGATTGCCACGTTGTTCTATCGTTAAGATAAATAATAATATTTTACTAATAACTTAAGTAATGTAAAGTTTGGAGGCTATTTCTGTTGTATTTTTATAGTCTTAGACGTTAAAACTTAATACTATTTTATCATGTTGATTAATATTGTAATTAGTACTTAATAAAGGATCTCAGTAAATACTAAAGATTGATTACTTAAATTGATATAAATTAGTTTCTATCTAATAAAATCATAGTGAAGCGTCTATCCCCGCACGAGGCAAGTATCCCCCGAAGCATTTTTAACGTTAGGCTACTATCCGCCACAGTAGGCAACTATCCATTTTTGAGAGGTAAAATAAAACAGGATTTACTCAAAACCAGTATTAATTATCATTACAAAAATAGGCTACTATAAAATATCAAAGACCTATGTTTTAATATACATATCGCATTATTCTTAGTAAGTACATATTTTTGAATAATAAAGCTTTTTTGAAAAGTGGTGCCCTCCGTCTTTTTCACTGTTTTATAATTGCTATTTTTCTGCCGCGAGTAGTGAATCTTTTATTGAAAAAAATCAGAGTACCTACTCTACTTCAAACGCCGCCATTTCGTAAATTTTTCCCATTTTTTTATTAAGGGGCCGAACGATACTACATCCGATTAATTAAATAATCACATGATATAATATGGAATCATACATACTGGTGACACTGGACGTGAGGAAGGCCTTCAACCCGGCTAAGTGGGGGGATATCTTGGGGGTGCTGGAAGGTACTTTCCGGATTCCCCCCCTACCTCCTTCGGGTATTGAAGGACTACCTTAATGACAGACACATTACGTACGAGACGGAGGAAGGACCGGCGACCCGTAACATTACTGCGGGGGTTGCGCAAGGATCCATACTAGGACCGGACTTGTGGAACGTTACATACGACAGCCTGCTGAGGCTGGAAATGCCGCGAAACGCTTCGCTCGTCGCTTACGCTGATGACGTGGCGGCGGTGATCGTGGAACGAAACGGAGATCTGGCCCAGCTGACACTCAACCAAGTCATGAGGCGCATCGATAGATGGATGACGGCTCACGGACATCCATCTAGTCTAGTGCAAGAGGATCTCTTGCACTAGACAGACAGAGATCCTCGTGTTACCCAGACGACGGATACCGACGATTATACCGATGACAGTCGGGACGGCACGAACGGCAACTACCCGCATAGAAATTTTGATGGGGCCCAGATCAGGGCCCGATCAAGTTGCCTGACTGCCCTGTTAGGGCACCAATAAGGCAGCCTGAAAGGGCCCTACTAGGAAATGTAACGTTGTGTCACATAATGGCCTGATCTGGTTGCCTGATCAGGCCCTTATCAGGTTGCCTGATCAGAAAGAAATGCATATAATATGTCAAACAACCAAAATGGAATGAACCACTTAATTTAGAGTTCCACTACAATGATTTTGTATCATAATTCGTCATTCCCTGGCCTGCTGAAACGTTTTTGTTCGAAGAAAATATTTCGCCTATATGGGAATCGAACCTCGTACCTTCTTATTCAAAGCTAGGCACGCTGCCCCTATGCCACCGTGTGCTTGTAACATCTTGGTCCAAGATATGGCATAACAGACCAAATGAATTCCTATAATTATTTGTTGTATCACATAAAGTATATCAATTAGTTAATATCATTGTGACAATTAAAGAGGTTTATCGAATAAGATGCTATAGATTTTTGAAATTTAACCTTATATATATATATATATAGTTCCTCTTCGCCTTACAAAGCTGCCGAAATCTTCCAACACGCATCCAAGTTGCATAACGTTTTTTGTCGTGACAGTCTATAGCACCTTTTTTTAAATATAATTCAGGAATGCATCGAAACTCGGAAGCTACGATGCTGTAAAATCGAAGTTTCCATGTGAAAAATGAGAGGTTATGTGCATCTAGCGACTGTTGAGGCAGGCATAGGGCAAGCCTATTTATGGCCTCATCAGGGAAAGCCATAGTAGGGCCTATCAGGGCAAGCCTTGGTAGGGCCCTATCGGGGAAAGCCTTAGTAGGGCCACATTAGGGACAGCCTTAGTAAGGCCCTATCATGGAAGGCCTTAGTAGGGCCTATCAGGGCAAGCTTTGGTAGGGCCCTATCGGGGAAAGCCTTAGTAGGGTTTTATCAGGAACGGCCTTAGTGGGGCCATTTTACTATAGCCTGATGTAGGGCCAAAATACTTCTGGCCCAATCGGGGCCGGATCAGGATGTCCGTAATAGGTGTTACCCCTATCACACCCCGATCGGGGCCTGATCCTGGTCAGGCTAACCCTAAGAAATTTCTACTCGGGTAGGGGGGAGGCCAAGTATCTGGGGGTGACTCTGAATACGAAGCTGACCTTCTGGTCACACATAAAACAGACGGCCGAGAGGGCGGCGGTGAAGATTGCTTCGCTTAGCCGCCTGATGGCCAATACGCACGGACCGAAACCATCGGTACGTAGACTACTGATGACGACAGCTCACTCGATCCTCCTGTATGGCGCAGAGATCTGGGCCGACGCGCTCGCCGTAAAAAAATACAGAAAAGCAATAACGTACGTACAAAGACAGGGGGCACTAAGGATAGCGTGCGGATACAGGACCGTCTCAGCCGAGGCGGTTCCGGTTGTGGCGAGCGTGATTCCTATAGACCTACTAGCCACGGAACGCAAACGAATCTACGAACGCGACGAAAGGACCGAAAAGGCTGACGCGGCAACGCGTGAAAGGGGAAGGACCTTGACGAACTGGCACGTACGCTGGACGACCGAGACGGGAGGAAGGTGAACCAGGAGACTTATACGGGACCTAAGACGGTGGACGGAGCGGGATTTTGGGGAAGTAAATTTCTACCTAACTCAATTCCTTACTGGACATGGCTACTTCCGCAAGTACTTACACGACATGAAACGGATACAGACGCCAGACTGTAAGTACTGCGGACACATACTAAACGACGTGAAGCATACGTCGTTCTTCACGTGCGACAGATGGATGACCCTGAGACAACAACTGGAACGGAGGACAGGTTCTATCACACCTGATAACATAGTTGGAACGGTGCTACAGGACGAAGACAGCTGGACACACGTCGCCACGTTTATCGAGGCGCTTCTAAGAGGAAAGAAAGAGGACGGATGCCTGGATAGTGAATGAGAATGAATGACAAAGGAATGAAAGGTGATGTATGAACGGGATCCTTGGAACTGAGAAACGGCACGAAACGGACGATGGACAGGTCCCGCGGGGGTTAAATTAAACTTACGTGTTGCCACCCCGCGGAGACAGGACAGAGGAGGTTTTTAGTCGGTAGGCCATAGTGAGAGTCCGCCACACGGGAGAGAACGTGTATCTCTCCTATGGTCCCCAACGCATTTTCCCCTCGTATAAAAAATAAAAAATAAATATGGAGTCATACATAATTGCGATGATTGAGAATGCATCGGTTGTGTGAATATTATATTCGATAATTATACAAATAAATTGCATAAGAATGCATGCGTGTTAATGAATTTGAAATCAATATGATTTCAGACATTTAATTGAGTTTAATCTGCAAACTATTTACGTTTTATTATATTATAATTGTGAAAGAGTGAAAAATACGATGAACGTTTGTGTGAATAAAAAAATCGGTCGTACTTTAATAAGCCATGAGGTGCCGAAATTAACGGTTCGTAGTTTTCTCAATTATGTGAATAATTAAACACTTTTTCTGCGAACCTGGTAGAATATTAAAAATGCAAAAGCAATACATCGCAGTGTCTCATATTCCAAATTTGTTTGGAAAAATGTCTTATTGAAAGATATTCAGAACATTGTAATGATCGAAATAGTTTAAAGAAACAAAGCGGTTGAATAAATTCCGTATTCGATAGTTATGAATATTAACCGAATGAGAACAAACGAGTATTCATCAATCGGAAACGTTTATAATTCTATAGGTGGATTTCAATTGAATTTGCACAGTTTTTATATTCTTCTACATCACACTTTTTAAAGCGTGGAAAATGCAAAGATCGATTGTGAAATGAAAACACACCCCAGAATATCATGAACCTTAAGGACTTACGCCTAGTTGGCACAGGGGAAAAAAGCTTATATACGATTTTTTTACAGCGTCAATGCACTTTTCAAATAGAAATGATGTGTCATTAAAAAGTAAATATATTTAACTTATTTAACAATAAACTTAACTTATTTAACGGTCCATCTGAAATCTAAAAACCGAACGGGTTATTCAAGATAACAATAAATACGAGTCGTTGACGATCGTCGATTAAAAAATTTCAACAACGTGGCGACGACTTAACACTCGAGCAAATAAAATTTATGAAAAAAGGCGGCATTTCTACGTAATTATTAAATAATGAAGATCGATTTAAAAAAAGTGAAATCGTCAACGACCATTAAATGTTTCTCATCGCATCTCCTCTAAATTTGGAAATAAACCATCAAGTGGTTCTCGAGATATCATGTCCACCGACTTTGAAAACAGTGTTTCGAGAAAAACGAGTTCAAATTTCGAATTATGGTACTTCTACCGGTTGCCCGGCCGACTGTTAAAAGCTCATTCAGTTTTGGGAATATTTCAATGACATTTTCAGGGAATATAGCTAAAAGGTGATACTACCGAGAAAGAATATTTTTGGAAAATGCAATTTTTTCACCTACGTAGCTACATGTAGTCCATTAAGACAATATTTGTGGAAGGTTCAATACATGTACTTTTTAATGATACATTATTTGTATTAAAAAAATGCATTAACATAGTAAAGCAGTATCGAAATTTTTTCCCTTGAGTCAACTAGACCTAACTCCCTAAGATGGCGAAGATTCGTTACCTTAAAAAGGTGGTAAAGCTTGTCATTTCGATTATGCGAAAAAGAAAATATTTTATGAGTGAACTTAGTGAATTTTTACACGGATGAGTTGCGTTCATGTACACTGTGGAATTTTGTCTCGAATTGTCGTCAATGCTTCGCGATTTACGGCAAGAACGTATTTTCTCTCCCTCTGCCTTTTATAGCTATCGGGGGGCATGAAATTGGCATGGATTTTGGGCGAAAGCGAGTGTGCACAGTTTGCAGGATCGTACCCGATATATATATACATATATATGTGTGTGTGTGTGTGTGTGTGTGTGTGTGTGTGTGTGTGTGTGTGTGTGTGTGTGTGTGTGTGTGTGTGTGTGTGTGTGTGTGTGTGTGTGTGTGTGTGTGTGTGTATATATCGTCCGCCCAATACACGTGCCTGCAACGATTCGTTGCATCAAACGTAACGGACGATTACTCCAACCTGTTTACCCAATCTCGGATAAACAAATAAACGAATGGCACCCTCGTGAATTCGCATACGTATGAATGCATTATTACGCAAAACGGAACGCCATTACGGACTCCTTTACGAGTGTCGCATATGGGACGATAGGTGCTTGAATGGCTGAGCACACGTGGCGGTCACGTGAATCGCTATATTTGTACCTACAGCATTGAAACAAAAAAAAAGCATGCGCAGCCCGAGTCTTTTTCAAAGTGGTTGCTGCTCGAAGATAACACCCCGCACAAGCGGAAAAATGCTATTTAGTATGATATAATCGTCATTCAATTTTATATAAGAGTTACAATGATGATGCTTAATTATTATTATGTTTTCATTTCAAATAGCAAGAATTTTAGGGATATTACAAAATTGTCGTGTCCCTTTGTACATTCGTTTTTTATCGGGCTGTAAGTAAGCTGCTAGGCTTTAGGCGAGGAAAAATCTGCTGATTTTTATGATTTTTTTTTATACCGTAAGATTTCTTTACCATTTTTTAGACTTAGGGTATGTTTTACTACCACTTTTGGATGGTACTTGGTATTTTGTATTTTTATTAATATTAAAAAACAGAACGGATTGCGGTGGATGTTGCCAGACGCCGTTACACGAAGCGTCGGCGAGATTAATCCGAAAACAAACCAACGAAGATTTTTATTTCATTAACTCTAATACGCCGAATATAAACAAATAAAAAGTGAGAAATGTCGAAAATCGATGAAATGGTACGCTTCCATACAAAAAGATTCAATTTTCCGAAAAAAAGGCTACGTTTTGCAATAAAAAATCCTTTTTTTCATTGTCAAAAACATTTAAGGTTGTGTTTCAGACAATAAGGTTAGAAAGATTTATACCAAATTTCGTCAAAATCAGTCGTTTGGTTTTTTAGTTACACGTCACGTCAATTTTGAAAATGCAGTTTAGAAGACCATACCTCCGCCATTTTTAGGGATTAATTTTTTAAAATACTATGTAACGGTAAAAGTGATAAAACATAAGTCCTAAAAATGGTGAAGAAATATTACCTTTAAAAAAAACACATGAAAATCAGCAAATTTTTTTCTCGCCTAAAGGTATCTGCCCCCTTAAAATGAGATGCTGGGGCGACATCTATAATTACTTGATATTTTGTCTGTCTGTTTGAGTTGGCGTGAAAATGCCTGAAGCATTTTTCCTGAACCTTGGGTATATGAAAATAAACGCTTTCACAATTTCCCTTTACTTTGTTTCATCTGGATTCGTCAACAGGAACGTGAGAGAATGCAATTTTCCTTTCGAGAACTGGGGCGCGCCATACCCTTCAGCGTTTATGAAGAAGCTTCTCAAGTAAATACTTAATGTGAAATAGCTTCATTGGCATTGATAATTAATTTACTCAACATTTATCTTTTTCTTCTTGTGATCTGAATATGCAACTATATAAAAAAACGTATTTTTTTACTTTATAGTAAATTTTTATTTAAACTGCTCAACAACGTGTTTTTTGTTATTATCATGGTACTTAATCCTTGATATCATTTTATCCTGGATTCCGCTCACAAAGAACATCATTTAAGCGTCTGCCTTTGATTTTGTTGAAATATGTGATAAACCATTGAAAACTGTTATACACGTATTCTTTTTTGTCGACAGAAAACGCTTTTAAGGGGGAGGGGCACCACTCAAAGAAAGGGGTGTCACCCCTTGATTAAATTGTTTTCAATGCTTCTATAGCGGATTTTCCATCGCTTCACATTAGAAGAATTTTGGTTTTAGTTTTATTGAGATCGGTGGACTGCTTTCGGGTCCATCGCTCTTCGGGAAATTGCGTAATCATTTTTCCTCCCTTAAACCCATTTTTCGTGATTTTTTTCTGGTAATTTTGTGCCGGTTCTGATTTTTTAAACACATTTAAGAGTATGGTTTTAAGTATCTTTAACGATGCTTGAATTGAAAAATATTTACAAATGTGGCAAATTGTGCAGCTCGCTCGAAAACAAATCGTCCGAAATAGAAAAATCAAACGCATTTAGTTTTTGCATGAAATTATCTAGTGCCCAGGTAGGGAATCAAAAGGCTGACGATGGAAACAAACTTGTGCGAGCCTTGTTTTACCGAGCCTGAGTGAGACAGACCTGGGCCAGGTTTCATTGCATCGTTTGGAGCAGCCTGGAACCAAGACTGGCTGCTTAGCCTAAACTCAGGGTTATTTCAAGCTTTATTCAGCCAGTGAATTTTAAGGCTAAAAAATCAAGGCTGGATACAGGCTTGTTTCAGGTTGTGCTAAAATAAAATAAACTTTAAATAATATTTTTTCTGTACTTTTATGAAAAAAAATTAGCAATAAATTTGTCGGGTGCGAAGGCACGAAAAACGAAAGCGAAAGAGGCAGCTCAGAACATTTAAACATATTCTCTTATCGATATTTATGAGGTATACAAAAAAGTTTTTTTCTCGTCACATACACATTTCGTATATACTCACTCTCTGGGGTTTGCGTACACTCTGTGTATTACGTGTCCCATAAACAATGAATAAAATAAAGTATTGTGTTTAAAATATTTTATATATATTTTATAACAAATAATATAATGAATAATAAATATATACAATAACTAAAATGAATTCTTTACAAATTTATTAAATTTACCCCAATGTAGAATATAGAAAACTAAAAACAGGCCTCATATAGCCTCGAGAAGAGTTTGGGATAAGCTTGGTCATAAATGCACGTGAAGGCTTCATTAAGGCTCTTTTTGAACCTTGTTATTTCGTCGTTTCAGGCTTAGTACAGGCTTTTCTACCAGCCTTTGGTCAAGCCTGTGTGCAACAGCCTGAAACCGCGTTATCATGCAGGGGTTCAGCTAGGCCTGAAATCAGGCTGGTGCTCAGCCTGAATTAAAAAATGTGAGCCTTGTTTCAGAGCTTGGCGAGCCCTTTTTTCATCGTCAATTCCTACCTGGGTGCTTGGACGAAGAATTTAATAAAATATTGTTTTTTGGAAAAATGGCCGCTATCCAAAGTAAAAGTTTCGAATCTCGTTGAAAGACCGCTTTATTTCCATTCATAAAAAACCATGCAACGAAAGAAAAATTCCGTCGTCCAAGCACTGCTTTTTTATAAGTAAAAAAAATATGTAAAATTTGAAGTTTATCGGTGTGTGATTTTGTAGACATCGTGATCCCCCGTTTTGAATAGATCGTTTCAGAAAAACGCGTTTAAAGTTAGCCAGTTTGCGAACTAACCTATAAACGACTATAACTCCCACAATTTTGAACCGATCGACTCAAAATTTTCAGAGACCATTGTCAAAATAATATATTTTCAAAAAACGTAAAAAAATCGATGTTTAAAAAAAATAATGGAGCAAGCCCTTAAGTTGAAAACATAAAAAAAAGTAAGTGATTACTATATAAAACAATACATAATACACAAACTGATGTGCTGGTCTAGTGGTTAGCGTGGTTGCCTCTGAAATCAGCACATCGGGAGGTCGCGGGTTCGAATCGCCGTCTCGTAGTTTCGGAGAAAAATAAAAACACGGGCGTGACGTAGCTCCAGTTCTACACGGGTGTCGCACGCATGGACCGGTACGTGTGGGTGTCGTGCGAGTATGACTGTAGCCTGTGAGTTATTTCTCGACGAAACGCGACTAGCTCCGAAGCTGTGAAGCGAACTCGGGACCGGCTGTATTGGTATAGGTTATCCGCAGTTTCCCTATACCCAAGGCGGAAATATCATGGTGAATGCGATACAGAGGGGGAAGTCGGCTGCGGCCGCAAGGTGGGGATATAACACTGGAATATGAGGTATGTATCAAGGGGGAAGAACTCTGTACAGATGGAAGTTGAAAAAAAATACATAATATACTGCTCACAAAAATTAAGGGATATTAAAAAAATTCCAAATTTTTGGGTGATTTTCAACAAGGGATAACTCGGAGAAAAATGGTCGTACAGAAAATTTAAAAAGAGGACATTTTAGCTTCAAGTGTCTAGTTTTCAGATCTGGATGGTAATATTTTTTAGCATGCGCGGTTTTCAAGTTATCATCCGAAAACATTTTTTCCAAATTTTTCCTCATCTTTAAAATGGTCTGTGGGCTTCAATTTTTTTAAATCATGCGACCATACAACTCTTTTAGACAATTTAATTGGCTTTAATTTGACCTTTTAACGAGCGCCGTACGATGATTTGGCGCGGAGTAATCGTCGATCAAAGCGAAAAAGTCCATTCTAACTTTGACAATCAATTACTCGGGAACTAATGATCGCACAGAAAATGAAAGTAGGGTTTTGGAAACTCCAAAACATTCTCTATGACATGCGATTAGAGGCTGTCGATACATTTTTTTTCGAAGTGATGATGTTGACTGAAAAAAGTTGAAAATCTGCGAATTTAAGGATATTTGGAAAATTTGGTATAACTTTGCATATAATGTATGAACGAAGGATATCTTCGGTAATTTTTTAACCTCGAAGTGTCTCCAAAAAACCCTCAAAGGTGCAAAGCGCTGCGATTCTTTTTTCTTAGTGCCCCGATGGTTAAATTTATCGTTCCTGTCAAAAATCACCATAACAAGCAATTTTTCGATTTTTATTAATTTTTTCAACTTCAAAATGTTTTTTTTTAGCAATAATGCGTAATTTTTCTATTCACAGACATCAATTATCAAGAAAAAATAAATCAAAAAATTTCGAATAACATTTTTTCTTTAGCATGTTCACAATGCTTGACTATCTCGATTTTTTTTACCGTTTTCACTTACCGCCGGTATTAGCCTTACCCAAAGCGTACCACGTGGAGCTTGTTACGGTGAAAAAGTCAAGGTAATGAAGCATTGTGAATATGCTGAAAAAAAAAAATTCTAAAATTCTTTCTTGCTAATCGATGTCTTTGAATGGAAAAATTACGTATTATTGCTAAAAAAACAATTTTGAAGTTGAAAAAAATGAATAAAAATCGAAAATTTGCTTGTTACGGCGATTTTTGAGAGAAACAATAAATTAAAATCTTCGGGCCACTAAGAAAAAAAATCGCAGCGCTTTGCAACCTTTAGGGTTTTTTGTGGACACTTCGAGGTTAAAAAATGACCGACGATATCCTTTGTTCATGCCATTATATCCGAAGTGATACCAAATTTTCCAAATATCCTTAAATTCGCAAATTTTCACCTTTTTTTCAGTCAACATCATCACTTCGAAAAAAAATCATTATCAACAGCCATTAATTGCCTGCCATAGCGAATATTTTGCGGTTTTCAAAACCCTACTCTCATTTTCTGTACGATCATTAGTTCCCGAGTAATTGATTGTCAAAGTTAAAATGCACTTTTTTGCATTGATCGACGATTACTCCGCACCAAATCATCGTACGGAGCTCGTTAAAAGGTCAATTTAAAGCTGATTAAATTATCTAAAAAAGATTCTGGTCGCATGATTAAAAAAAATTGAAGTCCACAGACCATTTTAAAGATGAGCAAAAATATGGAGAAAAAAATGTTCGTTGGTTTTCGGATGATTACATGAAAACCGCCCCACTAAAAAATTTTACCGTCCAGATCTGAAAACAAGACACTTGAAGCTACAATTTTCTTTTTTTTTAGTTTTCTGTACGACCATTTTTCTCCGAGTTATCCCTTGTTGAAAATCACCCAAAAATTTGGAATTTTTTAAATGTCCCTTAATTTTTGTGAGTAGTGTATTTTAGTTCTGAAGAAACGCTTACCATACTGCAATATATTGGAGTAATTTATTTATACTTATTACGCTTTGCAGTGCACTTGCAAGTATTCGAAAAGCTCTGTGTGCGTGCGTTTTGTTTGTAAGAAAAGATCACAAAGATGCGTTTTTCATAAAAAATGTGGCGTATTTTTATTCGGAGTATTTCGTTTCAGTGAAAGGGTACAAAGATTATGTTGAGAAATTGTTTCAAAATTTTTTTTTGTTCCCAAAGCAACATAATATCTACTCGGGGAATGTTTCTGGCGCAGTTCTTGGAGAAAAACATCATCCAGCATTTCCCTTCTCTTCCGAGTCCCTTTCGTCTCGGCCGTTCCGCAAAACTGCGAGCTCACGTAGACGCGTTGTGCCCATCGTGTCTCTCGGGTTTGAAGAAGAGTCTTTCTTCTTTGGGGAGAGAATGCGGGCGTGTTTCCGGTCTCGTTTCCACGTTCGGCTCTTACCCCCGAGCTCTCTCTCTCTCTCTCTCTCTCTCTCTCTCTCTCTCTCTCTCTCTCTCTCTCTCTCTCTCTCACTCTCACGGTACTCTTAGGGAACTTCGGTTCCAGAGTACGGAATAAACGCCTCTCTCTCTCTCGGCTCCAGTACATCGTTTTCTCCCTCGACGTGTGGTTTCAATTAACGTACCGTAAATACATTTTTTGCACGCGTAACACGTTTGCGGTTAAAGCTACAATGCAATTATGGTTTAAAAAAAAATGCAGTGGCAGAGCGGTATAATCACATCATATTTTGTGATTACCATCGTAACTGGGAACGATAATAGAAAAGCAAATAAACCGTTTGGTCGGTGCGCGAAACCGATACGTTGCAGCATTTATTTAATATCGGGGCTCTTTTAAGGGGGGAGATACCTTTACGCGAGGAAAAAATTGCTGATTTGTATGTTTTTTTTTTAAGGAAAGATTTCTTCGCCTTTTTTGAGACTTAGGGTATGTTTTATTACTACTTTTTGCTGTTATGTGGTATTTTTTAAATTAATCTTCAAGGACGGCTAAGGCATGGGTCGTCTAAAGGGGTCGCGGCAGATGTTGTCAGACAGCTTTTTTTACCAAGTCATATGTTACTATAAATAAAGATTTGGGGCGCTTAAAACTTAGTCATATAACCTTGAATTTACATAAATTCATTAACATATCAACTTAATTAATTAAGTGTATAAAAAACCTTAGATTTCGTGAATAAATAAAAATCTTGACACTGAGTTTGAACGTGTGATAATATTTTCTTTAATTACTATTGTGTCAAATTAAATACGGTCAATGAAACTGAATTGATCAAATTTATTAAACATTTAAAAAGTTAAGCGCCCCAAGCTTTCATTTATAGTCACATATAGGTGACGTGGTAAAAAAAAATTATTTTCTACTTCTTAATACGTTAAATGAGCTTGTTTAATTTTTTTTCATTATTTTTTTATCTTATCTCACATCTCATCGTCCATATTATTTCTATCTCATTTTCCATCTGTTTTGTTTGTACGCTCATTTGCCACCGCTGTTTTCCCATGAGTGTATCGCGTTTTCACGAGGGCACGCGGAAACTGTGGAAAACCCGTGCGCTGACGCAGGAGATCCAACAACTTGCGGTTGGAAATATCAAACAAAAAGTCGCAAACGACGTCGGTCGGAAAATAACCACGAAATCCACTTGGATTTCAATGTGAACTCAAATCCTTATAGGGATGTGGTAGTATCCAGGGACTCCCCAACAAATGTCGCTACTTACCTTAGCGTTTCTTCGGGTTTGTTCAATAGGACAGTAAGTTTGATAGCACGTGTCAGAGCCAGATCCATTCACAGGTGGGGTCCTTGATCCGTGCAATTACCAACTCAATTGTTCGCTCGGACCGGAAGTTTGATCGACGTGAGTAGAAATAGCAAGTCATTTCCAGATTTCAAGGTTTGAACTGAGTTCTTCTATGAAAGTACCACATCTCGCTACAGTGATCGCTCATTCTCAATTCCTCCTTTATCTACTCAATGCGAGTATGCATGAGTGGGCACCCGTCAGCCTGTTTAACGATTAATCAATGTGGTATACACGGATGAATCGTGAAATGTGGTTCCTCGATTTATCCTTTATGTGACTTGTACATATGTATATAACATTCGATACATAGAGACGTGCGGGCTAGGAATTGTCGGTCGGCCAATAAACCGCACCGCGCTTATAGTTGTCGACGAGACGAAAACTGACTCATCACTTTCATAAATCATCGCACATCACACCTGTCTGTATGCTGTCTAGCGATATATATACACATACCGGGTGTCCCATTTTAATCTTACATCTGATTTATTTCGCAAAATACTGCTTTCATCAAGTATTGAGTATAATAAATCATTCAAGGTTCAAAGGAGGACGTTAAAAAAATCGTTTTTTGTTCCAAAATTCAAAATGGCGACGTTACGATGGACCGACATGTTTTTTTGAAATGGGATCATGAATTTTCGTTCAGCAAAACATTTCTAAGGCCAAAACGAACAACTTTTGTGGGATAAGTTTTTGATATCGTGTATAACTTTTAGGTTAGAATACCATTTTTTAGCCAAAGTGACGAGCCGCAGAGACATAATCTTTGTTTGGGTTATCGATGACCCAAACAAACGCAAACAAACCCAAACAAACTCACACCCATACACACACACGCGCACTTACACTGTGGATGTTGAAGACTTCACCTGCTCGTCGTACCTTCTGGATAGCACTGAAATACTAAAAAAAATGGTAGTCTAACCAAAAAATTATGAACGTTATCAAAAAAACTTGTCCTACAAAAGTTAGTATTGACCCGATAAATGTTTGGGTGAGAAAAATGCATGATCTCATTTAAAAAAAACATGTCAGCCATCTTAACCTCGCCAATTAAAATTGGGGACCAACATTTTTTTTAACGTCTCCCTTCGACCCCTAAAAGTTTTATTATACTCAATACTTGGCCGGAGCAGTATTTTTGAAGATAAATCAGGGGTGAGATTAAAATGGGACACCCGGTACACACGCACACACACACACACGCGCACGATATTTTATGTCAAATGTGTGTAGCTGCATCTTTGCCGATATATATAAATATTCGCAAAGATGCAGCTACACACACATGTTTACATAAAATATCGTATACAAGGCTTACGCGTGCAGTTTAACCGCACTTTATGAGGAAGAGTGAGCTCGCTTCAGTTAAAATATATGATTCACCTCCAGCTCTTTGACTATCCTTCTTCCCCTCTCTCTCTCTCTCGTCCTCTTCCTCTCGCCACAGCCGTAAACTTTGTCCCTCATTGTTTTCAAGAGGAAGTGAAGCCCGAATCTCTCTCTCTCTCTCTCTCTTCCTCACGCCCTTCTTTGCCTTCTTCCTTCTTTCCCCTTCGTATCTCTCCGCGCCCTCACCCTCTCTCTCTCTCGCTCTTTTTCTCTCTCGTCATAGTTCTGTTCTCGCTTTCTCTCACAGGGGCGTATCCTCCGTTTGCCTCCCGAACCCCGTTTTAAGCGGAGGGGGCGGTCGTACGCGACTCGCACGTTTTGGATTTAGCCGGGTGGTAGACCGCGAATCGTCGCGCGTATCCAGCGAAACGTAAGATTAACTGCTAGTTTATTTTATAATCCGGCGCGCTCTCGCTCTTCGGGGTTGACAAGGCTCGGGGCAAGCAAGTTGCGAAGGGGTTGGAAAAGAGAGCGCACCGAGAGCAACGAGGATCGCGAAGGGATGAAGTGGAGTAGAGGCAAAAAAAAACGCATACAGAGATGGAAAAGAGAGAAGGAGGGTGGGGAATTTCGCAGCACGTTGGAACGCGCGGCTGAGGGTGGATTCTCCACGTGTGTTCGTTTCGCGAAATTCTGAAAATTCACCGAGCGACCGAGCTACGGTGGATAGTTTTTATGCACCCCCGAGGAGAAATGCTCGCGTGCAGGGAAAATAAATATGTATGGGGGTTGGCTTCCTAGGAGAGGGTTGAAATGGGTAGATTATTTTTCTCCGAATAACTTTGTAACGTCAACATCTATATACGCCTCTCTCTCTCTCTCTCTTTTGGGACTCCATTGACGGCTGCGCACACCCCCGTTAATCCAACAAGGCCTGCATCCCCAATCACCCCCTGATGGAGAATCGAGGATTTACGAGGAAAGAAGTGGCTCAGCCGAGCTTGAAACGAAACTACTTGGGGAATGAGGGTGGCGTTTGAGGAGTACGCCTCATTACTTGTTAACCGAAGTGGAATTTATTTCACGTCGTGTCAACGTGCAACTACCCCCGAGTTCGCTTCTCGTACGTTTCATATTTATGAACGGCAAGTGCCTTGCGGCCGTAACTCAAACAATTCCAACGGATATTCCGCTGGGCTCACATTTTTCGTAATCTTTTTTCAAATTAATTATCCGACGCGTGAACTCTAATTTATATCGTATTGTCGGCCTCTCTTGTATCTTGTGTTATTATTGATGGTTGACGATACTTTTGTGAATTTATCGGAAATAAGTGCCGATGAAAATATATTCTGAGGGGCTATATCTATTAAGAGGCCCCAAAGAAATGGCCAAGTACTGGATTTTCTTTCTGGGAAACAGGCGGTGAAAAAGAATTACTTATTACCATTTACTTACCATTTATTTATTACCATTTACCATTTAAATTTATTACCATTTACCATTTAAAAGAATTACATATTACCATTACTTTAACACAAAGGTACATATATTTTGGGCCTTTAAAAAACCACCAAACAAAGAACCAAAACCGACAGATGACATTTTATTCGCGACGTTTGACGGTGGACAGCTTAAACGGTCCATCTGAAATCTGAAAACCAAACGGACTATTTAAGTTAACAATAAAGACGAACTCTTAACGGTCGTCGATAAAAATGTTTTTTTTTTGTCACAATGTGGCGATGAATCGAAACGTCAAAATACAAAATCTATTAAAAAAAGTCGTCTTTTTCACGTGTCTATTAAAAAATGAAGATCTATTTTTTAAAAGTGAGATCGTCAATTACCTTTCAATGTTTCTTAAGGTATCCCATGCGACAGCTTTTTTGTTCGCTGTTTTCGATTTTTTTATGAAGCATTGAAACACACTATCTGCAAATTTTTACCACACATTTACTAACATTTTTACAGTCTCTCAGAATTTTATCAAGCGAAAATAACGGGTTAAATTGACCTTACACCATTCGGAAGACTCTGATGACGAAAATGTGCTCTTCCGAAATAAAAAAATCAAACGGCATTTGAATTTGTAGACCTGCGGCTATTGCCGGAACTAGATTAAAGTAAAAATATCGAAAATTGTATTTTTGGCAGGGTTTTAAGAGTTGAGTTCCAAGTATTATCATTCTTTTCTACCTTTTCAGCAAAAAAAACTATGGCACATGTCAGAAATATTCTAGTTCGGGCGAGAACTGTAGATGTGCCGATTATACCATACAAATTTGACCGAAATCTGTTCAATACTTTTTGAGATGTCATGGAAGCCAATGTGAAAAATACAGTTTTAAGAAAAACGCGTTAAAAAGTTCAAGTACGATTTACACCAAAAAAATGTTGACTCACCATTAGTTTGCTATGCCGGGTCCACATAACACGTAAACCGTTTTTCAATGTTGAATGCAAAAAAAATTGGTTTTCAATTCTTTGGACCTGTCCCAAGGGATGGGCGTCTTGAAGTTTGAAGTATGGTGCTGCTACTGCTAGCTTTCAATTTTAGGAATATTTTAATGAAATTTTCAGGGAATATAGCTGAAAGGTGATACCATCGAATAGAAATATTTTTGGAAAATGCAATGTTTTGACCCACCTAAGTAGATGTAGCCCATTCAAAATATTCGCAACAGTCTTTACGCAATGCGAAAGTATTACAAATATAGATTCGTGTTTTTTGATTAATTTGCTTTTTCTACCGCAGGTACGGTCATACTTCATACCAGTTGAAAACTAGATTAACGGAATGGGTTGTTTGTCCATCCCGGAAACTTGTCTTCCAAAGCGGAGACCGCGCACCCGTTTCCATTTGCTAAGTTTTTCTGTAAACGTTAATTTACGTGTATACTGGAGGGAAGACGAACTGCGATTCTATTACGGCTTACCTTTCTGTATTTTCACAACGCATTTTCCACAAAATTGTCTTTTAAAGAGCTTTCGCAATTCAGTCGTGTCCCTTTGAGCTATTTTTTTACTTTCTTTTTTATTTCAACATTCATCACCGTTCATTCAAACGTCCTGTAAGGTAGTTTCGTTGACTTCAATCTTTTTCCATATCCACTCTGTTGCTCTGAACGGATGTCGCATAAAAGTCGTTCACGGAGAGAGTCTCTACCGCGACAACTTCATTGCTCTGATGCCCTCTCGTCGTGGTGGAATTCATATAGACATATGCATTTAGTGGTTGATTCGATGGAACTTTAAGGCGGGAGCCTGAATTAGAAGGTCCAAAAAGGCTTCTTGCCACTGCAGGCCCCAATCGGCGGGACATATGCAGCTCGTAATTCTCGACTGAAACAAAAAAACCAATTAAACTTTCAATTGTCATATATTTTTCTTCTAGGTGAATTAAAGAAATGCTGGAAAAATCGTGAAATAATAAATTTTTTCACGTTTGAAAAAAAATGCATTAAAAAAACACTTTAACGTGCTATAAAAATTATTTGAAAAGACTTTTTCATCTCACGCAGGAGAGATTTTCATACCGAAGAAAATAAATTTTGGTTTGATTTAATAGGTCGTTTAATTTTTTTTGTTATAGAGCCCGCCAATTTGGAAAAATCGTGAACATGAAGATTGAAGAAAACTTGCTTCAAAGTTTTCAGTAGGAGGAAATATCAAAATCAAATATAAATCGCTTCTCTGCTTTGGGCCTTGTATCTTCGAAAATATTTACAATTGGCCTCTGTAACTTTGTAAATATAATCTTGGATAGTTTATCTATCGATTTGGGCACTTAAAAAAAACGGTTTTTCGGACCTCCTAATTCAGGCTCCCGCCTTAACTCAATAAGAAAGTTGTACGAGAATATATTTTCTTCCCAACATTTTTGTTTGGTGCTTGAATTCTTTTTATTGTAATAAAAAACCACAATGTTTATGTATGAGAGAAGAAATGTGTCTAAGGAGAGTCTGAGGGAGTTCTACTCTCGTTTTCAGCGCCGTTTCAAATTCCGGAAATTTCTCGGCAACGGTCGCAGAATGTTGAGAGCGAGTACGGGGATCAGGACTTACCGGTTTTCGAACAGACAGCACCAAATGTGACGGCGTTTGTTGGGCAGACCGTTTACCTGCCTTGTCGAGTGAGAAATTTGCGTGACAAAGTGGTGAGTAACTTTTTTTCCTCACACATACTTATGCTTCCTTTTATTGCTCAATCGAAATAAAACACCGCTACGTTGGTTCCGGAAGATCCCGCGTCGGCAATAAAAAGTGTGATGTTGGAGTAACGGGATTGGGGGAGTGAGACGATTGATTACTTTACTAAAGGGCAGTTACAACCCTCGGGGCTATTAGTCAGACATGCTGTAGAAACGTAAATATCTCTGGAAGCTTTAAGGGCCACATCTACTAGAAGCCCGAACAAAATGACCGAATACCGATTTTTTTTTCTGGGAAACGATTTGTGAAAATGAAACGCATTTTTTTGTACACAAAAGAACATATATTGAACGTCTTCTAAAAAAATCACCGAACAGTGCAGAAAAATAACAAAAACATTGCCGCCGGCAGATGGTGAATTTTTTTTCGCGACGGTTCGCGGTGGACCCTCTCCAGCTTAAACGGCTCATCCAAAATCTAAAAACCAAACGGGTTATTCAAGTTAACAATAAATAAGGAGCTGGCGAAGAGAACGGGACTTGTCCATGAATTACTTTTTTACAGGATGGGTCAAAAACCAAAATAACCAAATAGGGATGAGTGAGAATTTATAAGCTTTAATATGTGAAGACTCTATCAAAATGTAAGCCTGGACGTGGCTTCAGTTTAACAAAAACACTAACTATACCATGTGTTTATTTTTATTTTGGACAAGTCCGGTTTTGTATGAGAATGGTGAACTCCGCTTTTGAATGAAAATCTTATGGACATAGCTGGTTGTGAAATAAATAATAAATTTATATGGTTTTAAATAAATTTGTTTTTTTCAAATATCAATTTAATAATCCTACACAAACTTTTCCATGTCAGGCTTACAACAATCGCATTCAATGGCATCATCGTCATCACTATGGTCATCTGGTACTAATTTTTCATCCAGCCAGCCACGGACAAGTCCGTTTCGGCTTGAAAAGGCCATTTTAACACATTTTAAGGTGTTTAGAGCCGGACTCGATGCAAAATCTTATGGGAGCTTATAAAGGTGTGCTTGAAGAGCATGAAAAGAGAAAAAAGTTTGACGCAATATGGACAAGTCCGGTTTTGCTCGTCATCTCCTCAAATACGAGTCGTTGACGGTCGTTGATTTAAAAAATAATTTTTCATACAAAATCTACGAAAAAAGTCGTCATTTTTACGTAACTATAAAATATAAAGATCGATTTAAAAAAAAGTGAGATCATCAACGACCTTTGGATGTTTCTTATCGTATCTCCTGTAAATTGGAAAACAATACATCAAGTGGTTCTCGAAATGTATCCATCTACTTTGAAAACAGTGTTTTCTGAAAAACGCGTTTGAATTTTGAAGTAGGTGCTGTTACCGCTTTAGTCCAGTAAAAGAGACGGAAACCGAGCACTTCTAGCGTAGAATTAGAATTTTCGACTGAAGCTAGATGGTTGCATACTGAAAGTAACCCTAATGAAATGTTGCCCCTCAACTCACACCGACCCCAAGAAATGAGGGTTGAAGATAAAAAATCGCCGTATCTCGATAATTAAAAGCCCGATAAAAAAGTGTTTTCAACAAAAGTTGTTCGGAATAATAAAATACGTATAAAGTTATTTGACGTCCAATCCCTCATCTTTGAAAATAGTGGCACAACAAGGCGAGAGCACCTTTGAACCTTTACCTTGTGCTGCTATTTTCAAAGATAGGGGTTGGACGTCAGTCAACTTTATACGTATTTTATTATTTCAAACGTATACGTATTTGAAACATTTTTCGATCGAGCTATTATTTATCGAGGTACGGCGATTTTTGAGTTTTCAACCCATATTTCTTAGGGTTGGAGCGAATTGAGGGGCAAAATTTCATACGGGATATTTTCAGTATGCAATCATCTAGGTTCAGTAAAAATTCTAATTCTACGCTAAAAGTGCCGGCTTTTCGTCTTTTTTACCGGACTACTCGCCTCGCCGACTGTTAGAAGCTGTAGCTCATTCCATTTTAGGAATATTTCAATGCAATTACCAGTGAATATATCTAAAAGGTGATGCTATCGGAAAAAAATATTCTTGTAAAATGCAATTTGTTACCCACCTAGGTAGATGTAGCCTCTTAATTATTGCCTGTAACTCCGTAATTCCGGCTAGTTTCCCCAGCTACACGGACTTCCTTAGATATATGCAGATATTGCTGATGGACACGTTGGCGTTGGTAGGATATTAAAAGCCGGAGATCGAGTGAGCGCCTCGGGCAGAATATAGAAGGTGGACGAAAGGTCCGGGGCTGCAAAGCCAGGGTGTTCGATCATTCGTGACACTCGATCGTAACTCGCGCCGGAACGTTCGTCTTTCTTTTCCAATAGCAAGTGCACGACCAGCCAGACGGACCTGAATGACAGGGTTGTGCTCCTCTTTCGACAGCGTTGGCAGATGCATAGAGGCCAGTTCAGACTAACTTTGATGGAAATAACAGTTGCTCAGTTTTGTTTGTGACGAGACCTCCCGGAGATGTGTGTTATCCATCACAGTTCAAAAGATGAAGATGACTGTGCCGAGTGGTCTTTCAGCCTCTAAAGCTACCGCGGATGATGGAGTAGCCGGAAATTCGTTGATTTATCCACAACGAACCAGTCCTCCGAAGATGAATTATTTCGGGCCACGGCCTCTGGGGCTGATCCAACAAACGTGCAAATTGAAGGATCATACTTGATTGGATCGTCATTAGTCGATTGTCAGCTCATAACCGTTAAATTGGTTAGTGAGTGACCATGTGGTAAACCCAAACAAATTTGATAGAACCGGTGCATGAGAAATACTAGTCAAGTCTTCATCATCTACGATTCAGCAACGAAGCTGCCAGATCTTCTAGGTCAGCCTGTACACCCACTATACACACGTGGGTTCGATACGTTCACTATGAAACTAGGGTATCATCGGTAGTCTATATCGTCGCATCTGTGGGATATCCGGGAAAGAGTACCATGCGTTCAATGCTCGCCAGAAATTGACTCGTTGCTAGGGTACGGCAGACGTTGAACAGCGGGACTCCTTTAGCTTGATGGATCGTTTCCGAAGGAGTCTCGCGTCTCTGCGCGTCCCTCGGAAACGTATGACCCTGGAAATATCGCGATCCGCACGTTCTTTCGTTGAGCGAGTTTTCTCGCGTTTCTCGCTGCCGGTCCAGCAGCTCGATCGATGAGCTCCGCATCATTGGGACGACGATCCGACATACTCCATGTTCGTGACCTGCGTAATCACGTTGAATCGGTTCTCATGGTTTCCACGACATGTTCGTTCGCCATTCTTCAAAGATCCTGCGAATCACCCGGCATTATTCATAATAAGGGCTTCTTCGCCTAATGTGGGCCCTTATTCATAAAAAGGGCCTCTTCGCCTAATGTTTGTTCGTAGGGGGGCCCATCTCGCGCCCTCATGGGACCTGTTCCCTGACACAGTCGTCCAAAGCTTCCTGCACGTGCCAATTGGACTTGACACGATTCATTTCCCATCCGGTTTTCCACTCGACCTCACCGTGAAAGCATCCACCTGGCCAGTTTCCCACTTCGAATGTGTGTTAACGAGCGCCAAGATTCGAAATGGGTTCGCACAAAGTGCCGGAGGGAAAGCCTCTGGAAGAGGGACTACGGACGTGAAAGATTAAACGAGCAGGAGACGGGGAATGCAAGAGAGGGCGGAAGGGATAAAAGAGAAGGATAGCCCTTCGTTTTTAAAGGAACGAATCGTAGATTTCCGTCTATTCGTCCTTTGAAGGTGAACGGTCTCGGGATTCGTATCCTCTTGGGATTGGAGATCACGAGACCCCGCTGAACACGGAAGTTCCTCTTGTTTATATATACCTATGTATACTACACATAAATTCATAATGGATGTAGTCGTTAACGAAGGGGATATGGCGCGACCGGCTTCTCGTTTATCTCAACGACATTAAAAGGTACTCAAACTATTAAACGCGACTTCTTCTCAGTCGCAAAGGAGCTGCAAGGCGTTAAGATTTTTCTCGGAATGTTCATCGAGATTTATTCCACATGACTGTTAAATCTGATTACTATTGATAATAAAGTTGAACCGCGTTATAACGAACCTCAAGGGAAGTTCGGTATATTGAGGTTTCGTTTTACCAAAGTCATGTTCCTCAAAATGTTATTTAAAAAAATATATATTAGCACAATAAATATGGGGATATTTTTTAATGAAAGAAAGGTTTTAATTAGAGCATTTTTTTACAAGCAATTAGCAATTAGAGCATAATGTATATGATTATGTCGTTGTATCAAAGTTTCGGGTGTCTTTCGGAAGGGCATGGACAAATCTTCATTATCAAATCGGGTTCCGCAGATATAAAAAAATACGTGTCGCCTATTCTTACCCATTCTACAAGCATCCCAAATTTCATCGAAATAGGAGAGATCGACCTCGCAATCTTTCCTGGTTAATGAAAAAACCAACAAAGATTGTTCTTTCGTTAACACTCATACGCAGAATATGAAGCAAGAAAATGCGAGAAAGTTGAGAATCGATGAAATGGTACGCTTTGAAACAAAAATATGAAATTTTCCAACAAAATTGCTAAAATTTTCCATAAAATAATCCTTTTTTTTTCATTTTCAGCAACATTTATTATGTTTTAGACAATAAGGTTAGGAAGGTAAATACCAAATTGCATAAAAATAGGTCGATTCGTTTTTTTTATTTTGCTGTACGACCATTTCTCGAGGAGTTACAGCTATTCGAAAATGATATTGTCCACCCTAAAATTGGCGAACTTTTTCAATATCCTTTAATTCTTTTGCCTAGTGTACCATGTAAGAGCCAAAAGTAGTAAGAAAATATACCCTAAGTTAAAAAAAGGCGAAGGAATTGTTCCTTTTGAAAAAAATCATGAAAATCGGCAAATTTTTTCCTCGCCTAAAGGTATCTCCCCCTTGAAGCTAAAATCTTGTGACAGGCAATCTGGAAAAAAAAGATTAATGATCATACATCGAGAAACTGTCCATTTCTAGAATGTTCTACCTGAACAATGGCCAGAACTGACCACGAGGTTTCTGAGGGAAGACTTCCATATCGAATCCTCTTCAGTAAGCGCTACAATCTTTTACATCTTGCCAATTAACGATACGGCAATTTAACTGCTATTTTACATGTACGGCAAAAATATTGGTCATTCATATACTATAAGTTGAGTTTTTCCCTTTGTCCATTTTCCCTGTAGCTGAACAAAGGGGAGCTAGAGAAAAAAAAAGACGCACCAGCGAAAAGGAGCGGGAGGGTGGTCATTTTTCTCAATAGAACGATACAGGGTCACGTATAACCGATGAAAACCAAGCACGTCCACTCTCTCGGGCAGCGAGTGTTTCTCGATGGAAAATAAGCGGCGGGACAAAACAGGAAATAGGATTGAAAAATAAGAGAATGAGAAAAAAGTCGGAGAGAAAAGGGAGTGGGAGAGAAAGAGAGTAGAGAGTGAGGGAGAAAGAGAGGGGCGGGGAGAGAGAGAGAGAGAGAGAGAGAGAGAGAGAGAGAGAGAGAGAGAGAGAGAGAGAGGGAAAGGAAATTGTGGATAAGCACAGTTTTTTTTATCATTCGATTGAAGACTTTTTGTTGGGAGATTTCTCATAGAACGAAATATCGGGATTCGGGAGTCGTTGTAAAGATCAGACTCTGTTGCCTACTTCTATGGTCATTGTATGGCCATTATGGGGCAGGGATAGGGTCGCCGTATCTCTTCCGTTTGAAATATAATATCCTACTGCAGGATGTTGCATGAAAGCTTGGAAAGAAGCATTCAAGATGGCGAAGTAGTAAAAGTATATTGAGGGGATCAAAAAAAGAACACACATCACGTATTGTCACTGAACGTTTCATGGGTTTCGTGGGCTGCCAGGGGCAGCTTTGATTTTTAATGGATGTACTTTAAGAAAAATATGGGGGAATAGGACGATTTTGTACTTTTTTGACTCATGGAAGAGGGCTCAATCCATATTTTTAGTAACGGACAAAATAAAGTACACAACGGATAATGCGAGTACCGATTAAGGTATTAGGCCACTCTAGAGGCTAAAAAGGGCATATTTTGTGATTTTTTTGCAGCGAAACCATCGAATAAATCGAAATTACAAAATAGGGGTTTTATTATACACGTAATTGACTATACAAAATTATTTTTTTCACACCGATACATGTCGAAATGGCGACTGTACATTTTTCCGATGACACCTTTATTTCTGGAAGGTCAACGGCCGGACCAATAGCTCCTATAGTTTTTGAGTTATGATGAGACACTGAAGTTCTTTCAATGATATATAAAAATAGCTATAGAAGTTCGTAGGATTTTTTTGATATATTGTTTTTTGTTAAAATGGCGCATTTCTTAAATAAAAAGTATAAAATGCCGCGAGAAAACCGTCAGAAAATTGTTTATAAAAAAGGAACTATGCAATATAATTTAAAAATCCTACGTAGTGTCGTAGAAAATGTAATTCTAAATATACAGTTAAAATTTCAAGTGAATCGGTTGAAATTTGTTTGAGTTATTAATCCGGTCGACTTGAAAAATGTAGTTTTGAAATAAACGCGTTTTAAGTTGGTAGAAAGTCACGTCACGAATAATGTTTTAATACCTTTAATCTTCAACAATCTTTTGAAAATCGAGTACTTAGAGATTTTTTACACCCATGATCTTTTGGAATATAATTTTATAGGTACTAAGGTACCGTTTTAACAAAAAAAAAGATTTTTGGAAAATCCCAGTGGCCTAAGGCAAACAGAGGCCCCTTGAATTATGTACAAAAGGCGCGTCTCATAATTCTCGCAACCTTTTTTAACATTGATTTTTCGTCTTTGTGGTTCGTTTTTTTGCCCTTGTACGAAGTTTCTAGAGTAATATATTCGTTTCAGGAAATCTTTAAAGATTTTGAGACGTAAGGGAGTTGAGTGAGGTAAAGAGAAAAAAAGCTGGTTAAGCTACCATGATTACGGCTTTTGATGGTTCAAAATTTTGTTTTTCTCGCTCAATTTTTAGAAGACGATCAGTTATACATATTTTTTGTAGAATTTGAGATTACGTTTGTCATTAAAATGTCAAAAAAGCACGTCCGACATTTGATCAATATAATTAAGGGGCAACACTACTCCAAGGGGGCCGAAAGAAGTAAATCGCTTAAAGAGGAAATTGCTTTAAAAAGCAAATAAACAATATATTCAAAGGAATTTATCTTATATGTCTCAAAGAGTATGAAACTATTTTTGTGGATTTTCCCAACGAAGTGTCAGCACTTCGCAACGAAGTGTCAGTCCTTGTAAACGTAGGTGTTTTTTGTTTGCCAAGGTGCCGAGGGCTTGTAGCATAAGGGTTGTAAGTTGATCCGAAACAAAAAATGCTGAAGTTCTTAGATAATTTTCATGACAATAGCTACAGTAATACGTAGAGGATACTGGAAAAATTGTCTTTTATACAAAAAAAAACGATTCAATTTCAGGTAAAAAATCGTTACTAACAAGGAGTTTTCAGCGACGCCAGAAATCCCTAGACAACAGATACTAGGGTAACGTTTCTGTAAGCCACTTGGAGAAGTATTGTTTGCGAAAAAACGCCTTCAAACTTTTGCGCCACGTTATTTTGAGTTCGACAGTGAACGTATTGTGAACGCCACCCTGGTGTACTCTAAAATTTATGCTCCTTCTTCGTTCCTGCGTTTTCTCTGAACCTGAAAAAGAGTTAAAAAAGCATTCGAAAATTATAAAACATTAAATATATTCATTCAAGCCAGCGCACATCGTGCGTACAACCTTCGCACACCTAGTGTATAATATTCGCACACCTCGTGTACAACGTTTACACCATATTCGCACACCTAGCGTAAAATATTTATACACCTTGCGCACCGCATTCATATACCATTCACACACCTTACAATTCACAATATTGACACACCTTGCGCACACCTAACGCACGACCTAGCGTCCACTTGTACGATGAATGATATTCCGGAGCATTCGAGTTCTAATGCTGCGACCCAGAGAGTCGGCGAGTATTCGAGTATCGAGCTCGAAGCTTCGGGAATGTAGGTGAGAATGTATGTTACAAACAAATTGATTAAGTTTAAATCTTACCTGAAGTTCTGTAAGGTCCTCATCAAGCTCCTCACCGAGTGTAAACATCACCGGGGATGATCTATAAATAAACTCCGGTACGAAATCGTTATTAGTAGAAATTGACACAGTTCAAAACGCTTATGCGCCTATTCGTGTTTATTTTATTTTCATTATTTTACTTTTTCTTTTAATCTGGACAAGTAATTCTTGTCCAGATTTACACTTACCAGATCGAAACGAGGTACTTCTTTGAACGCCAAGCCAGGCGAGGACCTCGTTACAAAGGTGCAGGTCGGGAACACACAAAAATCTCTCCTCCGTTATAACAACCCTAAACCCCCGCGTTAAGGAGTGAGATGCAGTCAGAATTTTCAAAAAATTGATTTTTTAGAACATTTTCTTGATGTATGATGTTTCGAAAATATTCCCTGAAAATTTAAAGTCAATCCGATGAATAGTTTCCGGGATATCCCACAATTAGTGAAGGGGCGTCGGGTCCCCATGGCAGGTAGCGGCTGACAAACGCGCAAACGATAATACCCGGGAAGGCAGAATGCTTCGAAGCAACAACAAATTGATATTTTGGAAGCTTCCACACCTGCAGAAGCCCTATTTAGCCCTATTAGATTGTATGGGCCAGGAATTGATGATTCGATGTAAGTAATTTTTTAATTAGGTTTTCTATACATAAATCAAGTGTAAAATTGGAAAACTGTCAGAAATTTGCAAAAATGTATTACTCAAAAACTATTAAAAAATTCTTTATAAAAAATTTTATGAAGAATTCTTTCGTTTTAAAATGGCCCAAAATATTAAATAAAAAAATTAATCATCCCGAAAAACTTTAGTCTCTTGAAAAATTGTTTTAACAATTGGCTATAAACAATTGAATGCTTGACTCTTCGGCAAAAAATGTGATATTCGGATTCAGCGGATCAAAATACATAAAAAAAGTTTAGCTTCATCCAACGAGCTCAACATTTTACGAACATATAATACGGTATCCACATCGAGAAACTTTAAAGGGGTTTTCTTGAAACTATGTTTTTCAAGTCGGTGACCACTATAATTCAAAAACCATTCGATGGATTTTGATGAAATTTAGTGTGCTTATTGATAGCATTAAAAACTAGTCCTTAATCGAAGAATTTTCATTTTTGTTGAAAATTTTTATTTTTTCAAAACAATAAACGAACGATTTTTTGGTCGAAAATCGAAAGTTACCTGTCGAAAGCCTCCATTTTGTCAATTTTTGAAAAACCGCTTGGATTAAGGACTAGATTTATTATTAAACTGATCATTTTTTTCGTTGTTTTTTTTTCATTTCAGATGGTCCAGAAAAATTCTATGATGGTCACCGCAAAGCACTACATACCGAATGGGGTCGGACAAAGATGGCGATATTTTTATAAATAATCAATATGTTTCTTTGAAAAATTGTACACGTCAAGTTGAAATATAACATGAAAAGTCTGTGCAACCACTATTGTAAAACAAACTTAATTAGTATAAAAAAAATATTGAAAATGCTCGTTTTTTCACGCCTCTGACTGCATCTCACCCCTTTATACTTAATTTAAACAAAAAACACTTTATAAAACTTCTAGTCGACGAGCTTTCAAACGCGACGCTGTATACACGCGGGGCCCGAATCGACACTTCGTATCATTTTGCACCCGAAATTCAAGCGACTACCGCGCCGAGACGGGACATCCGCGAATAACATTTTTGTCCGGCGAGTCGAGCAACTTTAGCGCCGAAGTAGGAGATCCAAGTACTAAAGTGTGTCTTGTTCCGGTTCCCGCTTCGACCACGGTCTTACATACAGATCTTGCGACGAAGCTAAATTTTCGTAGTGGGGGTAGGCACGCTTATCGGCTCCACTTTTCGATTTACTAGGCGCCGCTGCGCGTCGCTACTAGCAAGGAAAAGTAGATTCCCCCTTACCTCTTACCGGTGAATGGGCCCAAGGTGTTTACGTATGTTTTTGTGGCGCGATTGTCGAAATAACCTTTATTTGCGACCATATACCAGAAGGTTCTACGCGATTTACCGTGATACATTTTTTATCGTGTTTTTAGGCATAAGTGTGATTTTTTTTTGTAGTTGTTGGGTTCGATCTATTTAGTGCAACGGGTGGATGTAAAATGCGACTTTATTCCAGATACAAAGAATGCCGGGCACATGTCAATGGCTGCCAGTCGAGCCAAGACTGACCCTCGCTCCCCCGCCAAGCGGGGAGAGGTCTCAAGCATCTCGCAGACGCCGGCTAGCAGCGCCACTCGCGCGCTCCCAACATCATCCTCCCCAGGATGATTCGAAGTCGTGGACAATAAAACGTTGTCCTCGTTGCCCAAGGTGGTTTAAGATATGTCATATGTTATTTTATTAGGGTCCAGGGTCAGACGCCTGGGTGGAGCACGTTGGCGCGTAGAGCGTCGGGGCGACGCCGAAGGCATGGGCACTTCCAGACGTTCTTGATCTTGGAGCCGGTCGGGAAGTGTGTTCCGCACTCCTGGTTGATGATGATCTTAAGGCAGGTCATGCAGCTCTTGCTGTAGAGGTTCTAGGATTCTTGAACCTGCACTGAGGGAGTTTGTCGGATTTGATACAGCGGAGTTGTATGACGATGTTTCTGGTGTCGATGGGCGTATAGATATGGCTGTTGGTTTCTTTGTTCCAATCGGGCTCTAATCTCTAAGGCGATGTTCTACGTCAGGTCCAGTACCGCCCCTCCACATGTGATTTCTACGTCGTTCGACCCGGCGACCATCGCTTAGGCGAACTTTAAATTTATTTGCAGCCGATACTCCCTCTAGTCGTCCACGCTCGCGCTGTCTCTCCCGCAATTGTACGATGACATTGTCACCGACTACGAGATTTCGTCGTTGCGCTCCATGGTGTCGATCGAATTGTTGCTTTATGTCACTAGCTTTTGCTATCGCTTCCGCCGATGGAGATCGTATCCTCGGCGGCAACAATGCCGACAAAGGTGACCTCATGGCCCTTCCGAAGAAGATATCTGCTAGTGGCTTTCCTTCAGGTGCGGCGTAGCACGGAGTATAGCGATAACTGAACAAGAACTCTTGCAGATGTTTCTTCCAGTCGTTTGGTTTTTTTTGTGGCTCTTTTTACCGTGTCGACCATTCGCTCGGCTTGACCGTTGGATTGCGGATGCCCCACAGGGCTAATAGGTGTAAGATACCCACTTCTTGACAGAATCCGTGGAACAAACTGCTAGTGAATTGGGTGCCATTATCACTGACCATCATCTCTGGAGCCCCATATCTTGACACGAATTCGCGACACAACTGTACTGTTCGCTCGGCCGAGATAGTGCTCGTGATCTCTACTTCTATAACCTTCGAGAAAGCGTCCACGAAGATGAGCAAGTACTGATTGTTTATAGGCCCTGCGTAGTCAATATGGACGCGCTCGAGTGGTTGCGATGCCGGAGCCCAAGGCCGCAGCAGTTCCTTCACGGGTAATTTTCGAGCGAAAGCGCATGGGTTGCATGCCCGCACGTATTGTTCCACCTCGTCCGTCAGTTGGGGCCAGTACACGTACTGTCGTGCTAGTTCCTTCATGCGCCGAATGCCAGGGTGTCCTCTGTGTAAGACTTGAAGGACCTGTTGTCGCATTGATTTCGGTATTACGACACACTCGTTCATCAGCATAGTGCCCTCGATGATAGATAGCTCTTCTTGTCGTTTCACGTACGGTGCCAGCTTAGCGTCTTTGATGTCATTCTTCTTCCAACCGGAGCAAATCTTCTCCATGATGATCTGCATAGTTTCATCTTCCGCTGTCAATTTTTTAATTGCTTTCGTGCTTTGGGCCCGAAGTGACCAGCGATGCTGTTCCGGAGCTGATGCATTTCCTCTTCGATCCTCCATGCCGTGGCGACCTGTAACTCATCGGCGTTGTCCTTGCGGAATTCAGCTATCAATCGTGACAAGACGTCGGCTTGCCCAAACTCTGTTGTTTTCACGTACTCGATGGTGAAGTTATAGCCAAGTAGACGCGATGCCCAGCGCTTGAGCCTGGCTGCCGTTGTTGCTTTCAATCCGGCACAGTTGTCAGTCCGGAGAAGGGCCAGGAGCGGTTTGTGGTCCGTTTGCAGAATTAACTCACGTCCCCACACGAATTTATGTAAGCGTTCCACGGCTATTACGAGAGCCAATGCTTCCTTTTCCAGTTGAGAGTAGTTACGTTGTGCATCGGTCAGACTCTGTGACATGTGGTATACAGCCCTCTCTCTTCCGTTAGCATCGCGTTGTAGGAGGACACCTCCGATTCCCGACGCACTCGCATCGGCCGCGACGACAAGCATTTTGCTAGGATCGTAATGTTCCAAGAGTAATGGACTTAGCATCACTTCTTTGATGCGAGAAAAAGCTTCCTCTTGTTGCTCCGTCTACTGCCAGGGTTGCCCTTTTCGCGTGAGTTTTTCGATCGGCCCTTTCAGCTCGTGTAGATGTGTGACGAACTTACCATAATGGTTGACCATCCCCAGCAGACTGCGAGCTTCGTTCTCATTTTGTGGGGCTGAAATTTCGGCGATCGCTCGAGTTCGCTCTGGGTCTGCCTGAATTCCGTCAGCATTGACCAATAGTCCAAGAGACGTTAGATTCACTACGGCGAATATGCATTTGTCGATGTTAAGTTTGAAACCACGATCTTCCAAGCGTTCGAGTGTCTGATGAAGATGCTTATCGTGTTCTTCTCGTGTCGAACCCATCACGAGTACGTCATCCAGGTATGCAAATGTGCCCCGCAAACCAGCCAGCGTTTGATCCATACATCTCTGAAAAAGTGCTGGAGCTGTCTTGATCCCAAACGGTAGTCTTTTGAATTTCAGCAAACCCTTGGGCGTAACAACGGTGGTTATTGATTGGCTGTCTTCGGCTACGGGCAATTGCAGGTATGCGTCACTCAGATCCAATCGGCTGAAGTATTTGTTGCCGTTGAGCATAGCGAAAACCCTTTCGATATTGGGTAGTGGGTATTTATCATCTTCCAAAGCCCAATTTAGACCCGTCGAGTAGTCGGCACATATTCGGCCTTTCCCTGATGGTTTCTTGACTGTTACAATCGGCGTCATCCAGTCAGAAAATTCCACCGGTTGTAGTACGTCCAAGCTTTGGAGCCGGCTTATCTCGTCGCTCACCGCTTCTACCATCGCGAACGGTACTGATCGGCAGGGCATGTGCACGCTTGTACTGCCCTCTTTGAGTCGGAGGGCGACTTCGAAATTCCGACATTTCCCCAAGCCCTCGGCGAATAGGGCAGGGAAACGATGATGAATTTCCGTGCTGACTCCTTTTTTGTTTTGCTTTCCGGCCAATTGCGATCGCGATGAGTCTGTGCCTTTAGATATTGTAAAGGTAGTAATTGACAGCAAACTTCCCTGCACCGTGGAATTCTCGATTTCGTTCTCACGTGTCCCCGATCGACTACGAAAACCCGCCAACGGTTTTTCCCATAAGTCCAGTGCGTCGACTGCATCTAACCCGAAAAGGTTCAGATTCGGTGTTTCGGTGACGTGAATGTCGATTGTGCCGGTTTTGTTGAACGCTGAAATGTCACTTTGAAATCGACCGAGGAGCTGCATACCTAAGCCTCCCGCGTGGTTGACACTGGGCGAATGAATTAGCGGTGGCTTATCCATTGCCTTCCACTCATTCGCTCCGATAACCGTAATGTCTGATCCACAGTCCAGCTGCATGCGAACGTTTATATCACGTAGTGTCGTGTCGAGAAATACCCGGCGGTTCCGGTGCGGAGTGGTTATCGTTTGCACGGTAATGAGATTATTATTTAGTACTTGTTTGGCACCGGATTGGCAGACTTTCGCGATATGACTTTTTTGCGAACATTTGTGACACACTGCTTCTAGGAACGGACACTCAAAACGTCGATGGTTCGCCCCACACCCACGGCACTTTAAAACCGTATCCGTCGCGCCGTCGCTTACCACCGTGTCTGTTTTCTTTTTTTGAACAAAATTCGTTCGCATCACGTGAACATTCAACGATATTACAGCTGACAGATTTTCGAATGCTTTGACTTCGGTGTCCACGCGTTCACACGCCACTACTTTGTCCATAAGCGCGAACAGTTTAATTTCCGACTCCACGTCGAGCGTTTTGAGAAATAATCGCTTGATGTGCACGTGTTTATCGGAGAAACAGAAACGTAACACGTAAACAATCACCCGAAACTCGTCCGCGGAACCATTATCGAAATCGAGTCGCGTACAATTATCGTTTATGCGGCACGCGTGTTCGGTCTGCGTCATCGAGTTGTTATACCGGTAACACAGATACTCGATGCGTCGGCGTATTACCGACCGAGGGTCTTTGAACAATTCTGTAAGTGATGCGACGAGCTCCGCAACCGTTTTCGCCAGAGGGTCGTCTGGCGAGAGTCGTTCTCGGATTTGTTTTTGAGCTTTTGGTTCCAACGATTGAAACAATAGCCGTGTTTGCATTGCCTCGGGGAGAGTAGCATCGTCGGTGCCCAAGATGGCGCGGTAGCTATCATGCCAGTCTTTGAACGGATTTATTGTCCCCTCCGCGTCGTTTACCGTGAATTGCGTTATGCGTTTGCGATATGCAATTGCTGGTCGTAACGTTGCGTGTCATCCTTCGTTAGGTACAACGATTCATCAGCCACTCCCTCCGCAATGCGAGGCATCTGTGCCCGAAGCGCTCTGAGAAGCGTGTCTATTGTCTGCTGTTGTTGCAAGATGATTTCTTTCACTTCTTCCATGGCCGCGCACACAAATATTTCCGCGAAATTGTGACTTGTAGGTACGAAACTTCCGACTACGCCAGTTGTTGGGTTCGATCTATTTAGTGCAACGGGTGGATGTAAAATGCGACTTTATTCCAGATACAAAGAATGCCGGGCACATGTCAATGGCTGCCAGTCGAGCCGAGACTGACCCTCGCTCCCCCGCCAAGCGGGGACAGGCCTCAAGCCTCTCGCAGACGCCGGCTAGCAGCGCCACTCGCTCGCTCCCAACAGTAGTGTTTGCGAAAAAAATGCGAAACGGCTAAGGGTTGCGTGGTTCGCAATTGTAAAACGGGGTACGAAAATTGTAAGCAGAAATGCTCCGTGTTTAGCGTGTCCAGAAACGTCGAACGATGCAAAAAATGGCTCGATGCTATTCCGGGACCGAAAGAGTCTCAGTACGTGTGCGAAAAACATTTCGAAGAACGATGTATTGTGAGACATTGGAGAAAAAAGGATGTAAATGGTCGTAATATGTGCTGGTATGAATAAATGTATTCAAAAAGTTTTCAATTTTTTTTCAGATGAAAGTAGTCATCTTTTTTTTAATCATCACATTATTTTTTATTGGTTTCGTATATTATGCAGTTGACACGACAGTACGGTAAATTAAGTTAGGGCAAACGGCGCATGCGTTGCGTTCAGGAGGGAGAAGGACAGAAGAGCTATTTCTCTCTTCGTCGCACCACTATATCCCCTTGCCGTCACGCACCAACCGGCAGAAATCGGAATAAAAAACCGAACCGCTAAAGGTGCCTACCGTCACTACCGCAATTGTCAGACCTGTATTTAAGACCGTGGCTTCGACTCCCTGAAGCTTCGGGCCCCAACCGACGCGCTCGCGGCGCCCGACTGTTCTCATGGTACGCGCTAGTCCATAAGGGTCGGAGCGCAGGCCGACTCTATAGCAGTTTTCCAAGCTGCTCCTTACCCAACGGTAAGATTCTGCTGAAAAGTAGTACCTCGACCGCTGAAAAAGCGGCTACCCCTCCTGTCCACTGAAAAGTGGTTCCCCTCTTACCCCCGACCACTGAATAAGTGGCTATCTCCCCGCTGAAGAAGCGGCCACCCCTTCTGTCCACTGAAAACGTGGACCCCTCTTTTTATCCCGTGTTCGCTGAAGAAGCGGCAGACTCCTTACCTTAAGGGGAGGGCACGACCCTTCAGTCGTGCGGTAACCTGGAGGGAAAGAACTCCCCCTTTTTTTCCAACCACGCAGGTTCCATCACCACGCATACATCTCACCGCAAATCCGGTTTTTTCATTTATTCTTTCTTTTCACCCTCCCACACATTATTTCAAGTAAAACCTTAATTATAATAATTTATCCACTTACATGTTAATACGAGTTCGTTCATTGTAAACATTTTAGCCACGTAGTTAGACGTCACCTAGCATCATAAACTCCCTTCCACTATATATTTGAGAAAAATAAAATAACATTTGTTCAAGATGTTTAATTATTCGGATTCCGTTCGCTCTGCTTACCCCCCCCCCCCCCCCGTAACGACGATTACGGCATACCCACGGACTCCGAACACTCTCTAACGCGGTCAACGACCCTTCTTAGGGCCGAAGGCTCAAGAAAAACCCCAGCGTAGAAAAGACGGGAAGTCTCCCAACTTTTTCTACACTCTCTTGCCTAAGCCGTAATATTTGACGCGACAAACGTGGTAGTGAAAAACTCACTAGTCAAGCATCGTCAACCCGCGTCCGATCATCGTCAATTTAGTGGTGAAAATAAGATTTTCCTATATTACACGAGTGGCATTTCTTTTCAACACTGAAGTATGATTGAAAAAGGTTAGAGCGTTAGCCACAATCTAACATTAAATTTAAATAAAAAATGTTATTGTCTAGATCAGGGGTTTCCAAACTTCATTGATCTGCATTCTGGAATCTTTCGGATAGCGTCGCGACGCCCCGTTCGGGAACCTCTGGTCTAGACTACACTGAATCTACGAATTTTTTGAATTTTTTTTACCATACAAGATATAAAAAATAGTTTAACGTATCTAATTGTACGTGCGGTTAGACGTTCACGCTACGGGTAATGTAATTTTTTTCGGCTATTTAGCACCCAGATAAACTCCAACCTCCTGAAGCTGGAAAAATCGATGCTTTCTGGAGTGGTGTCACCCCTCAATGAAAGAAAAAACGACGGCGGCATCGATGGTGCTGACCACTCCATGCAGTTCTGTAAAAACGAATGCAGGAATTAATCTGATAATCTGTACGAAAGAATTGCCGTTAAAATTCAGAAGGGTTGATAGTAATGAGAAAATAACGAGCTAAGGGGGTGGCGTTTGAACATTTTTGTTTTGTAAACCGTCCGTGCAATTGCTTTCGAGAGACTTTATAATGAAGTCAAAACAAAAATATCAGCAACGCCGAGAATACTACCTTCTTTTTCAAACCTCTCGCCCAGTCCTCGCCTCTCATTTCCGTACCCTTCATCTCCTTTCATGGCGCGTCGGATGCCAGACTGATCATTGTTTTTCGCCTGGCGCACGATTTATGGTAGCGACGTATTCCATATTCTAATATTCGTGAAGCTTTTCCCATAATATAGTTCGCCAGAAAGAGGAGTTCTCTGTTGGAAGAGAGACGAAGGGAGAGAGAGGGAGAGAGAGACCGAGAGCTACAGGGGTTCGAATGGGTCTTAATATACGATGGCGTCTACAGGGAGATGGAGAGAAAAGTCTGTATAAGCCCTTTTCGTCCTTATAGCCCCACTCTCGTCTGCATCCTCCAGAAGCAAAAACTTTTAGCTCTTGGCCAAAGTCGTCGTCTACGAGACCTTATAAATTAACATAAATTAAAAGGTTGTAAAGAAAAAGGAGGAATGGCACAGAGGGGGGTTTCCGTCGCTGGCCAATGTCCGGGGGCTGCACGGTGGGCATGGACTGAAGATGACACGCGACAAGGTGCCAAGAAATATAGCTCGAATTTTATTTTCTTTCTGCCTCAATACATGCAGCATCATGTTCAGTGGGACATTCCAGATCAAATATGTTTTGGCATTCCTCTTTAGATATTCTCGAAAACGATTAAAGCATTATTGTTATCTAGAAATTAAAAAATATCGTTTTTTTAATTTAATTTTATTATTCTACAGTCCTTTCTGGAAACGTCTGTGAAAATCGTTTAATGATAGGGAAGAAGCACCGTATATCGGATAGTTGCTTAATATCGGATAAGGGACTATCTCGTGTTTTCCTATAACGACATGTGTTTTTGATTTTATACACTAATAACTAGTCGTAAGATGTCGCCAATGCAAAACTTTTGGTTGGCTAGCAACAAAAATGGCACAACAGTGAACTGATGTTACGTTTCGCTGGCGTGAAACAATTTTTTTCGTGTTAGTAAGTGTTGTTTCCATTGAGGTAAGTCCAGATGATTAACGTTTTTGTTATTTCTGATGAACTATAGCATTCATTTCACTTAATAAATATATAATGTTCGCAAAAATAGCAACATGTACAAAAATATTACTGTTCATATTCGGCCATGTCAAATCTTAAGGGGTTACGTGGGTTTGAGAATTTCAAAAAATCAAGGCATGAACAAAAGCATGCCCTGGACATCGCAGCTGCAGCAGGATCTCTGCTTTATGGAGCTGGGATCGACGATTCTATGCAAGTTAAAAAAAATCGTTTTATTTCTACTTAAAACTTTAATCGCATTTTTTCCCAAACACTATTTTTGAAGTCGGTGGACACGATTCACCAAAAACGAATGCGCCGATTTAATTGAAATTTTGCACACTTCTTTAAAATAGCATTTACTAGTGATTGAACGAAGGTTTTTTTTCTTTTTTCGATTACGACTAATCTCACAAGGCTTAACGTAGTGTAAATTATACCAAACATTGAACTATTTTGCATACAACTCTGCCAAAAATTCAAACACATTTGTTTTTAAATTCCTCACGAGGTATACTTATGTACTAACAGAAAAAAATTAGTTTTTCAATTCCAGTTAAAGCTATCATGTGTTATTCTGACCACCACGAGGACACTTTTTTTAGGGGTCTCTGGAAACCAGGTCCCACCGGCTGAATTCCCCAAATTTTTGGATGAACATTTTTTTAAATATTTTCGAAATGTTGCTCTTTTATGTGCTTAATATTTTGAAAAAAACAATTTATATATTATATTTTTTTATATCGAGAAAATATGTATTTTTTTCGCTTCGAAACCCACGTGACCCCTTAAATCCAATTAAAGCCTCGCAAAAGCCCAAAATTGAACAACTTGAGGCGTTCAATATTGCTGGAATAATCAAACGGTGGTTTCCAAAAGTAATTAAGGATAGGATGGCTCAGTGCCTCGTACATGTATGCATATGCCTCCATGCACACATATACACGCTCAATACATTATGATCCCAGCGTGATCACATCGGAGTAAAACTTTCGCCTGGCTTCTGTCGAACTCCGGAGCTTGCATGAGAATTTCATTGGCACGATAGACGTTGTAAAGCACATGAATGCAAGAGATCCACGCGTTCGCTTGCTCGTAATAAGAGTAAGGTATAAGAGCGGGGGGTTGGACTGCGATTTTGTCCGGAGATTCCGTGGAGCGAATCATGTTTGCGGTGCGATGTTCGCCGTGCTCGAGTCTGCCAAGGGGAAACCACGAATAATCTTTAGGGGTCCCTCCGTGTAACGAGGGGTTGCCGGTTGTTCGCGTGACCGGGCCACTAAATTCACTCGTTGCACGTACAAAGCGTACCGTCTACACAGACACGATTATACGAGTACATAAATATACGACATGTGACTGTTCCAAGAGGGAGAAACGTGGTGTAGGATCGTTCAGGCCGTTCCGGCTGTCCATCGCCGATTATATTCGTTTACAGGCGTTGAGGCTGTCCCAGAAGTGTCGCGAGACCTTCGAACCTTCGACAATGCAATCGTGTGCGACTGCTGGTCGAACGAGACGTCGGAATGCCGGAATTAGAAGTGCCAAGAAAAGAAACGAGGCGAACAAGAGTCCCAGGCTGAAAGTTCCCTTGAGGAGCTTTCGCGCGAGTCTTGAGCATTTATCGATAGGGTTCGAATGTCACGAATCGACTGCTTTGACCCTACGACACTTCGACACTGCTCGAAAGGGTCGAGGATTAAAATTGGTAGCCTTCGTCGATTCTTCACGGGATGAAAGGAGCAGCTTAAAGGCGTCAACTTTTTGAAGGAAGCCTCTAATCGAAATGGAGTCCCGTTCCACCGGAGCGTGGATTACACTGATGAAGCGAAAATCGAGAACATTTTTAAAAATTTGTATTGTCAATGTTTGTTGGCGTGGAAGAAATGAGCTGGGGTAATCGCTTGTCAGTGAGGTGACAAGAGACAACTAGCTTCGCGTACTATATGATGGATTTGTACTGGTAACTTTTTTGGTTAGATGATCCGAACGACTAAAATTGATTGGGTTTTGATATCTCCGAATTGTTGTTCCGCGCCGCGTTCGTTCGTGATAACCTCCGAATGAGAATACACTGCCAAAAATGTATTTTATTTAAATAGGATCTACTTAAATCGAATAGGTTTATTCTTTGTCTCACGGCTTACTACGATCCTATTTGTTTCAAAAATATTCTTTTTACTTGTTCCAGCTATTCTTGTTAAATATGAAATATATTCAAATTGAACAAATACACATTAGATTCAAGTACATTCTTTCTTTGAATGTGTGGGAGATGTTCTTTGTTAAATATATCTTTATTAGCGTAAAAAACGTGTATTTGATTCAGATGTATATTTCTGTTAAATGCTGAAAGTATCTTTTTGAGTGAAATAAATCTTTATTTGCTGGCAATATATGTGTCTTTAATTCAAATATATTTTCACTTCAAACGTTTGAAAAATATATCTGAATCGTTGATATTTCGATTTGCATATAAGAATTTCATATTTACCTCAAATAGATTTTTGTGGCCATCATATGGAAGGTGTATGTCAATGCAAAGAATTTTGATTTTATATTTTTCTATAGCATGTATACATGTATAATGCGTGTGGTAACCAGTATGCAAACAAATAAATACATTTGCAGGATTAAATAAAATATGTCATGACCAAACGTGGCTCGATCGCTGGATTCAGATAAGTAAGTATTTGTTGTAATAAAGACAGGCCATGAATTCAATCAAATAGAAAAATGTCATGACCAAACGTGGGTCAATAACTTGATTCAAATAAGTAAGTATTTAATACAATAATGACAGACCATTAATTCAATCAAATAGAAAAGCATTTGCCTCTACGAAAATTCTATTCATTATAATAAAAAAAAAATAAACATATGCATTTCGCGAATCACAGATTTATTAGGAATACATAAAATAATTAGGCATTGGACGAAATTGAATAGATCTTGATTTAAATAAATAAACATATTTTAAATGAACAATTCCAATAATGGAATGCAATAGGAAAAAATTGATTTCACGAAAAATCTATTTAATACAAATAAAAAAAACAAATAGACGCATCTAGTCAATATATTCTGTCAGTGTCATCATATTTAAGGGGCTATACCAGTGTGAACGCTGAAAATTTGGGTGATTTTCGGGAATTTTTTGGAAGAAAAGTACTCAATTAAATGTTTCGAAAAACATTTAATTGAGGATATATTTGGCTATATTTGACCTATATTACATAATTTTTTCATAAAATATGTTGAGATCCGAGCGACTTATGCGCTGCCTTCGAAGGCGCAAAAAAAGTTCCTCCACTGCTGACATGATTCCGGCCGATTGAGTAGCTGAAACCGAAAAAAGAAAAAATGTCGTTACACTGGAAGGTATTTCCTGTACAATAACGTAGGATTTTCGAAAAATATCAAAATCTAACAAAATGGCGTAGTTATAAAAAAAGTCTGTTTTCTTGTCTATAAAATGGTCGTTTTTTTTCAATGCCATCGTTTTTTTCAATGCAATCGTCAATTTTCATCCAATAAAAAATATTCTACGTCATTGTAGAGTAAATATATTCAAGAGCACTCAGTTCAAATTTCAAGTTAATCGGATAATTGCTCTTTGAGTTGTATTGTCAGCAAATTTGTAAAATCTCATTTCGAGAAAAACGCGTTTAAAGATTTCACTATCGATTTTTGCAACATAAAATGATATTGATATAAATGATATAAATGATAATGGTATTCTTGAAAGTATAAACTGTCGAAAAGAGTAAACAAAACGATGTCTTGAAAGTGTCACTCTGGTATAGCCCTTTAAAATAAACAATTCCAATAATGGAATGCAGTAGGAAAAATTTGATTTCACGAGAAATCTAATTAATACAAATAAAAAATCATATACACGCATCTAGTTAACCCTTTAACTGCCATTGTAGCAAATTCGCTACGTTCACTTTGATCCCGTCGGTGTAAGGACGCTATACTTCACAGTTCTATCAATCTTGATGCCTTGAAGACAGCTTGAAATTCAAACGTAAACATATGAATTAGGTATATGGCAACAAATATTTTTGTTCAAAAAAGTAAATGGACATTCTTAAAATATTTTTTTGATAGAATTGTGTAAAGGAAGCTTAACTGGACGAACTAGGCTTTGAAGATTTCTGATTGAATTAGAATAATAGACCGAACCGAGCGGGTGAAAATGTTAGTAGCAAATTTGCTACAGTCCGAAAATACTATTTCCCAGGCCCTTATCGACAAAATTATGGTTGGAAATTCATATTTAACCCTTTTCAGCTATACTGCCAAAGGAAATCATTTTGAACTATCCAGAAATAGGTGTGGCCGTTAAAGGGTTAATATCAATAGAATCTTTCTGTCAGTTTCTAACATTCCCCTTTCTTTTTTTCCCTCTAACTTAAGCTGCATTACCAGTCTTCGCAAAGAATATCTCCACGTAACAAAGGAGTTCTACCACACGATAGAGATATTACATTGATAAGTGTTTTACGCAGAGGACAAGAATACCACAAGTGCCATTTTTTACCTTGCCTAACTAGTTTTCGCCAGGAGTATTCCTAGTAGAGACTAATTATGCAGGATGAAAAGTTACACTAGTTTTACCTTCAACATCGCCGTAGAACTGGCAACTTTTCGTGCCCATTCTTCGCAGCAAATAATTCTCGCGACTATATAAAGTGGTTCACCAATTTTGTCAGTAAATCCAATCCAAATGGTAAGTTGCAGCACCTATCCGGAGAGCTGGACTTGGTGACATCAAATGGTTGACATCAATATCGATATCCAATCCACAAAAGTTAGTTGCTGCAATCCTATAAGCCATCTATGAAAAAGTATCCGAAAAGTGAGTGTTCACAACCATTCTGTGGTCCCGATCGAATCGATTTTTTTTCTCTACATTACTTCCGGATTCGAATAAGCTCAACGTGTCTCGAGATTCAATATCAGAGAATGCATTGAACGTGTAGAAAGTCCCGGTCGGCCTTTGTCAAAAACCTCTTACTCCTCGGTCTGACCAGTCACGGGATCGTGCTACTTGCACGTATTACACCAGCGAACGGCGCAGTGATTTTCCAGCTCTCCGGGGAATCGCGTGGAGTTTGGGGTCTCGGCGATTGCGAACGCGATTCGCCATCTTTCGTGGCACGAGAACTCCGTATACGTGCTGAGATCATACGATATGCCGAGGTGATACCGGTCTTGGGCATAGAGGCGAGAAGAGCGTGAAGGGTGAAGGAACTCTCCGGGCGTTGGAGATTGAATCCGAACTGACTTTGCCACGTGAAAGTGTATCGAGAGCTTTGCGCTAACCGAACTGGCCCTAACAAAATGGGCTTTGTGAAGATGCGCGTTTCAAAGAGACCACAGGAATCTTGCGAATCCCCAATAGACCTATCTCTCTCTCTCTCTCCCCCTCTCCCCCCTCTCTCTTCCAATCTTTGCTGTTCCAATATTTGCTTTCCGCAGTCCATCGACAGCAGTCTTATCGACATGCCAGCTCGTACAAAGCGGTCGAAATACCGGATGAATATCGCGAGTGTTAATTTGAAAGGATGTTTCGTTACAGGCAGTGTTCCGTCGCATGGGACGTGTTTGTAGTTTTTATTGTTAGACGATAATGTATTCAAAAACGCCTATAGCCAAGTAATACCAGTCTTGTGGACCCGACAACTTCTCTAGCCTAAGGACCAATAAAAAGGGAATTTCCCGAATTGGAAGGGGGTCCGCGGGTAGAGTTGTACGTGTCACTCCGCTCGCATCGAACAATCGCTACATTTGGCGCGCAGATGCGACGGTTTTTAATCTCTTTACAGTATGAGTCGTATAGTCTTCATTGCCGTAAAGAAATGTTTTAAGATTTCGTGAACAATAAGGTACACGTGCAAAACAGCATGGACCGGAACAGCATATCCTCGAGGACTATCTGACCAACATAGTCGCACACCCTAATGAAGGGATTAACCTCCGCGCTCACTCGACTCTCGAAGCAAGCGCAGAAATCTTTTTATTATGGTGACTAGCGCATCACGGGATTTTCCATACGGTCCAGCTTGGGTCCGACAGCGATGTCCACGTTGCACCCTTCTTTCCCACCAAAAACTCCTTTTCGTGATTGGTGATGAGAAAAAATCCTCCCACTCTTAATTTTGCACCAATGATAACTGCAAGGAAGGCAGAGTCTCACCCTTCTCCTTTTTTTGAGGACTTCTCGTCACCAACTGCGAATCTTCAGTTTAAAAACTCACCTCAACCGACACGCATCAAGAACTACTGGACAACAGTTGAGATCGTCTCGCGACGAAAAAACATCAAATTAACACTTTTTCTCAGACTACTCTCAAGCATAATATCTTATACTCATTATCATAACAACAAGTGAACCTTAGGTGATTAGTTCTAAAGCGTTGAATTTTCAAATAAATAACATTTGTTCTGGTCCTCGTCTTCAACAACCAATATCACTTCCGAAACAAAAATCAAGTCGTTGGTGATTAATTTCCCTGACGACAATACCAAGGGACTACGTCACCGCCAGAGTGTAAATCGGGCCTTACAACCCCGACAGGTCGAAGTGTTACCGCGCGGTTCCGACGTATCGCACAGGGAGCGTTCTATTAAGTTCTATTAAGGGATTGTCTTTTTTTTCGCAAAAGTTACCGCTTTTTGGGAATTTTTTTGTGAAGAAAGTATACAATAGAAAACTTGTGAAACTTGGCATATAGTTTTATTGATCTGTTTACTACATACAAAAAATTTTTTAAACAATTTCATAAAAAAATCCGCCTCCCATCGCCCTCGACGCGCGATGGTCCTTTTTTGATGGTGTGCACGATTACAGCCTTCACGTTCATCCTGCAACAAAAACCCAAAAAGCATTTTACTTTAGACACATATAGCTATCGTACGATGAAGGGGAAAAAAAATGGACGATTTGGTGACGTTTTGAACTTGAAGTATCGATTTTTCGAAAAAAATTGATCGATTTTTTGTTATAAATAAAAAACTATTAAACGTATTGCTTTTTTGCTTCATCAAACGATAAAAGGATGTCAGCTGAGCATTCTGTCCAAATTTGAAGGCAATCGGTTGAATAGTTTTTGAGAAATCGTGCACACCAGTTGTGAAAAAGCTGTTTCGAGAAAAACGCGTTTAAGGGGGGATTTTTTGATGAAATTGTTTAAAAATTTTTTTGTATGTAGTAAACAGATCAATAAAACTATATGCCAAGTTTCACAAGTTTTCCGTTGTATACTTTCTTCACAAAAAAATTCCCAAAAAGCGGTAAAGTTTGCGAAAAAAAAAGACAATCCCCCCTTAAATCGTTTCAACTTTAGCCTGGCTGCGATTGATGCACGCCCATTGCCGAACGACACAAGCAGAAGACGAAGAGCCAACTTCGATTCCGCACGGTTTTCACTTTGCGAAGTTAAAATGATGATTTATCGGCAAAGTGAAGCTCGAACGGAAAATGTCGGGGTCTCAAGGGGGGAGATACCTTTAGGCGAAGAAAAGATTGCTGATTATCATGATAGTTTTTTTAAGGAAAGATTTTTTCACCATATTTGAGGCTTAGGGTTTGTTTTATTACTACTTTTGGCTGTGAAATAGTATTTTTGTTATTTTTATTAATCTTAAAAAATGGCAAATGTTTGGGACGGTCTTCTAAACGGGTTGCGGCGAATGTCGCCAGACGGCGTGACACGTAGCGTCGGCGGGATTAGTTCGAAAAAACCGACGAAGATTTGTGATTCATTAACACTCATACGCAGAATATGAACTAAGAAAAAGTGGGAAATGTTGAAAATCGATGACATCGTACGCTTTAAAACGAAAAGATTGAATTTTCTGAAAATAGCTACATTTTGTAATAAAATATACTTTCCTTTCTAATTTTCAAGAACATTTAGGGTTATGTTTTAGGCAATAAGGTTAGAAAGATTTATATAAAAAATTTAATCAAAATCGGTCGATTAGGTTTTTAGTTATACGTTACATCAGTTTAAAACATGCTTCGCCATTTTTAATGATTAATTAGAAAAAGTACCATGCAAGAGCCAAAAGTAGTAACAAAACAGACCCTAAGTCCCGAAAATGGTGAAGAAATATTTCCTTCGAAAAAAAATCATGAAAATCAGCACATTTTTTCCTCGCATAAAGGTCTCTCCCCCCAAATCCTCTGGGATTTGTTTGTCAATCTCTGGCACCATCACTGAAGGGTCCGGACACTACGAGGATCTTTTTTCCTAGATTTTTCAATGCTTATCACCTATTAAAAGATTATTATTTCCGAAAGCTTTTTTTAACGCTAGGCAAACACGTTTCGGCAGGAATATGTGAGAGATTCGGGCTAAAACACTGCAGAAAATAGTTGTTAATCTTTCAAAAAGGTTAGAGATGAAACAAGCTTTCCCTGTGACTTGATGTTGTCCCTTTTCGAGTGACATCTTGATAGTACAAATCCATTGTATTTCGCGCCTCTTCCTTCAGAGATCAAAATGTAGTAGCCCTCACTTTTTCCAGTATCGCCACAAAATTTAAAGTAAGGCTTTTGTTTTTCTTCCTCGTCTCCATGCCCACGACGTGTGTGCGCTTTTATCAACTCTCATTCTTTCAGTTTGTGTCAGCGTCTCCGCACACGAAATAAAAAAAATTAAAAAATCAGAAATAATGGGAAAGAAGAGGAATCACGATCATTCACCATCAAGGGAGGAAAAGGAAAATGAGGATTTAGTTGAGAGACTAAAAGAAATAGTGACGAATATCGACCGGAGGTATAAAAAACGTAAGTCGAGGCGAAGATAACCTATGCATACTTGGCGAAAAGGGACGCCACGAAAATTGACTCTTTCTGAAAGATCAATTACTGACAAACATTTGTTGGTCTGGATACCTAGTTATTGTGCCAGCGATTTGATTGCTCGGCAGCGTGCCTCCGGTTTGGCCGAGGCGCACGCCTACGTTTGACGAAGGAATGCAACATACATTCTTCAGTCTCCATGGGTCTGACCCACGGAAATAGACATTTTCATTTGATGAAAAATCGAAAAATTTAAAAACGAGGTAAGGAAAGTATTGGCATTATGCCCGTTTATCTTCCAGGTTATAGATCGAGCTTGCCGCATCGTCGGGATCGCTTTCGAACCCATCACAGGAGGGACGGCGAATGCAGGCGGAGATCAGATCGTCGCAGCCGGTCTCGAAATCGCTCACGACACTCTATCGGTCGATCACGACGTTCGAGTAGCCGTTCACGTCACTCTCGTCGCTCAGAGCGTAGTCGCTCGGGTCATTCTCGTCGCTCAGGGCGTAGTCGCTCGCGAGAATTTGACTATGGCTCACAATAATCTCCGCAGGAGTCGGAGGGAGAGCGAGAGGAGTTTTAAATACTGACTCAGGGAAATGACGAGGTGCAAGAAAATCGTCAATGAGCAGTTGCCAGCGGGCCCATCGGTGCCTGAAACAACAGCCCCGGTCAACACTGAACAACAGGCGAGCGTGACCGCTCAAAATAATCTAGATCAGCCTGAGCATGAAGCTGACCTTCAAGAAGACGTATTAAATATTATTGGACCGCATTTGGAACCGGACCAGAGAACGGCTTCATTGCACAAAGATATCGTTATTCGCTGGATGGAAATCTTCAAAGAAGGGCTTTCTAAGGAGAAAAACAAGAGCTGTCACATCCGGAAGGGATGAGAGCATAATATTTTCATTTCCCTCTTTGTTGCCTACGCCTAGCGAAATAGCACGGGATGAGGGTAAAAAGGGGTAGTGCGTGGGAAAGAGTAGAATTAAGGAATTGACACGATGTTTCGAAATTGAGGGATAATTCGACAGACTTGGTGTACGATTGACACTATGTTGTTTATTGTACGATTACTAGACGGTTTGAAGCGGCCAGGTTTACGATGAATGATACAAAAAGAAAAGGTAAAGTTAGCTTACATTCGTTGCGTTTGACACTCGGTCGTTCGCTCGCTCGCTCGCTCGCGTGGATGTTTGTTGTCGCTCGCGTTACAAGGGCCTTCGCTCTTGGCCTGGTGCGCTCGCTGGTACAATTGCTGGTAAGACGCTCGCAGGATTTTAGGCTGGTCGTGTGTATACTCGTCGTGTTTACTACGACGGCACTACGCGCAGATAGAAATATGAACGGCGCGCAAGGTCGATGAATTGAGATTGATTTTCACGGACCAATGATAGAAATTATACAAGTGTAAATAAAACTTTTGTGACTCGAAAAATGAACACGGTTCGTATGAAAGATAATCGGAGATATTCGTTAGGCTTCTGGGTTAAGACTTGATACAAGGAGTGATTCGGTTGACGGAAATATTGGTTGACGGGAGACTGAGATTGAATTTGATGAAGATTATCGGGAGACTGAGATTGAGACTTGATAGAAGAACTTGAGTCGATGGTAGTTGACGGGCGACTGACGTTCGACCTTTTGCACACTGACCCTTCTTGGTTCGCATGCGAATTTTTAGAGTGAGTGGGAGACAATCTTTGGTTTCTTTTCTTAGAAATAATGGCGCTGGTGGAAGGGGCAATTTCGCTTTGTTAACGGAACGTGCATGAGGTGTGTAGTCGAAATTCGCGCTAAGTCGTTCGCGATAGCGCGGTGACCGTTTGATTCGGACGGCCGGATGTTTTCATACTCCGCTCTGGTTATCGGGTCGAATCATGCAGACTTCTCTTTGTCCCCATGCGGATGGCTAGCGTAAAGTTTTTGGAGTAAGTGCCTGTTTGATTTTTTTGAGCTGCGGCTTTTCGTGGAATATTTGCCTGAGATCATGTTCTTGTCGAAAGCCATTGTGATAGGAAAAGTCAATGACTGTGGCGGTACTGCTATCGTGTATATATCGCTATGATTTGAATATGCTCGCGGAACGTACGCAAGTTCCGTTTAACGCTTAGATTTATACATTTAATACGCTTCTGACGGCAAATGAGGATATTGGGAATAACCGAGATGAAAAAACCTAGATGAGAGAAGGGACATTCGCTAGGATGTAACAGAGCCTCGCGGTAAAGTTTAATATTCCAGAAAATTGCGGATCCATAGTTGCCCTGGTGTTGAACTCGGAGATGGTTGCCGCGATACAAGATAATGTCAAAACAAGAGACAAGCGTATCACCGAAAAACAGGAGCGCATTGCCTCCTGTATGGCAGCCATGGGAAACGCTATCTCGATTACTCTGAAATCGGACAGTCGAGAAAAACTCGAGTTGCTTGAAATTCTGAGTGACACAGGAAGACGCCTGGCGTTTCTCCAGAGGGAGGAATCAGAAATTCGCAGGAGTTTAATCCTCGCAAATCTCAACTCATCCGTAAGAGAAATCTTGACGTGCTCGACAGTCGACGGTTTTCTCTTCGGGGCGAATCTGGAAGAAAAAATCAAGACTGCGAAAACAATCGAGCGTGCATCGAAGGACCTTGTTCAACCGGAAAAACCATAAAAACTCAAGGACTCAAAAAACTAGAGGGGCCCGCCGGCGCAGCGTCAGTTGATGCGCAACAGGAATTGGACGTCGAGCGGGCCAATGAGACCGACGAATGACAAATACGGCTCGAGGCCGACGAAAACGTATCCTCGAAAGACGCGGTTCCCGGACAGACGCCGTTAATTCCCAGCGTTGGTAAAACTGCGGGCCGATTACGGTTCTTTTATCGGGCATGGTCCAAAGTATCGGCTAACCCTGTAATTCGTGAATGGATCAGAGGATTTCCAATTCCCTTTACATCACTTCCTGTTTAGGGTCGGATCTCGGAAAAAACGGATTGGTCAAATAACGAAAAATCCGCGATCGCGTGCGAAATCGAAAAATTATTAGAAAAAGGGGCGATACAGACGGTTACTCCGTCTTCGGACCAGTTTTTATCAAATATTTTTTTAGTGCCGAAGCCCGACGGTACGCAACGATTTATTTTGAACCTTAAAAAACTTAATGAGTTCATAAATGCGGCACATTTTAAGACAGAAGATTGGCGAGTGGCAGAGTCGTTAATTGAGCCTGATTGGTTTATGGCGTCAATCGATATAAAGGACGCGTATCGATGGAAAATATCTCCCGAAAGTTTCTACGATTCCAATATAGCGGCGTATATTACGAATTTAATTGCTTACCGTTCGGTTTGAATGTCGCACCTTTCGTATTTACAAAAATACTCAAACCGGTGGCAGAATATCAAACAAGGCTTTAGATCTGTTTTCTACTTAGATGATATTTTCCTTATCGGAAAATCATACGAAGAGTGTGCTGAAAATTTTCGAGCTACAGCGGCTATTTTAGAAGCCCACCCATTAATCTCGTATGTGATACACATAAGTTATTTCAGTTACGGCTTACCAGGAAAAACTTTAAAAAATAAGAGTTGATAACAGTGCACACACATCGTGGGCATGGAGACAAGGAAGAAAAACAAAAGCCTTACTTTAAACTTTGTGGTGATACTGGAGAAAATGAGGGGTACTACATTGTGATCTCTTCGGAAGAGGTGCTCATACAATCATGATAGAACGTATGAACTTAGGTAAGTTCGTTTAATCGTTAATATAGTGCCCCTTTACCTACCTACAGATTTTTATGGCCCGAATTGAATGGTATTTTCGACGGTAAACTAGGAGCCCACAGGAATATATGCTGACGTTGCACAAATCCGACAAAAATTATTTTTGGACTTAACAAAAAAAATTCTTCATAGATTTACGGTACAAAAGTCACTGGAACATTTTTTACGAGCCTTATCAGAGTCCTATAACTTGAATCTGCGACAGAACACTTCTAAAAGTAACGAAAAAATGATTGCATTTCAACGATGAGAACTTCAACAGCGTCTGTATGAGCACTATTCGTAAGTGCAATTTGTACGAAGAAAGCACAAAGTAGATATCGCGGCAGCGATACTCAAAGTCGAGGTGCACTGCGGTTACGGTGGATACGAGTATACACATAATCCTACGGTTTGAAGCAAAGTGGATATTACATATGGAAATATGGCATCCACCTAATCCGGTGGAACTCGGCAGTATTATTATTCTTGCGTACTCTCAATGAGCTACACGAATGTCCTACCGTTTCGTGGATAGGGAGGCGAGAAAGAAGAAAGATGGAGAAAGACTTTCGGTTTATCGGGGCGTTCGCGTTGCACCTCTGTGCAGCTAGCTGCAGGACCGATAATATTTATCCACAGTTATTTCAAGACAGGAAAACGAGGTTGCCCACAGTTTTCTGTACAGTTATCCGGCATATATAGGTACATACTTCGAGACTACCGTTCTTTTTATACTTATCTGTATATCTATTATACGTGAGCTTAGTCGTTGTCTCGGTCGTCTCCGGGAAATTCACTTCAGACGGTTATCGGTACGTGAGGTCTTCGCGAAATCGAATTAGGGATGGAAAGAATAGAAAAACGAAAATACACACGCGAGGGGATTTTATAGCGGAGCCATGTACGGCGAAGTAGAATCGCGCCCTCTTTCTATCGGCGAACTTCGTCCTTCTATTTTTCCACATTGTCAATCCCCAAAATACCCCTCTGGCACTTTTTATTATTTTTCTACTTTCCTGAATTTATGTAGTTTAATGAAAGCCGGGCACGTGTAATCGCCGTGTAACCTGGGGCGCTTTTTGTTCTAACGTAAAAACTTTATTCTCTTTGGATCGTGGGGAATCACAGGGTCGAACTGCGACACGGGGATGAAAAGACACGATTCAGCGAGAAAAATCTCGCGGTGGACATCGTCATTTTATTGACGTAAAAAATACTTCATTATTTTGAGACGAAATTAAAAATAAGAAAAAGGCAGTTTGTTTGGGTACTTTTTTATAGTATGAGGTAAGCAGAATAAAAAAATGAGAGGAAAAATCCTGAGATGTGGTTATTTTGCCGTTACAATCTCCAAAACCACTGCCTACTGATGTACTATTTTCCAAAGAGTTTTATGGTGTTGAAGTTGGCATCGTTGGAACCCAATGAAAATTAATTTTTATCAGATTGCTAAAGAATTTATTGGCGGATTTGGGCTACAATAATTACTCAAACGTTTTTCAGTATCCCTATTAACAATCTGCAACATAAATTGGCAAGAAAATATTGTCGATAATGATGGTAATGAAAGAAAAAAAGGATTTTCGTTGCGTTCCAATGATGCAAACTTCGACACCGAAGAGTTTTCTGAAAGGAATCAAAAAAGTTTTACAAATCGACGCCTTCGGTAATTTAAAAGTTGAACTTTAATTTTTGAAGGGGCAGATACATTTAGACTAGGAAAGAATGTTAATTTTCATAATGTTTTTTAAACAAAACATTTTTCTATGTTACAAAGTATTTGAAAGAAAAAATATTATTCGCTAAAGATGGTGAAGGCATGGCCCGGTCTTCTGAACGGGTTCCGGCGGATGTTGTCAGACGGCATGACACGGCGTAGCGTCAGCGGGATTGATCTGAAAAAAAGCCAACGAAGTTTTTTTTTCTCATTAACACTTATAAGCAGAATATAAACCAAGAAAAAGTGAGAAATGGTGAAAATCGATGAAATGGTACGCTTTGAAACAAGAAGATTCAATTTTCCGAACAAAATGGCTACATAATGCAAAAAAAAAAATATTTTCGAATACATTAAGTTTCATGTTTTAGGCAATAAGGTGAGAAAGATTTATACCAAATTTCATCAGAACCGGACGATTAGCTTTTTAGCTATACGTCACGCGAGTTTTTACAATGCAGTTTAGAAGACCGTGCCATACCTCCACCATTTTTAAATATTAATAAAAAGAATACCATGTAATAGCCTAAAGTAGTGATAAAACATACCCTAAGTCTCAATAAAGGTAAAGAAATCTTTTCTTTTCCAAAATCTTTTTTTAATTATATTGCATAGTTCCTTTTTTATAAACAATTTTGTGACGATTTTATCCTGGCATTTTATACTTTTTGTTTCAGAAATGCGCCATTCTGACAGAAAACAATATATCAAAAAAATCCTACGAACTTCTATAGCTATTCTTATATATAATCGAAAAAACTGTAGCGTCTCATCATAACTCAACAATTATAGGAGCTGTTGGTCCGGCCGTTGACCTTCCAGAAATACAGGCGTCTTTGAAAAAATGGTGCACAGTCGCCATTTTGACATGTATCGCTGTAAAAAAATAATTTTGTATAGTCAATTACGTATATAATAAAACCCCTATTTTGTAATTTCGATTTATTATGTGATTGCGCTGAAAGAAAATCACAAAATATGCCCTTTTTTGGCCTGTAGAGTGGCCTACGGCCTTAATGTGGCAGAGCCATAAAGGATCAACTGAATAGTGTCCCTACTCAATCTGCGTTTTTCTTCATGTCGAATAGCTGAAGTATCGCACATAGTAACCATTCATTTTTGGAGACATTTCGATTCTTCGCTCATAACCGTGCAATATCTGAAATAACGAGATGACGCGGAGTGAAAAATGGCTTTCGCGTCAGATAATATCACTCTCGCGCGCTCCTGCACGCACATACACGCGGGACCGCGGAGCCCATAATTTTTCAGCAACTCGTATGGCACGTATAAAGTGCACAACTGGTACAGTGCCGAACCGTAACCGGCTCGTTCCACTGGCAGGGCTCTCGCACCCTCGGTTTCGCGAGCGAGCCTGGATCTGTCCGCGGCGAGAAAACGAGTCGTACGTTTTCGAGGGAGATACCGTTTTAATTACAACCCGCTCGTCCATAAGTCAATCCGTACACGTAACGCCCCGGGGACAAAAGTTTCGCGATTCCACCCTCATCCCCTCGTGCTTCTACTACTAGATCCTCTAACCCTTCCTTTTATATGTATACACAGACACACACATTCACGTATATATATATATAGGTAAACACATATACATATGGGATATTCCACGCTATTTGAGCTAGCCAGTGAGATTTTAGGTTTTCCTGATTTTTTTGTGTAAAATTGTACGCCATGAAAGGAATATCCACACCAATTTTTAGAATTTCATCTTTTCTCTTTTAGGACTCATAATTTTCCAAAAAATGTTGATTTCAGAAGTTTTGAAAACGTTTAAACGCTGATAACTCTTGAAATAATTTAGATATCGACAAATGGTACTATATAATTTTTTAATTATTTTGAAGCATACTTTCGTTGAAAGAATGAAAAAAATCATCAATTATCAACGTCGACGTTTTTTTTGCTTCTAAAGTGAAAACTATTTTGTTACAAGATGATTGCCTTCTTATTATTTTTTCAAAAAATTCTGTAAAATAGAGTGACTAATTCTATGATTTTTGAGACTAGTCTCATCGTGGGCCCATTTTTCTTTCTAATTTTTTCTCGTATTAATCATATTTTTTAAAGACGATTTTTGTCTTTTTCATTTCCAATAATGCTATTAATGCTTTTGTGTTTTCCAATTCGGCTTCGACAGGCCTGAAACGGTTTAGTTTGTCATTTGTGCTAAATTTAGGGAAAACATTTTCTTTTTCAAAATCACTTTTTTTGTTAAATTTAGTACAAATGAAAAATAAACCGTTTCTGGCCTGTCGAAGCCAAATTGGAAATCACAAAATTATAGATAGCATTATTGGACATTAAAATGATAAAAATCGTTTAAACAAAATGTGATTAATTCGAACAAAATAGAAGGAAAAATGGGACCACAGTCTCAAAAATCATAGAATCAGTCACATTATTTTAAAGAATTTTCTGAAAAAATAAAATGTAGGCAATCATCTTTAAAAAAAATAGTTTTCACTTTAGAAGCAACAAAAACGTTGACATTGGTAATTGATGATTTTTTCATTCTTTTAAAGAAAGTATCCTTTGAAATAAATAAAAATTATATAGTGCCATTTGTCGATGTTTCAATTAGTTTACGAGTTATCAGCGTTGAAACGTTTTCAAAACTTCTGAAATCGCCATTTGTGGGAAAATTATAAGGCCTAAAAGAAAAAAGATAAAAATCTAAAAATGGTGTGGATATTTCTTCTATTGGGTACAATTTTACAAAAAAAATCAGGAAAACCAGAAAATAGTCGGCAAGCTGAAATGGCGTGGAATATCCCATATATGTGTTCAGCAATCCTCGCCCTCGTCCAGGATTCACGATCAACTGCCTTCCCCCTTCGTCTCCCTTGACCCCGCAGTGTTCCGGATTCTACACGAACTGGCGGTTTTACCGAGCGACAAAAATTTAATTTTCACTCAGACGGAGTAGGAAAGGGCTCAGACGTAGTAGAAAAGGGAAGGAAAAAAAGGAATAGAAAAAATGGTCAAGATATCGAGGTGTGAACGACATTGATTGATTACCAGTTTATTCTCGTACAAGACAAATCTGATGAGGATCTACACATTTTTTTAGTAGCTGAAAAAATCTGGCGTTCCGGTGCCGGAAGCATATGGAAATGCCTAAGCCCATCATGATATTCGAATTGCAGTAGGGGAGACTGGGGCTGGTAATGAGATTTTTTATCAAACTCACCCACTATCATATTTACTCACTACTATTTTTATCGAATTTATCTGCATGTCGTCTTTGGAAAAAACGGGTATTTTTATGTATTTTTCATACAAAGGAATTAATAAACGTTCAATACATGTGCATGATTTAATTGTGAGTTTGATGCAACTATTATAAATTAATGTTTAAAATAAAAATTACAGTGTAACTTTTTGCATCAAGAATTAGTTGTTACACTATACGGGGTAAGATGGGATAAGAAATATACACTGGTTAGGTGACACTAGTAAGATAGGACAAGAAATATACACTAGGCTTACTAATCAGTCTTGTATTTTGAAAATCATCAGAATCATTGCACTTTCAATAAATAATATGGAGGAGTTAAACAATCTTTAGATACCTAGCTTCCTAACAAAGCATCGAAAAATGTTACTTCAACACAAAATATAATTCTTTCAATCTTGAAAACAATGACAAAAATCAACTCAAAGTAATCAAACAAGAAAAATAAACTAAACCACAAAGTAATTAATCGGAATAATTGCTATTGCAATTAAAGCATACATAAAACGTGGTGTTTCTCCACTTCAATAGCGCATTGGACCCATTCTTCACCAGGGCGACTTTGATCGAACGGATCACAACAGACGAGACAAAGATATTCTTAATCTTCCTCTTCTTCAAGACCGATCAGAATCTTCCTTTTGGCCGCCTTTCTTCTTAACCTTCGTTTTCTTTGAAGGGCCTTTCGTTTAACCTTTTTTCCTCCTCAGCTGAGTCGTTCTTCACTGGATATACTATATGGGGCAGTTTGTGACATGCCACCGATATTTGTAACTTTTAGCCTCGTCACCAAAATCAACCATTGAAAATTTTACAATATTTTTTAGACTATCTTAGCTACAAAATGTTGGGCTCAGCCTATAAGGAACACATAAATGCATGCCATGACACGATTCCAATACTTTAATAACAATAGCGGCGGGTATATACACTGCCGCTGAAAAGTTTGAATACAGCAGTCGATATTTCTTGCCGCACTAAAAGTTACATAGCTTCGTCAAAAAAAAGATAACCAAATTTACCGAACAGCGTTTTGAAGTAAACAAATTCAGCTTCGTGTTGCTTTTTTGAAGTATCCTTTATGTTTTTTTGTCGACCCGGTACGCACTTTTGTCGTGACTGTTTTTTGGCTTTTTTTCGACCATCGAGAATTGGGGGTATGACTCATGGAAACATTTTTTGTCGTGTTTATCCATGATAAACTTCAAGGGAGTAGCAGGAGCTCCATTTTCGTTTTTAAAAAAGTTTCGTACGATCTTTTCCCGCAGTTATTTCATTTTTGGCTAAAAAAGACAAACTTTGGAAAATGTAACGTAACTCAAGAACTATAGGGTTTGAGAGGAAATATCAAAGACGAAAAAAGTTTCGTAAGTTTATACTGGATCGCCTGGAAATTTTTCAGAATTTTCCTCTGAGATTTTTTTTACTATTGTCGCTTGAAACTCTGATGAGTGGGATGGCTTAACTCGAAAAGTATGGCGTTTGTAACAAAATGTCAGGAGGAGAAACTTTTCTAATTTTCGATTTTAAATTCGCTTAAATTTTTTCAGAATTTTTTTGGCCGAACTTCGGAAAATCTTCCGAACAATTGATTTGCGTACCTCGAAAACTATTCAGTTAGAGACAAAATATTAAGAGGGAAAAGTGTTGCAGTGTTTTGTTTTGAACACGTTGACATTTTTTCTGATTTTTTCAATTTTTTTTACAATGTTTCAAAAGCACCTAAACGACCTAAAAAAACATTGTAAAAAAAAATTACCGTCACTTTTTGTAAAACATATAATTCAAAATATTGAAATGCAATGTGTAAAATGCTTATTAGCATCTTCTTGTATATGACATGTAGATAATAAAATCGTAAAATTTGAAGGTCTCACAGCAATGGTATACGTATTTTTTTTCAATTCCAAGCATAAGAATCCGATCTCTGGCGCTTCTCCCCTAGTATATGAATCCGATGGAACGAAGGGTTGGTTTACGGTTATACTTTTGAGCCTTGTCCGCGATTGATATAAAAATCCGCTCGATTTTACAGGTCCAGCGTTACACAGCCTGAAACAAATCACACACTTTTACGTCGCACCGAGATCCTTTTTTTCAACAAGGAAACCCGTGGCGACCCGAAATACCCTGGTATCCTCAACACCCGCTGGATCAGTGGCCATAACGGTGGTATATCAGAGAGAAAGCTCGTAGAGCTGGCCCTCGCGAAGAAGTAGAGCCTCGTTGTGTACGAGAGTTCCTCCTTTGGAACACCCCACTGCGAGTTCATGGTGAAACACAGAGGCGAACTCGTCTTGGTCGCGCCGCGGTTCGTATTATCGCCTCGCTGCATTGTTACAGGGAAGAGCGATATTTTTGCTTGGCAAGGATATAGCGAAACTACAAGCATCTCCTCCCTTCTCCCCCCCCCCCCTTTCTGTAGATTGTTCGTACATTCGTACCAGGACCTCTGTAGAAGTGAGCAGGGAGATACCGAGAAGGAAAAGAGTAAGGGGAGAGGAAAAGCCCGACGTGTCCCCATTGTCCGGGCGGCGAGCTGGCGAGGGGTTGGTTCGCCTAGGTCAGGGATTCGGGGTTGGACGGTAGCGGCTACGAGCCTTTCCCTAGAAATAGGGGGAAAAAATCTTAAATTTATACGTGTTACGGACTACGCTGTGTTTATCACACATACATACTTTTATCTAACCAACGAACAAAAGCGTGTAGAATATATGTGTGTGTGTATATGTGAGCGTATATATATAATTGGTTCAACGTTCTCGTTCTTTACTGGTACATGCACAAGGATGCTCTGGAATACACGACCGATACTTGATCATGACAGACCAAAGCGAGAGGATATACCGCCGGCACCAGGTACCACGGAGGAGCTCTCGATTCTGCTGGCGAGTTACAAACGATGACGCCGCGGTATTATTTCATTATTTATGGTTTCGAATTTTGTACCGTGTCCGAAGATCGGGTGTGATCTTCCTTCGGCCGCTAGTGGATATCCCATTCTCCATACCGTATACTCACTATAATCATACATTTCGCACTCTGGCACAAACCGCATATGTACGTATATAGTGTCTTTGTATATGTATAATCCGGCGTATGTAAGCGGGGCGAGATGACGAAATTGCAAGGGGGTACGGTGGTGCACGTATATATGGGATACATGCCTTTCAGGCTAGGAAAGCGCCCGAATGGTAGAGAAAGGCGAGCGAGGGCGCGTGACGTTTTTCCGATTTCACGGGATTAAGTTACCGGCGCGGTGCTGAATTAAAACGCTAATAACGAGCAACGATATTTATTGGACGGCTTTGCGGACGTTCGTACGGTATACTCCGATATCCATATAACAGCCTGGTGTATGTATGGATGACAGTTGAAACCCGATTCAGGCTTCGTTCACACAGTTTCTCTTCGTTCGATCGCTGTACTACGATGTGGTGGGGGTGCTTGCTTCTCGTTGGCTAAGGCCCGCGCGGTGGGGATCCGGATCTCACTGGTTGGATAGAGTCCCCTTGACGGGGACTCGCCGGCCGTTCTAACGGGTCCGAATGCTGCGTGGAAGGGGCCACCCGAATGAATCTTTTTCCCGTGTAATGTGCGGGTGTTTCCGGCCCGTGGGCCATATACGGAACGGTTATGTGGAAGCTCGAGGAGATTGTTGTGCACCGTGACAACTACCCATTGGAAGAGTTTCAATGCCGTCATCAGAAATAGCAAGGGTACGGGGGTATCCGTAACGATCGTGGTGGCAGCAAAGGCCAAAAGAGTCGTAGGAAACAACGAGCGAGGCTCGGTGGGGCAGAAGGAGGGGGAAAAAGACTCCGGTAGTATATACCGGCGTCGGGAGCGACACCGCCACTGAGATCTTCCGACCTCCGTCTGCTTCATTGTTTTCCCAAACAGGGTCCTTACGACTTTTATGAGGGAGATTTCTGGCTTAGCCGGCCGGATAACTTCGCCGTCGTATACACAGCCCCCCCCCCCGCACTTCACAGTCGCTCTTGCTCATCCCGCGTCTCTATATAGCTGCCTGGTTGTAAAGAAAGAGCAGGTCGTTTTACATCAAGCCGCGCTATCCTTATATACATATATGCACAATCGTATGTACGTGTATACATGTATCTTTGTCAAAGCCGCGCAACTGTATGAATCCATGCATCTTCCTCAAGCCACAATCATCAACCACTTTCACTGATTCTCAATGGCTTTGCAGGATTTTCGTCCGAACAAAGGTTTCTCCTTTCACCAGTAGCAAACAGATGTATATGTCTATGTGTACATAGGCAATAATGGCTCTGTGTTATATCTACTTATCGTTAAAAGTGTATAAAAAATATAACCAGAAGTCGAGAAATATCAGGCTTCCCTACACCCATCTCTCTACCCCTTTCTCTTCTACTTTTGGCACATTTTTTTTTGCTACACTGCGGAATCGGGATTTTCATGATGCTGTGGAGAATATAAGCTGCCTAGTTTCCGCAATATCAAAAGTATACCTGTATTCGTTACTTAGGTTAAATTTATTCATTGGCGAACCCGTGAGGTATTTTCAACGTCCGAGCCGTCGACACTATCGGCTTTTCGAACATTGCACACACTGCGCTCGCTGCCGGGACAGGCTGCATCCCCTCGAATGTTGCTGCTGTTGCAGCTGCAGGCTTATGCACGCGGCAACGACTGCTCGATGCTCTTACTTTGGGATGAGAGGATTTGGAAAAGAAAAATAGAGAGGGGGGAGTGAGAGAGAGATGACAAAATAGCATTGCGTAGTTATCGAGGGTACCCGGGTCACCAAAGAGGATATCTAGGTTCATTTATCGTGCATCAAATGGCAACAAGGTCCCGCAGTCGATAGCTTTGTTCATCAGAATTTGGATCCTTTGGAACCAGAGATGATTCTACTTCGTACCTACCTGCCGTAGAATTATCGTAAAAAAATCGTAGGCCAAGTTGAATTGACAGCGAACCATTTGGAGAAGGATCACCGTGGGACACGAAGGAAAAAGGGGGTTGTCTACAGCCACACCACAAAGGGTTGTAAGCACGCATTTTCCGGTGCCGTCCTCTCACTCCCAATCGGAGATCTAAGTTACGCCCTGAGGAAGCACGAGGGAAAGGCTTCGAAGAAATATGCAAGCAAGATAGTGAAGGGCAAAAATTTCACCTCATAATCTTGGTAACAAGCAGTCTCTCGAGGCTCGTCTCATTCCCTTTGGTATTTCTATGATGCAGCTATACACCGTACGGCAAGGTCCCGTATAGACCCTCTCAAACTCTTTCCTATCTCAACGACTCGGGGCTCTCTTCAATAAATCACGCGCCCCGGAGTCTCCCGTGTTCGCCGGGGGCGGGATAGGGGTTGAGGACATGGCGTCGCCGCGTGTAAATAGGGCCGAGTTAATAAATCTAATTATTCGAAGCGTCTGGGCCGTCAGGGAGAGTTTTGAAAGAATAAAAAAAACACGAATGTCTCGAGAAGCATCGAAGTGGGTGGGGTGGTTTGGTTGACGGATAGAGGGCGCAGACACGCGAGAAAAATAATTATAGACCGCTCGGAAAATGATTATCGGCGGCAATCTTCGGAAAAAGTCGAGAGGAAGAGGCTGAAGATGGGCTGGCTTTGCCTGGCACGTATTTTTGCACCCAACAACATCTTCTTGTGTTTCTCAATCTCCATAGGAATCAAGTTTTCCGAAAACTTTTGTCGCCTACCAAGGCTTCCCAGACAAAACAATTAATACTGATTCCAAGACGATGTTGCCGTCGAGCACCATGCTTTGAAAGCTATTTATAAAGCACGCATTTTCCATTTAGATACCTCGATTCATCTTCTATGGCGTATGTATTGATCCGCGTTGTACCCACAAGGCACCACATTTTCCTGTCGAGTACGCACACCTTCTGACTGAAAATTAAACTTACCGCCCGATGACTCTTTGTTTCTCAGTCGTCCAGCACGGATCTCACTTGCTGAGTAGACTCGTGCAATAAGGTCAGTCCGATCAGACGATTCAACGACGGATCAAGAAGACACTCTCTCTTTCAATGTCGATTGCTTGGTCATACTTTTGTCTTCTCCAAGTCTTATTGACGTTCGTCATTCCTTCGCCGTTTTTCCCAACATGATCATGGCGTTTTCCTCGGCTTGCCGATTGCCCTCGCCACCTCTCCAGCCTCGCGCTTATGCACTTCTCTTTTCCCCGTTGAAATTCGCTTGTCGTATCGCGCGTATACCTCGCTACCTCTTCGCGAACAACCTTCTTCTACTTCGATCTTTTGCTCAACTTCCGCTCCCTTTCTCCGCTCGCAGCATGGCAAGCCTGACTGCTTACCCTCGAGAACTTCCTGTTCCACCGAGCAACTTCTTGATTAGGGATTTGATAGTGTTTTTTACGAGATTTCCTCCGGGGCTGAATTCAAGGTGGCCCCCGCTCTTTCGTCGTAGTGAAGCGAGGCGAGGTAATCGCAACGAACTATCTCTAAATTTAGTTCTTCATCCCTATGAGTAGAAGGCGGCATACTGGTATGTCGATCTCTGGTGGCCTCGCTGCGCCCCTTTCCAAGCTCCTTCACCCTGCTCTCGAATCCTCTGCCTCCCTCTGTCCCTTTTCCAACTCCGTGCTCCCGCTCCTGCAAACTAGGTCTCCGGGAGTCGCGGGCAAGGCGAATTATCGGATTAAAATTTGGAAAGTCGAGAACCTCCGACAGCAGCTTTTTCAGCGGGAACCCTCTTGTACAGTACGTTCGTTATCGCTCCAGACAACCGCTGATAACCTGATGGATCCGGCCACAATAAATCTCTGAAGAAATTTTCGTTGTCGATAAGCCGCTAAGCGTCTTCGAGTTGAAAGACAACGGAGCGGTGCGGATAGCTTGCCTGGGATGTTATTCCAGGCGATTGTCATTACTGGATTGTACTTATCGGCCTCATTAGGCGCCCGCAAGAACGACCAAAAAGACGTCTGCTTCGGAGAAGCTTTTAATTTCTTCGTCGAATTGCCGATTCGAACGTTTTAGCAGAAATGAAAATACTTTCAGGCTACGACCATCGTATCTTTTTCGCAGTCGATTACTATCGGATTTTCGAAAATTATACGTAAAGTCCCACGTTGGGGAAAATGCGAGGTCATTCTCTTCGGGGTCTCGTGTGGCGCCACCTGCTCAAACTTCTCAGCCACCGTTCCTACCCTCCTGTAACGAGTTACGAGTGAGCCTGGCAAGGAGTCCGTAGTAGATTAACTATGGCGATAAAATAGGTAGTAAACAAGGGTAAGGGCACGTAACGCCAGAGAACACACCTAGAAGAGATCAAGGAGAGAAAGAGGGACGTAGAAAGAGAAAGAGACGAGGGAGTAGGAGGATTCGAAATCCTTTGGTTCTGAAGATTGTGAAGTGGTATAGCCCAGGTTCTTCTTCTGCTCCCTCTTCATGCTCTCGTATGGCATAGGTTCGAGGGAACAAAAATCGAAGAAAGTCGGCGGAGAAAGTTACTAGGTATAATCGTGAGAAGGGTGAGGGTGGGTTGCTCTTTTAAAGTCTCAGCCATGGCTCCCTTTCCACCTTACGTAACTTGGCACATATTTTCCCCTCTCGCCTTCTTTCTTGCGCCTTCCCATTTCCTCTCTCGTTTCGTCTATCCTCCCTTATTCCATCGGCGAACAGTCAACCAGCCAGCTATCCAGAAGCCCTTTCTCGCCGTCCTCTTCACTCTTTAACTGTGAAACTTATTTCTCTCGGCAGGCCTTGGCATACTGAGTAGCTGCCTCGATGGCTCGCTCATTCTCTTGGCTTGCGAGCTCGACTGCTCATTTCTTATACATATATGTACTTCGTTTTCCACAACTGTCCCTCACCTTCAACCCACCCATATTTTCTTCCCGAACGTGCACTTGTGTACGTACACATAGACGTACACATGAGATTCGTCACTAGCCATCCCAGCGCCTTACGACATTTTATTTTCCCCTCGGTTGCGAAACTTCTCGATTACTTCTAATAGAATGCAGCTCCGTGAATTAGGGTGGTTCCGACCGAAGAACGAAGAATGAAAGAAGCTCAACTGACCCGGGAGCGGAGCTTATTTGCCAGCCATGAGAATCTTGCGTTACATCTTGAAGTGGCGTTCTCTTGAACCTCGTCAGCCTAGCTAGCATCCAATATAGTGATATCCGTTGCTCCTGGGGGCCCCGCGTTAAAGGGCACGACGTGTTTTTTCGTCTTCATCTGCGTTCATGGCGTTCATGCAATAAGTATTTGATCCAAGGGTCTCGGGCATGCTGGCAGGATCCCTTACCACCTCTAAGGTCTAAAATCTGCCCTGTCTCGTGGGCCAGGTAGTTTCGAGCGTTAGGCCTGTACTTCATGCTTTGGCTCCTTTCGCCTCATCGAGAACTCTCGACTTCGAAAAACTCTTTTGTCACTTCGCCACTTTTTAACTCCACCACTTCTCTTAACCTTCGAAAAAGCAATGATCTTTTGGCATACAACCTTTCGACGAGAATCGCCTCGTGGTATAACTTCGGATTAAGAGAAAAGGGTATGCCCGTTCTCCTTGGAGTAACGAGTATTGCGATAGCGCTGCGTGATATTTCGAAATTCCGTTACCGTTATTGCCATTCGGGGTGGTTCTGTTGCTGGAAACCGGTCGGACAAAATTCCTCGCAACTGCGGTGCTTGTATATCGCTCTCGACACAAAAGCGCAAACTCGAGAGAAACTTGAGATCGAGTACAGTGTGACGTCGCACGTGGTTACAATCGAATTGATGTAGCTGCCAAGAGCGGAGCACAGTGAATACGGTAATCCGAGGACCGTCGTTGAAACCGGAGCTAGAGAGGGAGAGAGAGAGAGGGGTGAGAGAGAGAGGGGAGAGAGAGCGAGGGGGGAGAGAGAGAGAGAGAGAGAGAGTAGACAGAAGAGCCGGAACTGTTAGTAATGCGTTGGTCCTTCGTTGCCAAATCGCTTGGCTCCAAATCTTTGCGTCGTCGGCAGGGCTTGTCCTCGCTCGCGGAGGAGAGCAATTGTGCCATGGTATATGGGACAGTAAAATGGTGGTATATCGGTGTAGGTTATGGAGCGGATTATACGTACGTACAATGGAGATGAGAAGTTTCCCATCCATGCTTTCCGTATAACAACGGAACGAGACTCTCAATGAACTTTACAGTCGGGTTGCCGGTCAATTTAATTTTTTTTTTAAATACGGACGATCGCTTCGCATCCCCGGACAAACGCCCCCCCCCCCCCCCCCACTCAACCGGGGATTTCGTATTCAATGTGGATCCGCGTTTTGCCGCGCCAACCAAACCAGCGAACAATCGAATTTTATCCTTTCGTTGTTGGAACTTCACGAATTAGGACGAGTGCATCCACCTCCCGAGTCGCGAGTGTACCGGACCTCGAAAGAGATCGACGCCCTCGATCGGATCGAATGTGCAGACGTATAACCGGTCGAACGGAACTCCACAAACTGTGAACCCGATGGACGTTTGGGGACGGTTTTGCAAATACGACCACGCGGGTATCACGCTTCGATGATTTACAGAACGCCAATACGCAACGCCAAACTCGTTGGTTATGGACGTTTCGCTATGTACACATTGCCTCAAATGATCGGGTAAGGGAAATAGGGCCAATACGAAGGTGCGGGGTAAGATGAATCATGAGCCTGGCTATTGAACAGTCTGCGCGAGCACAGTGCTCCCGTTGGAGTTTTAAGGGCAGGCGGGGTGAAGGAGTGTGAAAGTATCAACTGTGGCGGAAGCACGGATCCCGAAAGAGCAAACAATATTGATTTTTTGACAAAATAATCTCATTTTTGGTAACGTCTATCATCGTTTATCAAGGTTAATCGTCTAATGGGGCAAGAAGAATACAATCGTAAAGCAGCAATATTTTACAACGTACCACTATCAACGTTGGAGAAACGTGTTAAGGGAGGACATCACCGTAAAATTTTCGAAAAATCGTTTTTTAATTTAATTGAAAATTGTAAAAAGTATTAATCGAAAATTGTAAAAAAATATTAATCGAAAATTGTAGAAAAATATTAATCAAAAATTGTAAAAAATTATCGCTTTTCATTGAAAATTATGGTCGAAAAAACGAACTCTTTTTCAAACGCATCTGTATTTTTTTCATTTGTTTTAATTTTATTATTATTATTATATTATTAACAAAAATATTTCACTCTTACTTCCAGGATTCAATTTACAACAGGTATACTGCGTGCCGCGAAGAGGGTTTGCTGAAAACCAGTGGTGCTATAGCGACTCGTGCGCTGCCATTTTTTATTCTTTCGACAAATAATTTTGTTTGCATGCTTCAATATGTACCTAATAAAGCCTAAAAGTTCTTTTGAGAATGTATTTTATTGCTTTTTTTAATTTAAAAAAAAATAAATCCGTCGAAAATAGGTAGTTCTAGTGGTGTCCGCCTTCAAAGCTATAAGAAATGATGAAATACAACTAGCAGGGCCTTTGTTTCCTCTTCAACCGGTGTTCCTACCAGAGAAAGAAGAAGAACTAACAAATACTTGAATTATATGGAAGCAAGATTATTCGGACTAAATACTACAGAACTTAGACGATTGGCTTATCAAATTGCTAGTATTGAGAATGAAATAATTTTTGTATGCGAAAGATGCCAATAATTCTTGTTCTATCATGCTATCAGCGTTGTTTCATATTGCCCCGCATATAGGGTAAGATGGAAAAAATAAAGGTTTAATTGAAAATACATATTGTATGCTAACAATCAGAGACTGATTTTTTTGTTTCCAAAATTGAATATTAATAAATGTTGATTAGTTAAAAAAATTAAAGTTGATTGATTTATATGCATCGTTTTATTTTAACGTGACCTTAGCGTTCTCGTCTTGTCCCTACTTTCCCTACTTATAAACGTATTACGGTAGCACGAATTTGAGATTGTTTCCCCTTTTCTCACCATCTAATTATATACGTTAAAGAAAAAACAAATGTCGTGAAAGCTGCGAGCCGTAAACAAATATTTAGAAGTCGCTGAAGTGTTCCAAAATTCAAATTTTTATTAAAAAATCGATTTATTTTCGTCCACTTCTCACCTATGAATTTTATGCTTGATAATTTTTAAATTAACCTCGCGAAAGCTCTAGCCGGCCAATGAATTTAGTGCTCGCTCAAGAGCTTCCAACTTTTTATTTTTTGCCAATTTGTTTTACTTTTCTCACTTCTAAACGGGAGCTTTGTTAAATGTTCAAAACAATTAATCCTTTTTTCTTTAGAAACAGATTTTACTCACTTTTTTCATTAACTTACCTCACACTTCTAACCCAAGAATTATGATCTTTGTTCTCATAAGTTAATTCTTTAAAGTTCTTGTTCGTAAACAAAATTATAGGTCCCCCGTTTTATCGGGTAGGAAGTGTGAGGTAAATATAAGAAAATCCGTTTCAAAAGAAAACAGAAACAATTGTTTTGAACATTTTACAAAGCGTTAAATTTATCAGCGAGAAGAGAAAAAATTGCGACAATTGGAAATTTTGAAGCTCTTGAGCGACCACTAAATATTAATTGGCCCGCTAGAGCTTTCGCGAGCTTAATTTTAAAATTATAATACGTAAAATTCATGGATGAGAAGCGAACGAAAAAAATCGATTTATTAATGAAAACTTGAATTTTTGGGAGGCTTGGGCGACCTCTAAATATTTTTTGACGGCTCGCAGCTTTCGCGACAATTTTTTTTCTTTAAAGAAAATAATTGGATGGTGAGAATAATGACAAAAAAGAGCTCAAATTTGTGCAACCCTAATGGATGTCCACGTCTGAGGGGCAGATATCGAAAGTCCAGGTGGACGAACTTGTCGTTTTTGAGACCTCGATACTCGGTACTCGGTATACGCCCATAACTGTGCGATACCGGTGAAAATCTTTCTCCCGTAAAGCTTTTATCCTCGATCCTCCTTCACGATCGGACGATAAAACGGGTGTAGTCGCGAGAACGTCCTCGTGAATTGAGTTTAACACCTCTCCTGTATTCCAGGGATATAGCACTATTTTATGCCAAACTTTGACGAAATATAAAACTTTTATCATCTCGGCAGTTTTAAGGTTCTGTGGGGATTCTTTTGTTTGTTTGTTTTTTTTTCCGTTGTAGGAAGACTCACGGCGTTTTAGATATTTATCGTTATGGCGCGGGGCTAATTATCTTGTGTTGTTGAGCTAGTGGGAATACAGTATTAATTAACGCGTGTTAATTATAACGGCAATTAGTAGATCGTTGCATACAAAATCAAGCAAGGTTATCGGTATTGGCTATCGGTAGAGCATAAACAACTATCGGACACGTGTTTTTTTATCGGTGAAAAAGCGGGTTCGAAGGGTGAAACTACCCCTTAGACTGAAGCATGTCAAGGGCTGTTTTGCAGTTTCACCTGCATGCAGTCCACTGGCTCCAGTGTAATAGAAACGAAAATTTTTGTACTGGAAAATGGTAAGAAATTCACCATGGGTGCATTAAAAGTAACAAAAAATAAGGGATGAACCATCCCTGCATTTTTCTAACTCTCACCCGACATTTAAGAGGGGTGCATTGCATCGAACGTGACGGGTAACAGTTTAAAGGGGGGACAAAATTAAAGTTTACGTATTTTTACATTTTTGCTAGATAGCAAGCTTAAGGGGGCAACATTCCATACATTTTCGTCGATTCTTAAGGTGTGAGATGCAGTCAGAGGCGTGAAAAAACAAGCATTTTCAATCATTTTTTTTCATAGTAATTAAGTTTGTTTGACAAAAGTGGTTACACAGACTTTTTATGTTCTATTTCAACTTGACTTGTACAAATTTTCAAAGAAAAATATTGATTATTTATAAAAATATCGTTATGTTTGTCGCACCCCCTCCTGCATGTAGTGCTTTGCGGTGACCATCATAACATTTTACTGGATCATCTGAAATAAAAAAACCAAAAAAAATCATTAGTTTAATAATAAATCTAGTCCTTAATCGAAGCTTTTTTTTTAATGAAAAAATGGCGGCTTCCGACAGTTAACTTTCGATTTTCGACCAAAAAATCGCTGGTTTATTGTTTAAAAAAAACAGAAATTTTCAACAAAGATGAAAATCCTTCGCTTAAGGACTAGTTTTTAATGCTATCAATAAGCACACCAAATTGTATCAAAATCCATCGAGTGGTTTTTGAATTATAGTGGTCACCGACTTGAAAAACATTGTTTCGAGAAAAACGCGTTTAAAGTTTTTCGACGTGGATACGGTATTAAGGTTCGGAAAATTTTGAGCTCGATGGATGAAGCTAAATTTTTTTTATGTATTTTAATCCGCTGAATTCGAATATCACAGTTTTTTGCCGAAAAGTCGAGCATTTAATTGTTTATAGTCAATTATTAAAACAATTTTTCCAAAAACAAAAGTTTTTCTGGATTGATTATTTTTTTTTAACATTTTGGACAATTTAAAAATAAAAGTATTCTTTATAAAATTTCGCCAAAGTTCATAGTTTTTGAGTAATCAATTTTTGAACATTTCTGAAAGAGTTTTCCACTTTTACACTTGATTTATGTATATAAATACTAATAAAAAAATTACATCGGATCATCAATTCCTGGCCTATACAATAGGGCTGCTGCCGATGTGGAAGCTTCCAAAATATCAGTTTGTTGTTGTCTTCGAAGGATTCTGCCTTCCCGGGTATTATCGTTTGCGCGTTTGCCACCCGCTACCTGCCATGGGGACCCGACGCCCCGTCACTAATTGTGGGATATCCCGGAAACTATTAATCGGATTGACTTAACATTTTCAGGGAATATTTTCGAAACATCATAGTTCAAGAAAATGTAAGAAAAATTAATTTTTTGAAAATTCTGACTGCATCTCACCCCTTAATGAAAAATGGGGTTTTGGGGGAGATGAATGGTTAATTCGTATTCAGGGGGTAACAATACATTGACATGGAATTGGAAAAAAAATGTATCCAAATGTTTTTTTTACTATTCTGGCTAAAAATAGCTTCACTGAATCGTCGATAATTTTTTTCTGCTTTGATTTGGAAATCTTCTTGTGCTCTCTCCCCGTTGTTTTTTTTTCCATAAAATGCCTTTTGATTTATTGAGTTCCGATTATTCTGACTATTTTATTATCTTATATCGTTTCGTTTTCTGACAGAATTTCAAAGACGGATCATCGATTTTCACCAATTTTTTCATACTCTAAACGTCAATTCGGAGCGCGTAGAAATATTTTAAATCAGCATAAATCGATTCCATGTAAGGGGTGGTTTACTCCCTTTATATAATATTTCCGTATTCAGTCATCCCACCTCCAGCACGAATTCTCTGACATCGCAATGGGGAAGGGGGGGGGGGCATTCGAACATTATCATAGTGAAACTCTCTTTTGACCAGCTACTGTCGTCACACTGCAATCATTGGCGAACGAATTCTTATAGTATATTACAGAAGAACGCTATTGAGAGTATGCACCCAACCGAAAGATCACGATCGACGCTAGCAAGGAAAGGTTGCGAGGTCGATCTTTCCGATTTCGATGAAATTTGGCATGTTTGTAGAATGGGTAAAAATACGCGAAACGTATTTTTTTTATATCCGTGTAACCCGATTTTTAAAAGTTGAAATGCACCCTCGAAAATTGGGGTGTTTTTCGTTTTTCGTCGATAACGTTTTAACGGTACGAGATATGAAAAATATTCAAATTGCAATAATGTTCATTTTTTTCGTGTACTATACATTGGAGATGAGAACGATAACGGTATCGACGAAAAACGAGAACCACCCCTATTTTCGAGGGTGCGTTTCACCCCTTAAAAATCGGGTTCCTTGTAGGTGCATTCCACCTCACGGTTGTCAATTATCGATCCGTGTATGGAACTTCGGGAATTCGTAGAGATGCTTTTGAGAAAATTGGCGTCGTATAGCTGAGCGATCGTTGAGTGTTACTGCTCCGCATTGGTAAACAAAATTGGAAATATCGTAGTCGCGAGGCTGCTAAAAGATTAAGCAGCATCGATAGGGGTTGGTGAGGCGGCGAGACGTGACTATCGTAAAATCTGACGTTTCACGAGCCCATAAGAAACTCGGCGTAACGTTTCTAGGTTAGGTGCATACGCGTTCTTTCTCCATCCTGACAAACGTTTCGCACATCCTGATAGTTGAGTTTCCTCATAACCGGTCCGTGCTGCTCGAGAGTAGGCAAAAGTTATCTCGTTACACTTTCAAGATCCGATATTTATGATGTGTACACACCGCGGAGAGACGAAGCTCCGTTGCGAAACGAGACTCTTACGCTACGAGTACTCGATTGGGTCCGGTGATATCTTTCGAGTCCTGACTATTTTGCGGCGAGATATTTTTTACTCCCGATACATAACCGCGTCCCGGGATTGACGCGGGGATCGTTTCGCACACTTCTCGAATCCCTCTATCACCCTTGACACTCTCGTGAAATCTCCGGCCACGGGCGAATGCGCGCACTACTCAAATCTACTTCTATTTAGCGGTTATTCGGCTCTCAGAGATTTTCGACGAGGGTATTAGGTATATATTTAAAAAATCACCTTGGCTGCGGCATCACGTGAAATTCAATAGCTGATTGACATCGATTGATTAACCGATTAATTGAAGACCACATTTGGTCTTAACTTTTTATTTCATTCATTGATCATTGTTGAGTTTGTCACGTGGAAGAACCTTAATTTGGAATCTATTATCCAAAACCTCGATAGCTGCATTGAATCTTTAGCGAAGTATGTTTGTTTCGAGGCATCACAAGCAAGAAGCTGCCGTCATCGTGAAGCTGTATGAGAACCTAGCCTACGCGAAGACAAGAAAAACAGTGACACGTCGCACACATACTACACAGTAATATATAAGTAATGTTGAGTTCAGTTCAATAAATGCATATATTTTGACGATAAAAAGCTTTTCGTATTCAATTTATTATTGCGACGCATCCCACGTATATACAGTACTGCAAAAATAAGTGTGTTGTTTTTACACAGTTTGAGTGTGTTGTTTTGACACACTTCGAGTGTGTAAATGGCTGTCGACACTTTTTACACGTTTTAACGTGTGTAAAAAACAACACACGTAAATGTGTTGTTCGAACGCATCTATCCTTGTTATTTCTACACACGTTAAAACGTGTAAAAACTACCTCCAGCCGTTAACACACCTAAAGTGTGTCAAAACAACACATTCGTTGCAGTAGTGTCGTTCGTATCGATTGAAAATCCAGAACTCGAGGCGTAAAATTCATCCCAGGAACATTTTTGGAAAATGGTCCGACCGAATCATTCGTTTTAAAACTCGCGGTTCTGCCACAGTATATGATCAATAACTCGCAATTAACACACTTAAACTATGTTGCTTCTTCCCGTGTTATTTGTTATCGTGTGTTGCTATCAATGTGTCTTGTTTAGTCCAATGTGTGTAAATGTGCGTCTTATATGTTGATTCTACACGCTTTATGTGCGTTCGAATAAGGGCGTTATTGATGGCGACAGCTACGACAGTGCGTAACAATTCAATGCGTAAAAACTGCGCACTCCTGCGTGAAATTTTAGAGCTTTACGTCCGTAATTGTAACGTATTACGTTTTACCAGATGAATAAGTCTGAAGAATCACTATGGCAACACGTGTCTAGCCTTTATAATGTGTTATTTCGACATACTTTGAACACACGTCAAACAAGCCTAGTTTTTGCAGTGCAGTTACGAGGAAGGAAATTAGAAAAAGGCTCCTGTGAATGTTTTCCAATTCCCTTGGTCATCGACATGACAATGCCAGCTCAGAGAATTCTCGTGCTGCATGGGAGGTTAACAATGGGATTGGTGGCGGTTAAGCTCTAGCGTTGATATATCTTTGGTGACTTCTCATTTCGCTCAGTGACAGACGTATCATTTATTCCAGTTCAATGTGTTTTTATTACACGCTTGTCTAATATATGTTTATATATATATATATATATATATATATATATATATATATATATATATATATATATATATATGAAGACGATCAATTTTAAGGACCGTCGTCATAATAGTGAATTCTCCTCATACTCAACATTACATACGTTCTCATGTCTTCAAAATCACTTTTTCATAAGTATAAGCATATTTATATGAAGGTACCTTTATAAGAAGGCAGCACCGTCTTGCCCCGAACTGAACGAATACCCGTGCGGAAAATTGACAGGGCATCCCTCATCAAAATAAGGGCCTATAAGGGCTTATTTGACGCTTTTCTTATCAGGGAAGCCTCAAGTGAGCCCTTGAAGGCCCTTATATGGCAATCCTGACAGGGGTTGGCATAATAAGGGCCTTATTGTGGCCTACCTATTAATAATCCTATTGTGGCAATCACTGTCGGGATTGCCACAATAGGACCCGGATTAGGGGTTATTAATTATTAATTAATTATGAGGATTCAATCTTATTTGATCCTAATAAATCTGTGATTCGGTTTCATCTGTTCAAAAAACAATTTACTTGAATTCGCTAATTGGATCTATTTGATTTTTTAAAATTTACATTAAATCGAATTTTCGTAGAGTCAACCATTTTTCTATTTAATTGAACTAATGTTCTGTCTTTATTGCAACAGTCATATCAAAGGGGTGTGGCGGTAGAGAGGGTGGAGAGAGAGAGGAATTATATATATATATATGTTCGTTCCCTGCATCTACTGTTGGTTCGACAACGACGAGGAAGGTGCGAGTATCGATACCGCAACATCGACACTTGTCATCAATTTTCCTTCGACTGTCCTCGAGCTTGTATTCTCCTCGGTTACCACGGCTGCCTTGCTAGGCTGCTACTGTAAATACGAAAACACGTTTTCAGACATGATACCGGATGCCGTTGTTCTCTCCCGTCCACCACTATATAACAGAGAGGAAAATGTTGAAATTTGTGTGAAACAACGTCCCGTAAATATATCGCCGGTGTCGTAAATAGGGTTATGTCTGGGGATACGTGCACAGTTGTGCAGGACCACGAGAAATAGATTCATTCTTCGATGTACGGTTTTTTCGCTTCCTTATGGCAAAACCGTTGCCAGAAAGTTCGAGCACTCCGTTTCTATTACGAATCGCAATAAAGATGTGAAAGAACGCAGTTGAGTTTCACCAATTCCGCATCGATCGTCCTGCCTTCGATCCTGTATGGAATGTTCTTCATTGGTATGAAATTGCAACAAGGGAAGAAAAATACATTTTCTCGAAAACTTTCCTCATCTGTGACCTAGAACCTACGAACGTGAGGAATTTCAAGTTTCTTTTGTTTTAATGACCTAGAATATGAAATGCAAGTTTCAATTGTGCATTCATAAATTATAATGAAGTGGCGAGTGAATAATTGTAAGATATGTTTCATTAACCCGCGTAGAAATTTTGATGGGGCCCAAATCAGGGCCCGTTCAGGTTGCCTGACTACCCTCATAGGGCACTATTAGATCCGAAAGAAAATCCGGTTTTGACCGGTTTTTCTTTCCCCTTCTCTTCCGTCTTCCCTTAATTCAATTAGTGGGTTTATCCGGATTTTACCGGTTTTTCTGTAGGTCCGAGCTATTTGACCTTGTTTTTATGTCGATCTGTCTCTCCCTTACCCTTTCTCTCTCCCGAAATCGGTTATTCTGACTACGTGGTGGGGTTATTTACTTCTGAGACGGACCTGTACGTCTCAATATATATATATATATATATATATATATATATATATATATATATAATTCCTCTCTCTCTCTTCGCCTTACAAAGCTGCCGAAATCTTCTAACACGCATCCGAGTTGCATAACGTTTTATGTCGCGACAGTCCATAGTACCTTTTTTAAATAGAATTCAGGAATGCATCGAAACTCCGAAGCCATGATGCTGTAAAATCGAAGTTTCCATGTGGAAAGTAAGAGGTTATGTGTATCTATCGACTGCTGAGGCAGTTATAGGGCAAGCCTATTTATGGCGTCATCAGGGAAAGCCATAGTAGGGGCTATCAGGGCCTATCAGGGCAAGCCTTGGTAGGGCCCTATCGGGGAAAGCCTTAGTAGAGCCACATTAGGGACAGACTTAGTAAGGCCCTATCATGGAAAGCCTTAGTAGGGCCTATCAGGGCAAGCCTTGGTAGGGCCCTGTCAGGGAAAGCCTTAGTAGGATCTTATCAGGGACGGCCTAAGTAGGGCCATTTTAGTATAGCCTGATTTAGGGCCTAAATACTTCCGGTCCGATCGAGGCCGGATCAAGATGTCCGTAATAGGTGTTACCCGTATCACACCCCGATCGGGGCCTGATCCTGGTCAGGCTAACCCTAAGAAATTTCTACTCGGGTCGTTGACGAACGACGATTTTTTAAATATTTTTTTTAACAACGTGCTGACGAATTGAAACTCAAGCATCCAAAATCTATGATGAAGTCAAAAATGAAAATCGATTTTGAAAAAGTGAGATCGTCAATGACCTTTAAGAAGATACTTGGGTTTCAAAGCCAAAAAAAAACATATTTTCTGTATTAAAATATAACATATCAATTATTTTATTTAAAATGTTAAGCACATAAAAGAGCAACATTTCAACAATATTTAAAAAAATGTCATCGAAAAATTTGGGAAATTCAACGGTTAGGACCTGGTTTCCAGAGACCCTTAAAAAAGTGTCCTCGTGGTGGTCAGGGTAACTCATGATAGCTTTATCTGAAATTAAAAAACCAATTTTTTTCTGTTAGTAGATAAGTATAGCTCGTGATTGGAAGAAGGATTAGAAAAAATTGAAATATGAATTTTTGGCAAAGTAGTATGCAAAATAGATCAATTTACACTACGCATAGCCTTGTAAAATTAGTTGCAATCGAAAAAAAACCTCCGTTCAATCTCTAGCCAATGCTATTTTGAAGAAGTGTGCAAAATTTCAATAAAATCGGTCCATTAGTTTTTGCGAAATCGCGTCCACCGACTTAAAAAAATAGTGTTTTAAGAAAAATGCGATATACCTGCGTTGGCCCCGGCCAGTCTGTCCCAATGGGGGGAATTCCCAAAGGCTCTCTCTCCTAGACTTTTACTCCGATTGACTTAAAACATTGAGAGAATATTCTATAAATATTAGATAATAAAATAAAAAAATGAATTTTTTGAAATTTTCAAACCCACGTAACCCCTTAAATGTTTCTCATCTCATCTCCTGTAAATTTGAAAACAATCCATCAAGTGATTCTCGAGATATCATGTCCACGGACTTTGAAAACAGTGCTCTGAGAAAAACGCGTTTAAAGTTTGAGTTATGGTGCTGCTACCGCTCGCCCGGCTGACTGTTAGAAGTTGTAGCTCATTCAATTTTCGGAATATTTAAATGAAATTTTCAGGGAATATAGCTAAAAAGTGATACTGTCGAATAAAAATATTTTTGCAAAGTGCAATTTCTTGACCCTCCTAAATAGATGTAGCCCGTTGAAGGTTATACGCATTCGGGCTCTTTTTGTTGTCATCATTCTGGTTGATTACAAATAAGTTTCGTTTGAATAAACATCCGAATATCTTCATCACACTTTTTCGGAGTCTTGGATGATTCGATGAAACGCCATTTTTGCAGGTCCCATGTCTATCTTGGTACACGAGCTGTCAGCGACCCTCCGTAGAAATAATAATATATCTACGATGTTTGTGGATTTCGACTCTCCTTCAACGAAAGGTTCCAAATTGCATGAAACGAGGGAAGCGGATGTAAGGGGCGCAGCATCCTTTGAAAGTAATCAAATATTCTCGGGTTCGCTTCTCGTTATCGTATTGCCAAATTGAGTTTAGCTTATCTTCGGCAAATCTTGAGCCCGCTGCGTTCCTTTGAAACTATGAATACTAAATGTCCGTGTGCCTGTGCGTGTGTAAGAAGACGGAAACGAACGGGGAGAAAGATGGCAAAAGGTTGAGGACGTAGCGAGACCAACCTACCGTTGGATAAATCAAAAGTTCTCCCATTCGAGGATAATTCATTGGAGTTTGTTCGCGTTACGACACGCCTCTAGGGTTTTATGTAATTCAAGTGTTGATGTTTTCTGGGTTTGCTGCTGTTCCCGCTAGGGCTGAAAAAAAAAACCAAAAAGCACACACCGCCTTGGAATAAATTCGGGTCTGCTTAAATTGGCCCTTCTGCTGGAAATTCCGAAAAGTCGAAGCTTTGTCAGTTGGATATTTCGCCTCGACCACGTGGCCCCTCACTCCCTCGTTGTTTTGGGTTCCGCAGCATATGCATATAGACACGAATTATACATATACGTAATGTGGTAGCAAAGTTTCATGGGGTGGAGAGTACAACGAAAGTATGAGCAAAAGCAGCTTCGAGAGTAGCAGCATGTGGAACGGGTGATGCCATAAAGCTCATTGGCTGTGGAAGAGCGAATGAGCCGAGAGAAAATGCTGCTATCGAAACGACCCTGCACGAAGAGAGCGCTGTTGTGCCAACGTAGGAGTTCTCTCCCCTGGAGGTTTCTTCCCAATCTTCCACTACACACAAGAGCCTTCAACAATTCTTCGCTTTGCCTCGCTCCCCGCTGCCTCAATCATGCTGGACTGTTTTCGTTCGCCTCTTTCGACTCTCTTACCTTATAATCTTCATCGCCTCGATCATTCTCCCTGTCGACTACCATCACCACATCTTCGCGTGTTATACCCTCAACCTCTCCAAGTTCGTGGTGCCTCGCTCTCGTTCCTTTCTTTGTGGCTCGCATCGTAACAAGGTGCCCACATATACCTACAAAAGTTTATCACTCCAGCTGTAGTCCGACCACCTTTGCACACTTTGGAAAGCCGAAATTCGGGCGTCCTTGTACCATATTGAGGCATTTGAGGCAATGCGACGATGGCAGACAACGAGCCAGGTTCTCCCTTCCTGGCAAAAGCTATTTATAGGTTTATGGGACCTCGCATTAGCCGTTTCTCTGCGATAAGAGTCCTAGCTTTCGAAAAGGGATAAAAGAAGTGTTAGCAGAAGAAGCGATAAAGTGGGAGTCAGAAGGAATGGGGGAGAGAGAGAGAGAGAGAGAGAGAGGGAGGCAGAATGAGGGAGGGAGAGAACGTAAAGAGTTTGGTAAATGGCAAGGTCATACGAACTTCTTCCCCTTTAGAGCCATCCTAGAATTTTCTCCAGTAGCTCCTAGCTCCATACTGAACGCGGCGATTGGCCGATCGTGCAATTTTAACGGTCGGTAGAATCTTCCCTGGTGTGTGTGTGTGTGTTCGTCTTGTCCGCATTCTCTTTACTTCTACTCCCAAACTGGCTCCGTCCTCGCTTCCCACCTTCTCCAGCTGCCCTTTTCTTCTCCTTCACTCTTGCATATATGGATGTCGTTATGGTAATTTTCGGTCGCCCAACCGCGATTCCATGCTTTCCAGACTCGCCTCCACACGGGTGGTTCCTTCTCTTGGCTTTCCCTGGCGAGTTGTGCGCGACCTCAACGTACTTACTTCAGCTTCGCATTCCCTGACTGTCCTCCACAAGTCTGCGACCTTGTTATATCCTCCCTTTTCAAACGGGCTTTCCAATGCCTTCCAATGCCTTCGAGGGAACTACCAATACCGCGATTGCCCCAGTCCTTATACGTGTAACTATGCGCCCTGAACAAACTGGTTCTTCAACTGAACCTGCGTCATTTCGGTAGGCTGCCAGAATCCAGAAACGTCACATTCCAGAAGTCATATATTTCCTATACATAGACCTAAAAGTCATAACCCAGAAGCGTTGTTTTCTCGAAATGGCACTATAAGGAAAATTTTGCGATTATTGTCATTTAGGTGTTATTGTATGAATTTTTAACTTGTTTTTCAATGTATTTCCTTAATGTTGTTGCATTGTCGAATTTAAGACCTTTTTGCCGATGCCATTTTTTATTCGATTGGAAGATGTTATTAGTGCCATCTGCTGATAGCAAAATCTATCTAGACCTCAATGCACCAAAGTCTTCCGTATGGCAACATTTTGGAAATGGAACGCTATTGAGTGTCATTTGAAATGGAACGCTATTGAGTCATGGAACGACTTTTCGGAAGTATCATTTCTCGATTCTGACAGCCTACCGTTGTTCCTTCAATCTAGCGGACTCACGCCAAGCCATTCATGACCTCATATTTCCAAGCCCATTTATATCCATTGCAGAAACTGATCACAGGGTTGAAGTATTTGAGATGCTTGAATACCAGTAGGTCCCAGGGGCATTGGTAACAGTTGCTCAAGGCTTCCACTTAAATAGGTATCATCCTGTATGTGTGGAGAGCACCCATTCTCAGCTGTTATTCTCCACGGAAGGATACTTTAAGCATCGAATTGCCTTGTTCGCTGCACCAATGTCTCTAGGTAGGCTATCCACAATCGAATTAAAGAATGAGATGTGGCGATCAGAATAAAAACCAGGTGGGATCGTGATTGCGTTGGAGTCCAGCAGGTTCAAGAGCGGAAAGTAACGAGGGTTTCCCTTCCGTAACATGGCGGTTGGAATGTTCTCCAGACTGATCGTTCAAGGATGGTGCCTCGTCGATCTTGGTCAACTGGGAGCTACCGCGCGAGTTGGGGCAGTGGAAAGTTGCGGAGGGGGAGAAAATTCGATCAGTGCCTCTGGGCTGGATCGGAGGGCAGACTGGAGTCCCGGAACGGAAACGGAGTAAGCACGGGATCGAGCGAATCGCGAAGTATTCTCATGGGTGAATCGTAAAAAGAGACGGTGGACGTAGATCCTTGGAGAGCACTCGATGAAAAGCATTTGAGGAAGACGTACAAGGAACATGGTTCCCGAAGGTACAGCGATGCTACGACTGATTGTGAAAGCGAGTGAATCCGAAGAATCGAGAGAAAAAAGGATTTTGGAGAGACAGTCGTGGATGTTTACAGCGACCGGAGACCATCGAGAATTCTTTTTTTCACGTATCGTCTGAACTGATGTATCTTGGCGCAAAGTGAAATATGCCAAGAAAGAATCATGGGGAAGATAGTATAGAAAAAAATACGTATCGTCGCTCGATTTCAAATAGAATAATTATTACATCTATAACGAACGCTAGGGTCCGACTAAAATGAAAGTGACTACGGAGGTTATTGAAAAACGAAAAAAAGTCGTAGGAAATCGGGAGGCAAAAATGGAAAAAAGGATAGATAAAGAATTTTTTGAGAACCCCGTTTTTCTCCAGTTAAACAGAAGTTCTGGCTCGTGAAAAAAAATTAAATCGCGCAGCGACAGCGAATATTCACGGTCGAGAATTTAATTTGAATCCCAAGACTTTTTCTGCTCATTTTATTCAGTTTTTGACGTCAGTCGTGATCGTTTGAGACTCAAGACCGCTTCAGGTCGTTGGTACTCCGCTCCAGGAGTTGGAACATAGAGGGTGCTTTAGAAATTTAACTCAAGAGTCTCACTGGTGCAGATATATATCAACGATCTTTCCTTGGAACGTGCATGAGCTTGGTAGTAGCAAGGAAACGGCGTTCGCGTCTCGCTGAGCCGCAATAGATTCCTCGTTACGGAATACATGTCAAGTCAAGAGCACGTATATATTACGTACATACAACATCTAAAAGAGAGGAAAACACGGAGATGGAGTAAAAAAGAAAGAGAGAAGGGGGATGACCCAACGGCAGAGAGAGGGGTGGGGGGTAAACCAGGATGAAGGGCGACGGAGAGCATAAGGAGAGTTGAAGATCGAGAGAGCAAACGGAGAGGTAAATACCGAGAGTGCATAAACGAATGAGCTTGGGTGAAATATAGCAATGACAATTAATGCTAACGGGCTAAATCTACTTAATTTTCAAAAAAATTAATTAAAAAAAACCGATTTTTAAAATCATTTTCTTGAAGTATGAGGTTTCGAAAATATTCCCTGAAAATTTCAAGTCAATCCGATGAATAGTTTCCGGGATATCCCACAATTAGTGAAGGGGCGTCGGGTCCCCATGGCAGGTAGCGGCTGACAAATGCGCAAACGATAATACCCGGGAAGGCAGAATGCTTCGAAGACAACAACAAATTGATATTTTGGAAGCTTCCATATTGGCAGAAGCCCTATTGTATGGGCCAGGAATTGATCATTCCATGTAAGTCATTTTTTAATTAGTATTTATATACATAAATCGAGTGTAAAATTGGAAAACTCTTTCAGAAATTTTCAAAAATGTATTACTCAAAAACTATAAACTTTAGCAAAATTTGATAAAGAATACTTGCGTTTTAAAATTGCCCAACATGTTTTGAAAAAAATAATTCATCTCGAAAGACTTTAATTTATTAAAAACTGTTTTAATAATTGTCTATAAACAATTGAATGATCGACATTTCGGCAAAAATTTGTGATATTCGGATTTTTTTTATCGAAAATCGAAAGTTATCTGACGGAAGTCGCCACTTTGTTATTGGTGAAAAAAAGCTTCGATTAAGGACTAGATTTATTATCGAACTAATGATTTTTTTTGTTTTTTTATTTCAGATGATCCAGTAAAATTTTATGATGGTCACCGCAAAGCACTGCATGCCGAAGGGGGTCCGAGAAAGATGGCGATATTGTTATAAATAATCAATATTTTTCTTTCAAAATTTGTACAAGTCAAGTGGAAATATAACATAAAGAGTCCGTGTAAACACTTTTGCGAAAGAAACTTAATGACTATAAAAGAAATGATTCAAAATATTTATTTTTTCATGCCTCTGAGTGGATCTCACTCCTCAAGTGGGTCAAAAAATTGCTTTTTCCAAAAATATTTGTTTTCGATTGTATCATTTTCTAGCTGTATACCCGGAAAATTTCATGGAAATATTCCTAAAATTTAATGACCTACAGCTTCTGATAGTCGGCCAGGCAAACGATAGCAGGGCAATACTTCAAACTTCAAACGCGGTTTACTCGGAACACTGTTTTCCAAGTCGGTGAACATGATATCTCAAGATCCACTAGACGGATTGTTTCCAAATTCACAGGAGATACGATGAGAGACACTTAAAGGTCGTTAACGATCTCACGTTTCAAAAATCGATCTCCATTTTTCAATTGTTACGTGAAAAGACGACTTTTTTCACAGATTTTGTATGCTCGAGTTTGAATTCGTCACCACGTTGTTGAAACTAATAATTTTAAAAATCGACGATCGTCAACGACTCGCATTTATTATTGACTTGAATAAGCCGTTTGGTTTTTATATTTCGGAGGGACCATTTAAGGGGTGAGATGCAGTCAGAGGCGTGGAAAAACGAGCATTTTCAATAATTTTTTTTTATAATAATTAGATTTGTTTTTCAAAAGTGGTTACACAGACTTTTTATGTTATATTTTAACATGACTTGTTCAAATTTTCAAAGAAAGATATTGATTATTTATTAAAATATCGTCATCTCTGTCGGAACCCCTTCGGCATGCAGTGCTATGCGGTGACCATCATAAAATTTGCCTGGATCATCTGAAATAAAGAAACCAAAAAAAAATCATTCGTTTAATAATAAATCTAGTCCTTAATCGAAGCTTTTTTTTAATTAACAAAATGGCGGCTTCCGACAGATAACTTTCGATTTTTAACCAAAAAATCGCTCGTTTATTGTTCTAAAAAAATATAAATCTCCAACAAAAATGAAAATCCTTCGATTAAGGACTAGTTTTTAATGCTATCAATAAGCACACTAAATTTCATCAAAATCCATCGAGTGGTTTTTGAATTATAGTGGTCACCGACTTGAAAAACATAGTTTCGAGAAAAACGCGTTTAAAGTTTTTCGACGTGGATACGGTATTAAGATTCGGAAAATGTTGAGCTCGATGGATGAAGCTAAACTTTTTTTAATGTATTTTGATCCGGTAAATTCGAATATCACAGTTTTTTGCCGAAAAGTCGAGCATTCAATTGTTTATAGTCAATAATTAAAACAATTTTTCAAAAAATAAAAGTTTTTCTGGATTGATTATTTTTTAAAAAACATTTTGGACAATTTAAAAATAAAAGTATTCTTTATAAAATTTCGCGAAAGTTCATAGTTTTTGAGTAATACATTTTTGAAAATTTCTGAAAGAGTTTCCAGTTTTACATTTGATTTATGTATACAAATATTAATAAAAAAATTCCTTACATCGCGTCATCAATTCCTGGTCCATACAATAGGGCTTCTGCCGATGTGGAAGCTTTCAAAATATCAATTTGTTGTTGTCTTCGAAGCATTTTGCCTTCCGGGGTATTATCGTTTGCGCGTTTGTCAGCCGCTACCTAGGTAGGAATTGACGATGAAAAAAGGGCTCGCCAAGCTCTGAAACAAGGCTCACATTTTTTTATTCAGGCTGAGCACCAGCCTGATTTCAGGCCTAGCTGAACCCCTGAATGATAACGCGGTTTCAGGCTGTTGCACACAGGCTTGACCAAAGGCTGGTAGAAAAGCCTGTACTAAGCCTGAAACGACAAAACAACAAGGTTCAAAACGAGCCTTAATGAAGCCTTCACGAGCATTTATGACCAGGCATATCCCAAACTCTTCTCGAGGCTATATGAGGCCTGTTTTTTAGTTTTCTATATTCTACATTGGGATAAATTTAATAAATTTGTAAAGAATTCATTTTATTTATTATATATATTTATTATTCATTATATTATTTGTTATAAAATATATATAAAATATTTTAAACACAATACTTTATTTTATTTATTGTTTATGGGACACGTAATACACAGAGTGTACGCAAACCCCAGAGAGTGAGTATATACGAAATGTGTATGTGACGAGAAAAAAACTTTTTTGTGTACCTCATAAATATCGATAAGAGAATATGTTTAAATGTTCTGAGCTGCCTCCTTCGCTTTCGTTTTTCGTGCCTTCGCACCCGACAAATTTATTGCTAATTTTTTTTTTCATAAAAGTACAGAAAAAATATTATTTAAAATTTATTTTATTTTATCACAACCTGAAACAAGCCTGCATCCAGCCTTGATTTTTTAGCCTTAAAATTTACTGGCTGAATAAAGCTTGAAATAACCCTGGGTTTAGGCTAAGCAGCCAGTCTTGGTTCCAGGCTGCTCCAAACGATGCAATGAAACCTGGCCCAGGTCTGTCTCACTCAGGCTCGGTGAAACAAGGCTCACACAAGTTTGTTTCCATCATCAGCCTTTTGATTCCCTACCTGGGTACCTGCCATGCGGACCCCACTAATTCCCCCTTCACTAATTGTGGGATGTCCCGGAAACTGTTTATCGGATTGACTTGAAATTTTCAGGGAATATTTTCGAAACATCATACATCAAGAAAATGTTTAAAAAATCTATATTTTTTAAATTCTGATTGCATTTCACCCCTTAAGCTGGAGAGTGTCCAACGCCAAACGGCGCGAAAAAATTCATCATTTGCCGGCGGCCATGTTTTTGTTGTTTTTTCCAACCATTTCCCAGAACATAATCGGAATTTGGCCATTTTAATCGGGCCTCTAGGTAGACGTAGCACCTTGAGGATGTATTTCCCGTACATTCCCTACCAAAAGTGAGTTTCGGTGAGAATTTTGAGTACTTCGCAATAACAATAAAATCTGAAAAAATCAACTGTATTGAAGATGCTAAGAACATTGGTTTTGAATAATAAGAATGTCCAAAATTTATAAATAAATTGTTTAAACAAAATTTGTTCAAAAAATCTCCGGTAAACTTGATTTTCTGTAACATTAAACAAATTGTGATATTTTTCTGAATACATATGATTTTTTAAAGAATTTTCTCTCTATTTAAAAAATCCCGTGTTTGAAATTTGGATTTAGTATGGAACATTGCTCCGAAAATATATTGAAAATTTGTGACTCTTCATCCATTTTTTAAATGAAAAAAATTAAAATGAAAATAGAAAGATAATTCTAAAAAATTCGTACCTATTCAGAATAATTTACGAATTCTTTTTATAATATAAAAAAAGTAGTTCACCGGACATTTGTAGAATAATTTTTTTTTCAACAACTTTTTATAATTTTTATGCACTATTATTACCGGAAATTAATTTTCTTAACAACTTCAATGTGGTTGATTTTATAAAAATTTTAATCTCATCGCAAAGTACTCAAAATTCTCGCCTCATGTGATCTTAAAGTATACACAATTGTTGTAATATCAGAAGGTTAATCATTGCAGTAAACTGTTGATCAAGCACTGGAATTTACGCTCAAGTGTCAATAAATAATATTTGATGGCCTAAGCTCGGCCCTCAACTCCTTCTTTTTTCCTTCTCTCGTGGAGTATCACTGTGAAGGAAAGTTTAGCTTGCTCGGGGCTCTTTTCTCACTCCAAGAATCTCTCCACGGATTTGTCATTCACCCCTGTAGAAAAATGCGTAGTTGAACTTCCAGATGTAGCCCTGTAAAAATACATATTCCGAATGGCAGGAGTTCTTTTTGTACACTTTCCGTCGACGTCTACCTCCGTCACCGTGGCAATTAACTACTTTAGATGATAACGTAGAGAATGGAGGGCTCTTCCGCGGGAACTCGGGTGACATAGCTTGCTATCGTGAGTCAACACCGACACACATACCCACACCAAGTGGCACCTATTGAACGGGCGAAATGGTAAAGTGGCTCGGGATAGCAAGAAGGAAGTCTGGAGGCTGAGGTGCCTACAACAAGCCGAAGGTGCGGAGGCGCACTGGAAAGAGGTGCCGAAGCGAAACTTGGAAATGACAAGGAAATTCTCGAGGAAAGGAAATGGGAACTGAGTGCCTGGAAAGTGGCCTCGTCAGTATGCAAAATGTGCGAGACGTACTCTTCGTCTCTGGGCGCACGCGTGTTTTGCTGTTGTCGCCATTGGATTCTTGTGTTCTCCACTCGCCCTAGCTCTTGTTCTCTCTTTGAAAATCTATGTAGAGCTTTTCTCTGCATCTTGTCTTTTTGCCTTCTTTTGTTCGTTTCGTGCGCCCTTCTTCACCGGTGAGTAACATCACGGGTGCGAAATGCACGACCTGCGCAATTTAACCTTCTGGCCTCTCGATACCTAGGCATATCTTACGCCCCTTCTGCTCTCAATGAATAACCGTTGAGACTATTGAAATGTTCGTCGCGTGCACGGCCCAAGCGCAAGAGACGTAACCAATAACAAAGGAGCTAGCTGAAGAGAAGGATCTCCAGCAGGACGAATACATGAAGTACCTTTTAGATTGCTAACTATTGTTGTTTAGCGTCATTGTCCATCATCTCGATCTACTTTCTCGTTCGTTCTCTTCGTTCCATTTACCGAGTCCATCCGCAGGCGTCACTGAACTTTCAACTATCGTGGTATCAAGCCCACTGCGTCTTGCTCTTCTCTAACTTTTGATTCTAGTTGCTTATGCGCCGAATTAATTGGGGTGATAAGCATAAGATTCCCGCAAAAGCAGAAGGGATTAATTGTAATTTCGCGGGATCTGAAATAAAAGGAAGCCGTTTCCACTTGTCTTTAACCCTCACGCATCTCGTGCTGTTATATCTTCTATACATGTACGCAAGTTCATTTAGTACAGCCGGAACGCTTTTTCACGTGGATCACTATACGTATACCCGAGTGCCTCTCGTCTACAAACTTCTGGACGGTCTAGTTTCTCCATCCTGCCTGTGAAAGACTCTCAACGATGCTTTGTCTGATGTGAACGACGCGAAGTATCATCGTACCTCACGCCGTTGGGATGCTCATGTTGATGGCTTCCGCGTGTAATACTCGTTTTCAACTTGAAGGAAGCAGCTCCTCGAGATTCGAGGGGCAAAAATGTGTAGCCGCGAAAGTTCCTATGCTTCTACAAATTGGAATGTGCAGAGCGTTCGTTGAATGAGCCAGTAATGAGACTCGTTTGCGTGCAACGTTTTTTTTAAATTCTCACTCCTGAAAATGTCTTTCTACAATATGTTTGGTGTACGAAGGCGAAGTACACGGAACGAATAATTTGCCAAGTGTCGTTGAATACTTCATTGGTATTACGATGATACTTGTGGTCTTGATGTTGGCGAAGCTTTTTTTATCGTGGAACTTACTTTTCTCTCTCATCAGATGATACACGTGAATGAATCCATACTGTGCTGCTTTGACGCATTCATGCGTGATACCGCGTACCAGAGCTACCATTAGGATCACTCCGTCTACCGCTTTTCCTGGGGCTGAAGTAAATGCTTTCAGAGATTACGTTCGCTCGAACGGCTGTAGTATACGAAGTATACGAACGACCAGTATGGCGGGTCGCTCGCAAATATCTACGGTGAAATCCTTGTTCGCGTCTGCACATCGGCCCTATTCACAAATTGTACTCTCTTTCGTTCCCTGCTATAAGAGAGGGTGGGATGCAACACCCTCGCCAGTCACGGGATAACGCCTTTCGATGGTAGGTACATAAAAGCGTATCCATCGAGATGGTTTGCAGTGCAGTATGGTACATATATTTCGTATGGTGCAAAGGCAGAAATGGGTGGACTATCAAGTCCTTTTGCATCCGAAGTCATGAGGATACAAAAGGACCAAAAACAAGGATGACCAAACATCATAATTTTGGCTAAAGGTAACTGGGGCTCAAAAGTTTGGATACACCCGTCGATATTTCTTGCCGCACTAAAAGTTACATAGCTTCGTCAAAAAAAAAATAACCATATTTATCGACTGGCGTTTTGAAGGGAACAAATTCAGCGTTGTTTTGCTTTTTTGAAAATTTTTTATTCGACCCGGTACGCATTTTTGTACGTGACTATTTTTCGGCTTTTTTTTTCGACCAGCGAGAATTGGGAGCATGACTTATGGAAAATTGTTTGTCATGTTTATCCATGGTAAACTTGAACGGGGTAGCAGGCGCTCCACTTTAATTTCTCAAAAAGCTTCGTATGATTTTTTTTTTCACAACGTTATTTCGTTTTTGGCTAGAAGAGATAAATTTTGAAAAATGCAACGTATGTCAAAAACTATAGGGTTTAAGAGGAAATGTCGAAGATGTAAAAAGTTGCGTAAGTTTATACTGGATCGCCTGAAATTTTTTCATAATTTTTCAATTTTCGCTCGAAACTCGGATGAGTAGGATGGCTTCACTCGAAAAGTATGGCTTTTATAACGAAATATCAGAAGGAGAAGCTTTTTTCATTACCGAGTTTGAATTCGCGTAAATTTTTTCAGAATTTTTTTCGAAATTTTTTTGGCCGAACCTCGGCGAATCGTCCGAACAATTGATTGGCGTATCTCGAAAACTATTGAGTTAGACAAAATATCATGAAGAAAAAAGGTTGCGGTGTTTCATTTTAAATATTCCCCTCTTCATATTTTGTCTCTAACTCAATAGTTTTCGAGATATGCCACTCAATTGTTCGGGCCATTCTCCGAGGTTCGCCCAAAGAAATTCGAAAAAAATTCTGAAAAAATTTAAGCGAATTTAAAATCGAAAATAAACAAAGTTTCTCTTCCTAATATTTTGTTACAAACGGCATACTTTTCGAGTTAAGCCATCCTACTCATGAGAGTTTAGAGCAAAAGTAGTAAAAAAAAAATCTCAGAGAAAATTTTTGAAAAAATTCCAGACGATTCAGTATAAACTTACGCAACTTTTTACGTCTTTGATATTTCCTCTTAATCCCTATAGTTCTCTAGGTACGTATCATTTTTCGAAATTTGTCTCTTTTAGCAAAAAATGAAATAACTTTGCGAACAAAAATCGTATGAAACTTAACAAAAAACGAAAATGGAGCTCCTGCTACCTCGTTCAAGTTTATCATGGATAAACACGACAAACATTGTTCCATAAGTCATGCGGCCAATTCCCGATGGTCGAAAAAAAGCCGATAGACAGTCATGTAGAAAAGTGCGTACCGGGTCGAAAAAAAAATCATAAAAAATATATCGCAAAAGCAAAACAAAGCTGAATTTGTGCCCTTTAAAACGCCGTTCGGTAAATCCGGTTATGTTTTTTTTGGTGAAGCTTTTTTGAAGAAGAAATATCGACTGGTGTATTCAAACTTTCAAGCAGCAGCCTAACTGCACATAAAGCCATTAAGAGCTCATTTTATAGATGGAACTTCAATATGTACCTTCCAATCTTGTCATCATTGATTGGAACGAACCCTGCTTGAAACACGTATTTGGGAGTCTGTGACGAACAGTCTATTCAATCGCGAATTATTTTGACACGCTCGTGTTTGTTCTCGTCTATCCTTATAGGCTTTCCCCAACAATTATCCGTCTCTTTCTAGCCCTCATTGCATACGATCTTACATAACGCGACTACGGTAGGCTGATCCATTTCTTTCATTCGAAGCTTCCCAACGTCCGCAAACGTTCAAAGTACGCAATAACTTTTCAATCCTGCGACTCGACTGGTGTCTTCCAACCGTATCTCGTATTCCCTGGCTTCAGTTTTGAGGCTTTATCTCCGACTGCTCTCATCCACGAAAAACGGCGGTTGGAACCTTGAGGAGGACAGTCTCATATACAAAGGAGAAACGACCTTATGGTCAGAACGCCCAGAGGTCTTCGCTAGACTTTATCCTTTTCCTCCATAGAAAATTCTTTTATCCGCATAAGTGTGCAAAAGCTTAGGGAGGAAAAGGTTCGGTCCGTAGGCGAGGGGCCAAAATCGTGGTAGTTGGGACGATGGCTCGTAACGTACACCGAGAAAACCCACGAAACTACTAGAAAGACGGTTGCATTTCTATCCCTCTAGCTTCCATCGTCGTTCTCCTTCTTCTGGTTGTCTTCGTGCAGACGTAGCAGATGAAAGTGGTTATACGGCGTCGTCCTGTTCCCCATCTTTTGTCTCTTGCACCCTTGCTCTCTCTCTCTCTCTCTCTCTCTCTCTCTCTCTCTCTCTCTCTCTCTCTACTTCGCGGTAAGTTTCGGCTGCTGGCTCGCTCGAACGTTTCTTACTTGTTCCTTTTTATAATACTTTGAGAGGACACACGAGTAAACGCCATACGCTCAATCCAAAAGCCACGAAGAGAGACGGCGAGTGAAGAGACGGGACACATTCGGCCACACTTTACTCAGCGCATTTCTTCCACACGGCTCACCGTTACTCACACGTATATATCGTCGGACTTTTATTCGTTACACATTTTCGTATACTTGGATAAAATGTTGGAACGAGCGAGTGGCAGCGGAGAGAGAGGGAGAGAGAGAGAGAGAGAGAGAGAGAGAGAGAGAGAGAGAGAGAGAGAGAGAGAGAGAGAGAGAGAGAGAGAGAGAGAGAGAGAGAGAGAGAGAGAGAGACAGAGAGACAGAGAGACAGAGAGAGGGAGAGAGAGAGAGAGAGAGAGAGAGAGAGAGAGAGAGAGAGAGAGAGAGAGAGAGAGAGAGAGAGAGAGAGAGATAGAGAGAAAAAAGGACCCCGAAACGTAAAACAGAACGAGGTCTCGAGAATATTGCAGCGAAAGCGTGAATCCCACGGAACGGAAAGTCTCACTGACCTTCTCCCGATCGTATACACAACGTACAGCCCCGTTGTAAAACGCAACCCTTTATCGCAATTTTCGCACTCGCTCGCACACTCCCTCGCGTCTTTCGCCTTTATCTACCGTACGTATACAAGAACCGCGCCGTTTGCCATCATCGCTCGCGTTCCGTCGCACCGTAGCTTCCCGAAGGCTTTTCTCTCCTTCTTCGCGACCTCAAAGCCACCCGGTAGTTCTATTTTGGACTATCCAACGTGGCCCTGGCGTCGTACCAAATGCCATGCCGTGTTCGTGGCCCTGTGTGTGTGGACGTATGGATACGCGACCTTTCTCGTTCCAAGGGGATGCCGTTCTATCGTGCAGAAAAGCACAGGCGGTATATGGCGGAACGCCATGCCACCACGCTCTTTACTTCTTTCGCTCTCTTTCTTTTTCCTCCGCTATACCGTATACCTAATAGTCTTGAATGCTAGATTTTCTTGTTAGTACAGTAGTGCTGTATATTGGAATCGGAAAAAATTAGAAGGCTACTTTTTTGACAGGTGATTTTTTAGGTGCCGCAGGTGCTAAATCTAAGTTTGCCTAAAAATCGAGGTATAGGGTTTTTTAGGGGTTGAAGGGGGCAGAGGGTGGATTAATGCTAAACTACAACCCCTACGGGGTCGGCGCCGGGAGACAAAATGTTCAGAATAATCCGGACTTAATTTTTGTCCACAGCGCCGGAGTCGTGGAAGTTCATTTTGGGGGTCAAAAAGTGGGGTGAAATTTTGAAAAATCAGTTTGAGTTCGTTAACTCTTCAGGAAAACTTCATACAATTTTTCATTAAAATGGGAATGTTGTAGCCCTTGAAAAGACGCGTCGATCGATTATTTGATCATTCCTCTCCGATGATATCTTCACCCCCAAAAAATGGTTTGTTGAATAACTCAAAAACATTCGATTTTTCGTGGATGGTTTAAACCTACGAAATGTAGAGAATAATTTTCTCTAAATTTTAGTTTCTATGGACCACCCTTGAATTTGGCTTTTCCCAACCCCTCTCGAAGGTTGAAAATCCGAAATTAAATTCTGGGTAAACTATTGACCGAAAATAAAGAGATACGATTTTGGCGCTGCGGACAAAAATGTAGCTGAGGGTTCAAGCTACGAATTGTTCCACGGCGGCGAGTTCGTGCGGTCAATAGTTTACCCAGAATTTCATTTTGAATTTTTCACCCCCGAGAGGGGTTGGACAAAGCAAAATTCAATGATGGTCCATAGAGACGAAAATATAGAGAACATTATTCTTTACATTTCGTACATTTAAACCATACCCGAAAAATCGATTGCTTTTAGTTATTCAATGAACCATTTTTTTTGGTATTTCAACAATTTTTTGGGGGGTGAAGATATTATAAGAGGGTGATGATCAAATACTCGATCGATGTGTCTTTTCAAGGGCTACAACGTTTCCATTTGAATAAAGTGTACGAATTTTTCCTAAAGAGTTATTTAATTAAAACTGATTTTTCAAAATTTCACCCCAAAATGAACTTCCACGTAGTTTGGCATCAATTCACCCCCAACCCCCTTTATCCCCTAAAAAACGTGCACGCCGATTTTTAGGCAAATTTGGATACAGCAACCGCGGCACCTACAGAATCACCGGTCCAAAAACTGGCCTTCTAATTTATTTCGATTACGGGATTTTTCAACGACAGCACAACGACAGTGCCTTTGTGCCTTTTCTCGCCTTGTATATTCTGTTCTACGCAACTTGGTGTCTTCCCACCGGACGGATACGTACTAACGGCTGATGTCGTTGGGGTCGCCCTTCAAGGAAGGCTGAGTACGTCATACTTCCCAAATTGCATACTTCCGAAACATGCTAACCTAGAATTGTTATATTCCTGAAATATTACGCGGAATCGCGGTGGATTAAAGTCTAGACGATTTTCCTATAAGCGAATGGCACTGGCAACATCTTGTAATTAAATGGAGAATGTCATAGGCCAAATTTAAGGACATTTCACTGCACATGGTGTTATTTATGACGTTTTTTTTTACATCTAACAAGAGTAACGGGATACATTGAGACAAGAGTTGAAAATCGTTAAAAAAATGCCCTACTCATTGAAGTTAATCGACATTTGGTGGGTTACATTCTTCATTCGATTGGGAGTTGTTATTAGTGCCATTTGTTAATAGCAAAATCTGTCTAGACTTGGATGTGCTCTTCCGTGTCGGGACATTTCGGGAATACCAGATTTCTGGGTTGTGACTTTTAGTACGTCATTTCTGGACTCTGGCGAGTCTGGATCGTGACAGCCTATGGCTCTTCAGACCGGTTAGCCCGATTACGTGCTGACGACTTCTCCACAATCTGCTTTCTGCCCCTCCCTTTCCTCCAATCGCAATTATTCCCATGCGTCCACTTCGAACTCCTCTCTCCTTTCCGGTGCGTTACATCCCTTAAGGCGGAAGAAGGTCCGAAAATCGTTTTTCGTTTTATTGCTTAAATCGATAGATAAACTATCCAAGAATATATTTAAAAAGTTACAGAGGCCAATTGTAAATAATTTCGAAGATACAACGCCAAAAGCAGAGAAGCGATTGATATTTGATATTGATATTCCCTCCTATTGAAAACTTTGAAGCGCGTTTTCTCCAGTTTTCATTTTCACGATTTTTCCAAATTGGCGGGCGTGATAGCAAAAAAACTAAACGACCTATTGAATCAAACCAAAATATATTGTCTTCAGTATGAAAATCTCTTCTAAGTGAATTTAAAAAGCCGTTGAAAAAGTCTTTTTAAATCATTTTTGTAGAACGTTAAAGTGTTCTTTTAACACATTTTTTTCTAACCTGACAAAAGTGATAATTTCACGATTTTTTCAGCTTTTTCTTAATTAACCCAGAAGAAAAGTATATGACAATTGAAAATTTCATTGGTCTATTTGCTTCGGTCAAGAATTACGAGCTGCATTTTTACCGCCGATTGGGGACTGCAGTGGTAAGACGCACATGGAATAGGCTGATGAATCTGCAGTCATTTATTTTTTCATGTTGAATTTTTGTTTATACATTTCAAATGGACATGAAAAGATACCTCAATGTTTAATGGGCTCACTTGTTTTTTTACATTTAAAAAAAATCCCAAAAAACGCTTTGTGGAGCTTCTAATTCAGGCTCGCAACTTAACCAATTGTTTCGAGCTTAAGGTAGTACGAGCGCGCAATCTTGATTTCTATAGACTTTGTTCAAATTTTAACCAGACATTGTTCATATCATTATGCATGTTTGAGTGAAATTTCAGAACAGTCGACTATTTAGATTGGGAGATAATGGGTTTTGCAATTGCAACTTTTAACACTGCAGGGTCTGCATTGAAATTTAGACAGAATAATTTTCCGTATAAAAGATTTGTCCCCTATAATAAGAAGACATATGGCAACACCGCAGAACAGTATTGTTCAATATTTCGAGAAAAAAATAACTATCGTGTTCCTAAAGTTAAACATTTTTTCATAAAAAAATGTTTGTATTATAAAGGTTAATATTTTATATTGTTTATGTTATCTTTATTAACAAATAAAAGTGTTGGTTCATTCATAACTAATTAAAAACTTTATTCGATTAAAAATCCAAATAAAAATTTGATTTGCAGTATTATTTTAAATATGCCACGCAAACTCACGTCATTGGATACGTGGAAGGATGCGGTGTTGCCATATGTCTTCTTAGTATAGGGGGCAAATATTTTTTACGGAAAATTATTCTGTCCAAATTTCAATGCAGACCCTGCAGTGTTAAAAGTTGCAATTTCAAAACCCATTATCTCCCAATCTAAATAGCCGACTGATCTGAAATTTCCCTCAAACATGCATAATGATATGAACAATGTCTGGTTAAAATTTGAACAAAAGCTATAGAAATCAAGATTGCGCGCTCGTACTACCTTAAATCTCATGAATTTAATTTCAGCGCGTTTCGCAGCGTAATATCATATTTTCGAATATTTCTGGGAAAGACCTTACATTGTGGATTTTCCATTAATGAGCGTGAAATTCAATATTTCTCTATGGCGCACTTTTCTATAGTGCGATACGTTCGTTAGTCGGACATGCTGCAGTCAGTATAACAAATAGACATGCTGAAGTAGAACAGTAGCTTGACGAAAGCCAAAGACTTGAGTGAGAAAGCGCGTTGGTGGAGGACATTTTTTAAAATTCTGTGGAGCTTTTTAATAATTAAAGAATGATTGAGAGTTTAATTATCACAGCGGGCAGTTGTGCGTTGTCCCCTTTAAGGCCATGTGCCACATGCCTCCGACCGCATCGAAATTTTGAAATGGGAATTCTCCCGAACGGCTCATCCAATTGGAATGAAATTTGTTGTGTGCATGCAGGGCGCTTGCTCCGAGAGCATGATTCGCGAAATTTTCCAAAATTTCCAAAAAAAATTTGCAGTTTGTAGTTACCATGCGAAAAACTGTGAATTATTAACCATTGCATCGCATTTTCGTTAATTTGGCGCGAATCATGCTCTCGACAGTGAAAAAGCACACATTTTGAGCTTTGTTTCACCTGTTTTCATGAACAAATGGCGGAGAAAAAGCATTTTGAAATTTTTACATAAATTCAGCAAAAATGTACCAACAAAGCTCAAAATATCAGGTACTGTAGCGAGCGTTCAGTTCATCCGTTTTCTCACTGGCGGCGCGCAGCTCGCTTCGTCTTGTTTTTACCGACTGCGCTCGCCTCCTTCCGGAACAAATTTATTTTTTGACAGGTCGAAAGCCGGAGCCGTAACCTCCGGCCATAACCTCGAACATTCGTTCGGAATATATTTCATACGATGTGTGTCATAGAATTTGAATAGTGTGTGTGATCGAGTGAAGTTTGTTTTCGTCGCGTTTTGGTGAGTTTTTTTTGCTGTGAAGAACGCATCACGACGCCGGCACACCACCGACGACGAAAACCGACAATGAAATAATCGACGAGAAAACAGCCGCAGCCGATTACACGAAGAAGATCGAGGGACATAGGGACAGCGAGAAGGCGAAGAAGAAAACACCGGAATTCAAGGTACGTACATGCTATAACCTCAATTTACGTACTATGTAATTTGCCACGATCGTCCCTCGCATTGCTTTCTCGCTCGCCGATGTGTCAAACAGCCAACGGCTCCGGTGCAAAAAACTCAAGCTTATTTGCTCTTCGCAGAAATACCTCGGTATTTATTTGTGAAAAAATCGCAGATAGCATATTTTCCGATGATCCGTAGCCACTTCCATTACCCCTCGAAATCCTCGATTTCCTGATCAGTGTGCGACCAAAATGGTGCACGAAAGGTCAACACTCTTTGCCTACGAACGCAAAACTGTCACGTCTCAAACACGGTTGATTTGTGGACCGGTGGCGATTTCTCTATACCTTCACCCTGATGACCGAGAGTACTATTGGTATGGCGTACAAAGATAGAAGACCCTTGGTATACCTGTACGGTAGTACACCGCTACACGCAAGTGTGTGTGTTACTAGTATGGTACTGGTATACTCTGCAATAGTAAAATATACTGGTTCCGTATCCTCACCATACTAATACTCGTACTGATAGCGTATGCTTACACATGCTAGGTATGGTAACTGGACTAGCATGTAGAAACCTGAACTAATGTAGCGTCGGATTTACCATCTAGATGGACCAACGGATTTATCAAGGGCAGCAAGAAGGCACTGCCGAGGATGAGAAACCGTGTCACTCGTCGCGGCCACAGTATAGCCTCCCAGTGTCCGCAAGGATATCACCGCTGTCTTCAATCTCTCCGAGAGCACCAGCAATCTGTGCAAGGACTTTCACTTACGTATGTACATTTTAAAACAAAGGGCGAGGACCATTGCATCTCAATGGTTACGGCTACCATCATCTCATACTCAGAGTCGACGGGGCCAAACCTTCAGACCAACAGAATTGAATGGTCAACGGTTGAACGCGTTAAGGTAGAACAAGCGTGCGCTTTTGATTTTCATAGATTTTGTTTAAATTTCAACCAGACATTGTTCGTATCATTATGCATGTTTCAGTGAAATGTCAGATCAGTCGACTATTTAGATTCGGAGATTGATTTTAAAATTGCAACTTTTAACACTGTAGGGTCTGCATTGAAATTTAGACAGAGTAATGTTCCGTGAAAAATATTTGTCCTCTTTAAAAAGACACAAGGTAATAACATAAACAATATAAAATATTAATGTTTATAACGCAAATCTTTTTCTTCACGTTAAAAGTGTTTAACGTTAGGAGCACAATAATTAACTTTTTTCTAAAAATATTGAACAACGCTGTTCTGCGGTGTTGCATAATGTCTTCTTATTACAGGGGATAAATATTTCTAACCGAGAGTTATTCTGTCGTTACTAAACGTCTTTAGCAAAGCTGAATAGTAAAGACAATTCAAACTTTTTCACTCGTCCCCTAACTAGTTTACTATCTAATCATATTTTTTTTTCAAAATCCATAAACACAATAGAATGGTACGCCGAATTAAGTGACCTGACTTTCGGCCAATGCAGACCCTGCAGTGTTAAAAGTTGCTATTCAAAAATCCATTATCTCCCAATGTAAATAGTCAACTGTTCTGAAATTTCACTCAGACTTGCATAATAATATGAACAATGTCTGGTTAAAATTTGAACAAAATCGATATAAATCAAGAGCGCACGCTCGTTTTACCATAAGGGCTTACACCACTGTAAACGTCCAAAATTGAGTGATATTTCGCGATTTTTTGTTTTTTGTTTTGTAGAAGGACAAATAAGAGAATATTAATATTCAAGGATGTTATTAGTCATATCTTGAAGTGAACAAAATGAAATTTATATTGAAAAATTATGCCAAAAGGTGACGCAAATTTGATTTTAGAATAAAATTTAAAAAATTCTATTAATTTTCACGAGTATAGCTAGAGAAATACGTAGAGAATTGTGACAATGTTATTTTTTGTGTAATTGGCAAGCATTAAACCAAAAACTTAATTTTCGACAAAAAAAGCACAATCATTTGGTAATAACTAATGTTATAAATAACTCATAGAAAATCCCGTACTTATTGCGCTTCGGAATGTTATTTTAAACATGTACCCAAAATTGGGAGTGAAAATTATGAAAATTGTTGGAGTTATGCTGCATGCCGTTTTGAAAAATTGTGTTTTAAGAAAAACGGTCGATGTCTCGCACACGGGCCAGCCACTGCCACCGCAGACCCATGCTGGCCTGCGGACCTTTTTTTACAGGTACCAAACTTTTTTCTCCTTATTATAGATGGTTGAAAGCATCTTTTAAGTCCAGTAAAAAAAAAACCATTTTTTTTAATTCCACAGTGTGACCCCTTAGATCGGAGTACACGGTGACGATTGTTGGTCGCGTCTCTTTGAACGACACGCGACCAACAATCTTGAAAAATGTTTGGAGGATTATTGTAAGCAAAGGTTGCCGAAATATAAAAAAGGACTTCATAAATTTTTATTTTTTTGCGTTCCAACGTTGCAAACTTCAACCTCATACCCTCTCCGTGGAACGCAGTACAACTATCGTAAATTTAATTGTGGAACTAAGAGTAAAATATTTTCGTTTATTACGTTCGTTTTAGCAGTCAAATGAGGGGAAACTTCAAAATAATTAAAGAAAAGAGACAAGTTAAAAAAAAGGTCGTGTTTTGAACCAAATTTTTTATATACGACTCCGAAAATGACAAGAACACAATTTCTACATTTTCTAGCGTTTTCTAAGCGCTGTGTCTATGTGAAAAATTGTCGCATCGAGATGAAAAAAGCCTTTTGAAGCTTCAAGATGATAGTTTCGAGATCTTTTGGCAAAAAATTGTGATCTACGGCTATCGCACAATCATAAAAAATACCGGCAGAAAAAAATTCAAAATTTGTTTTTATTTTTCAGGGGTCATCGGACTAAGGAATTTTGTTTCAGTTAACTCAATGTATAGGTTAGTTAGCTTGTTTATTCAGCTTTAATTAGCTTTTTATCTCTGTACGTCAAATTTTCTGCTGAGATATCCGACTTCGAATGAAAAAAGATCCTTTTGTCTTTGATTATCGATCTCTCAGCAACCAATTATCGTAACGGGAATTAGAGGGCAGCTTTGAAAAGTCGAATAAATTTCCCGCCAGCCCCTACCGTTGATTTTTGTGATTTTTTTCTTCACCCTTAACCGTTATTTGGTAAAGGACAAAAAATTACTTTTTCTGGATTTTCAATAAATCTACCACTACGTTACACATATTGATGCAAAGACTAATGTTGCCGCGTTTTTTTCAGCTCGAATTACTCCTCATACCCCTGTTAGTCTGCAAATTGATTCATCGAACCGTTTTCTATCAAGGGTTAATCGAAGTTTGACAAAACAATTAAAGGAACAAGTGTATTATTCCTAAACATCTTGTAATCATCATCAAAATAAAAATACTAACTTTCTTCGACTTTTTTCACAACTTGGCACTAGTTGCTTGTTAAATATAAGAAAAAATTCGAGAGATTAACATTTTTTTTTGTAAAATATTTAAGGAAACAATACTGACTCATTTTTTTACACCATTCGGCCTTTACGCACTTTAATTTCACTCATCTGTAATTGCATCAATTAAAGTTGATACTCCCAAGCTGTATTAATAGTCGATCTGAGAACATTTATGCAATTAATTCTCAATATTTTCTACGAAGGTTATTAGGGTTATGGAAAACAATCTTTTTTTCAAAACTAGGCATGATCAAAAATTGCAAAAAATGAGAGTTTACAAAAACAAGAGATTCATTTTTTTTTATCAAAACGTAGAAAAAAATTACCAAAAAAATATTAGTTTTCGAAAGAAATTGTTCATTGGTTTTTTCTTCCAAGCAAGAGATCATTTTTGAAAAAAGTGTTTTTTGTATCCCTGATAACCTTCGCAGAAAATATCTACAGTTAATGGCATACAAGTTCTCAGATCGACTAGTGAATACTGCTTGGGGGTATCAACTTTTAATCAATGCAATTGATGAGTGAAATTATGGTGCGCAAAAGCCGAAGCGTGGCAACAACGAGTCACCATTGTTTCCTGAAAAAATTTACAAATTTAAACAGATTACAATTTTTTTAAATATCTCAATTTTTTTTCTTAAATTTAACAAGCAACTACTGCAAAATTCTAAAAATAGTCGAAGAAAATGGGTGTTTTCATTTTGATCATGATTACACGATGTTTAGGAACACTTGTTCCTTTAATTCGTTTGTAAAACTTGGATCGATCGGTCCGGAAAAACGGGTCGATGGATCGTTTGAAAATTTGCACGGCTATTGGGGGTGCATTAAGCTGAAAAATAAACGTGGCGACATTAGTCTTTCTACCAATATTTGTAATGGAGTAGTAGATTTACTGAGAAACCATAAAATGTCATGTTTTGTCCTATTTTTCAAACTACTGTTAATGGTGAAAACATGATTTTTTTCTCAAAAATCAACGAAAGGGTCTTGTACGAAATTGATTCAAGTTTTTCAAGCTGCGCAATAATTTCCTGTGCGATCATTGGTTGCTGTGATATCATTGATCAAACACAAAAGGAACATTTTTTATTATAAGTCGGATATCCCAGCAAAAAGTTGACATAGAGAGACCACAAAAAAACCAAATTGGAACTGAATAAACAAGCTAACGGACCTATGCATTGATTTAACTGTGAAAAATCCCTTGAAAAAATAAAATTGGAAAAATAATTTTCTCGCTATCTCTTATGATTGCGCGATAACCATAGCTCAAAAAATTATTTTGCCAAAAGATCTCAAACTAGAAACTTGAAGCTTAATAATGTTTTTCTTTTTCATCTTGATACGACTATTTTTGACATTGATACAGCTTTTCAAAAACACTTTAAAAAATGAAGAAATTTTCTGTTTCTTTAATTTTGTGGGGTTGGGTATAAAAAGTGATATATTTTTTTTACAATTTTCAGTCAATCGAAAAAAAAGAGCTCGTCCTTGACTGTTAAAGCAATCTAAGAAACTACAGTTAAAATTTCAAGTCGATTGGGCGAACATTGTTTGAGTGTTGCTCCGTCCCGATATCGAAAACATGATTTTGAAAAAAACGTGTTTGAAGTCAACGCTTTCAAAGAAGCTACAGCTGAACAAGTTTTTTTTTCCCGTAATCGAATGCCACCTATTAGTCGAAAATAAAACTATTTTTAGTCGGTGACTTTGTCCCCACAATAGGCTTACAAGAGTTGAGAACTGCGCCTACCGGCATGAGACATCGCCAAAGACGATTTTCAGCGGCGGAGACTTCCTTTAAAAATAGCTCGAAAACCACTTTATAATGGGGTTTTTCAGCTACAAAGGAATATGCATCATATTTTTTAAGGTTCCAAGGATTTCTTAAAAGTGTTTCCAACAAAACGATTTTTCGAAAATTTTACACCGATGACCTCTAAACAATTCGCGATAGTAAAATTTTACCGCTATTCTGTAGAGCGAGACTTCTCCGATCGTCATTGCTAGAAAATTCGATCCTTGGAGAAACCTGCCGAAGATGAATTCCGGCAGAGAGAAAAAATGCTAAACGTATTTTTTTTAGCATAATTAGTAATAATTTAGTAATAAAAAAATTTTACCACTCTTTCGCAGAGTGAGACCCGGTCGATCTCGTTCGCTCGCGAATTTGGTCGGCCGCAGACAACCTGCCGCAGATAAGCCATGGCAGAGAAAAAAATACCGATCACAATTGTTTAAACAAAGAGCATTTGAATTTTTTTTAACTTTTCAACGATTTTTTGAAAGTGTTTCCAACAAAACGATTTTTCGAAAATTTTACACCGATGACCTCTAAATAATTCGCGATAGTAAAATTTTACCGCTATTCTGTAGAGCGAGACTTCTCCGATCGTCATTGCTAGAAAATTCGATCCTTGGAGAAACCTGCCGAAGAAGAATTCCGGCAGAGAGAAAAAATGCTAAACGTATTTTTTTTAGCATAATTAGTAATAATTTAGTAATAAAAAAATTTTACCACTCATTCGCAGAGTGAGACCCGGTCGATCTCGTTCGCTCGCGAATTTGGTCGGCCGCAGACAACCTGCCGCAGATAAGCCATGGCAGAGAAAAAAATACCGATCACAATTGTTTAAACAAAGAGCATTTGAATTTTTTTTAAGTTTCCAAGGATTTTTTAAAAGTGCTTCCAACAACACGATTTTTCGAAAATTTTACACCGATGACCTCTAAACAATTCGCGATAGTAAAATTTTACCGCTCTTCCGTAGAGCGAGACTTCTCCGATCGTCATTGCTAGAAAATTCGATCCTTGGAGAAACCTGCCGAAGATGAATTCCGGCAGAGAGAAAAAATGCTAAACGTATTTTTTTAGCATAATTAGTAATAATTTAGTAATAATAAAATGTTACCACTCTTTCGCAGAGTGAGACCCGGTCGATCTCGTTCGCTCGCGAATTTGGTCGGCCGCAGACAACCTGCCGCAGATAAGCCATGGCAGAGAAAAAAATACCGATCGCAATTGTTTAAACAAAGGGCATTGTACATTTTTTTAAGTTTCCAAGGATTTTTTAAAAGTGCTTCCAAAAAAACGATTTTTCGAAAATTTTACACCGATGACCTCTAAACAATTCGCGATAGTAAAATTTTACCGCTCTTCTGTAGAGCGAGACTTCTCCGATCGTCATTGCTAGAAAATTCGATCCTTGGAGAAACCTGCCGAAGATGAATTCCGGCAGAGAGAAAAAATGCTAAACGTATTTTTTTAGCATAATTAGTAATAATTTAGTAATAATAAAATGTTACCACTCTTTCGCAGAGTGAGACCCGGTCGATTTCGTTCGTTCGCGAATTTGGTCGGCCGCAGACAACCTGCCGAACAAAAGCCATGGCAGAGAAAAAATGCTGATCGCAATTGTTTAAACAAAGAACATTGTAAAATTTTACAACTCTTTTGTAGAGTGAGTCTCGAACGATCTCGGTCGTGACTCGAGATTTTAGCAGAGATCGAACTCGTCGATGATGAGCGACATCGAGATGCCAAATAGTCTTCGAGCTTATTTGTTTAAATTAATTAAAAAAGAGTGGAGAAATGCTAGCACCCTTCCACCATACGAGTCTCTAGCAAACCCTGTTTGCTAGAAAGTTCAACCATAAAGAAATTTCCACCGATGACCGCCGTCAACAAAAAAATCGATCCGAGGGCATTTGTTTAAACAATGCGCGATCGCAAAATTTCACCGCTCTTCCGTAGAGCGAGGCTAGCGATCTTGATTGTTCGAGAAGCTGACCAGCAGAAATGCTGCCAAATATGAACCCTGGCAGAGATAAAATGCTGAACGCATTTGATTGAATAATGAGCATTGCAAAATTTTACCACTTTTTTGTAGAGTGAGTTTCGAGCAATTTCGGTCGCTCGAAATTTTGGCAGTGATCGAAATCGTTAACGATAAGCGGCATCGATGTTACAAATTGAGCTCGAGCCTATTTGTTTAAATGAATTAAAAAAGTATGGGGAAATGCCCGAGTCTTTTGGTTGTGGCCGTCGTCGAAAAAAAAATCGATTTGATGGCTGCATATACAATGTAAAATGCAACAAAGTTTCACCGCTCTCCTGCCGAGCGAGCGCATGCTTCCAATACAAGCGTACCGTGGTCGCTACGCATAGTTGTGTGAATTGTGTGACACGCACATACATATGAGGTGCTTGCGTACGACCGAACGGCGGCGAGAACGGATTCGTTCTTTCTGCAACGCGGTCGGCGTAGCAAACACACACACACACACACACGCGCGCGCGCTCAGCGATCGTCGTCTATTTGGCTTCGAGACTCTTCGCCCCAGTGCGAAGCATCGAGACCGAATTCGCGATCGTTGCGCTGTCCGTCGGTAGCGACTCGTAGTTAAAAACTACGAGATCTGCGCTACCGACGTAACGAGAGGCCGCGTCGAAATTTTCTGGCGTGTGGCACATGGCCTTAAGGAATGTTTGCTCCCGGGATTTCTTGGCTTCTGTCCTAGTTCTTTCGGGTCCTTGTGCCCCGTCGTTTCTTCCTTTTTCCTCTTTAAGCCTCTAACGTCGTGCCGAGAGGGATAAAGGTTATCACCGGTCGTTACAGGGCGTGCCAGGTCCATAGCTTTTCTCGGTTGTATCTTCGCATCAGATATTTCCGTAGACGTATCCTTCATTTCCCGATGAGGGGGGAACCGCGCTTTTCCTCGATTTCCACGGATAGACCGCGTTTGGCTAACGGTCTCGATTACATTATCAGAGATAAATCAGGAAAGGCATGTCTCGGGAACAAATTTCCGACTTATCCGAAAGCGAACAGAGCATTTTATATCGCTCCTTGGTGTAGTGGAGGTTTTAACATTTGCTCAGCGTTATTTATTTTGAATCGGGAAATATTTTGTTTATCTTCGTTCAATGCGGAATGCCTGGGGAAATGTTTAAGGGTCTCGGATAAGCTCCACTCCTGTTTCCGATTCACGTAGCCTGGGCTCGATATTGACTCATTTTCTCGAGAGCTACACGAGCCTACGAGAACATCCAATGTAACGTTAAGGAGTTACGTGGGTTTCGAAGCCAAAAAAGCATAGTTTATCTATTAAAAAAAAATATAATATATAAATTATTTTATTCAAAATGTCATGCACATAAAAGAGCAACATTTCAACACAATTTAAAAAAATGTTCATCCAAAAACTCCCGTGCGGAAAACTGATAGGGCATCCCTAATAAAAATAAGGGCCTTTCAGGGCTTTCCTAGTGCTTTCCCTAGTAGGGATTTCCACAATGGGCCCAGACTTGGCCATTATCGGGATAAACTTGTAGGGATTTCCACAATAGGCCCCGGCTTGGCCATCATGGGGATAAACCTGTAGGGATTTCCACAAAAGGACCCGACTTGGCCATTATAGGGATAAACCTGTAGAGATTTCCAAAATAGGCCCAGACTTGGCCAGTATAGGGATAAACAAGTAGGGATCTCCACAATAGGACCAGATCTGACTATTATAGCGATAAACCAGTATAAATAGCTTAGGCTACATGGTTGATGGTATTTCAATTATTCAAATCGATTATATACATCGATCAAATAATATTATCGAACGCAAATTGGGAAAACGCGTAAGGGCATTAGCAAATAAAAAATCAACGAAGAACACAAATATGCAGACAAACATCAAACAGTATTTATTTATCAAATTAAAGAAACCTTTTACATAGATACAAACAATTATTCATGGTTTCACTCATACATGGAGAAATGCTAACGCATAAGTGTGAACAGTCCCAACCGGTTTTCTCGACATTTTTATAGCAACTAATTTCCGCTCAATACTTATCATAGGGGAAATTATTTCTTCTGAAGACTTCGCTGATATTTCCCATTCATAAACATTATCTGACTGTAGTATAAGTAAATAAATTGGTCTTTGTTTTCCAGATCTTTCCCTGAATGGAAATAGATTCCAGTGATTCAGTAGACCCATATATTTTTTTTATTTCTACTACACATCCATTCCTTAAAATGGATTATTTTTTATATTAATTTTGTCATGGCAGTTTGTCATAAAGGCTCACATGCAAATACGCAATCACATTTCTAGGCGTGCACACATACATAGACATGTACTCACTTCCACACCTATGCACGTGAACAATTACATAAAAACAAATACAGATATACCCTGACGCATTTAACATACACGTATATCCACTGATACGGATATTTTATGGCGCTGAAATGGTTACGATGAGGCGCCGTTGAGGCATTTTCAGGGCGCTAAAATGGTTTTGATGAGGCGCCATTGAGGCAACTTATAAGGCCCCGGTTGTTGCGCCTTTAATGGCCCTTGTTGACAAAGTGTGACCGGCCGCTAACGGCCCTCATGTGGTTTCCAGATGAGGGCCCGAATAAAGTTAGGGGAATATTATTGGGGCCCGATCACAGCCCCAACTCAATTTCCGCACGGGCTTGGGAGATTCCGCTGGTCGGCTTGGTTTCCGAGACCCCTCAAAGGAAAGGGTCCTCGTGGGGGTCAGGATAACTCATGATTTATCTGAAATTTAAAAAAACGAATTTTTTTCTGTTAGTAGATAAGTATAGCGCGTGATTGAAAGAAGGATTTAAAAAAAATTGAAATTTGAATTTCGGCAGAGTTGTATGCAAAATAGTTCCATTTTTGGTACAATTTACAGTACGTATAGCCTTGTAAAATTGGTTGTAATCGAAAAAAAAACCTTCGTTCAATCACTAGTCAATGGTATTTTGAAGAAGTGTGCAAAACTTCAACAAGATCCGGCCGGTCTTTCCTAATGGGGGGAATTCCCAAAGGCTCTATCTTTCCTAGACTTTTACTCCGATTAACTTAAAACGTTGGGAGAATATTCCAGACATATTGTACTATTAGATAATAAAATTTATAAAAATGGATGTTTTGAATTTTTTAAACCACGTTAAGAGGCCAGTCAGAGGCCATGCGTTCACCGCAGTGCTCTAAGGTTTCGCATTCTCAACTATCGATTTGATTTCTTCCGTCATCAATAACGGAATAAATCTTACCATCCGCCAGGCGCTTATCGTACTCTTTCTTTTCATCGATTAGGCGCACCGGAACAAGCTTGGAGGGCCCGAAAACTTTATTGCCTCGAGCTTTCGATGCTTCTGGGGGCTTTGTGAATTTAGTAGCCTGCAATTCATCATACCGGATAGACGCGACCGACGCGGCAGCCCCGGGCGGGTTGAATAAAATAAATGAGAAAGGAAGGGAGAGAGAGAGAGAGAGAGAGAGAGAGAGAGAGAGAGAGAGAGAGAGAGAGAGAGAGAGAGAGAGAGAGAGAGAGAGAGAGAGAGAGAGAGAGAGAGAGAGAGAGAGAGAGAGAGGAGTGACTTACGATCAATCGACAAACGATGTAATTTATGTGTTATCGCAGGTGTCCTGGATGCGAAGCCGAGATCTGCACATACTCACTTCCAGCGAGTTCGCGTTCAGTTCGGATTCGCGATTCGCACCTGAACACATGCCAGGCAGCGACGCCTGGACTCTTCGTCTTGATTCGGCGAGGAAAATCGACTCGGGAAGATACGAGTGCCAGGTAAACACGGAGCCCAAGATCATGTACGCTGTACAGCTCTCCGTGCGAGGTAACAGTGATTTCCCAATCTTTTATATACCCAGATCTTATATGGACGTTTCTAAAGTCTAGTGGTGGGGAAGGTACTCTTTCGTGGCATTTGATTCGTTTCGTCGTTACAAGTAAGACTAATATCGGTCAGTGTATTCTGTGGGACAACATGATGAAATTACTTTCGTGTTAACGAATCCAAAGCACTTACACTGCCGCTAAAAAATTTGGATACACCAGTTGACACCAGTCCATATTTCTTGCCGCACTAACAGTTACAAAGCTCTGTCAAAAAAAAAAGATAACCAATTTTACCGAATGGCGTTTTAAAGGGAACTAATTGAGCTTTCTTTTAATTTTTTTTTAATTTTCAATATTCTTTTTCGATCCGGTACGGCCTTTTGCATGTGCCTGTTTTTCGGCTTTTTTTTCGACGGTCGAGAATTGGGCGCATGAGTGATGGAAAACATTTTTGTCATGTTTATCCATGATAAACTTGAACAGGTTAGCAGGAGCTCCATTTCGATTTTCAAAAAGTTTCGTACATTTTTTTGGTTTTTTTTTGGTTAAAGAAGACAAATTTTGGAAAATGCAACGTAACTCAAGAACTATAGGGTTTAAGAGGATACGCCGAGCATGTAAAAAGTTGCGTAAGTTCATACTGGATCGCCTAGAATTTTTTCAAAATTTTTCTTTGAGATTTTTTTCCCCATTTTTGCTCGAAACTCTGAGTAGGATGGCTTAACTCGAAAAGTATGATCAAAATATCAAGAGGAGAAATTTTATTGACTTTCGATTTTTAATTCGCTTGAAGTTTTTGAGGATTTTTTTCTAAATTTTTTTTGGCCGATCTTTGGCAAATTGTCCGAACAATTCATTGCCGTATCTTGAAAACTATTTACTTAGAGCCAAAATATCAAGAAGGGAAAATGTTTCAGTGTTTCGTTTTGAATACGTTGGCATTTTTTGAGATGAAAAAAAAATGTATATTGATTCAAAAGACGACCAGATAAAAAATAGCGAAAATAGTAAAAAAAAATTTCTGAGGAAAATTTGAAAAAATTCTAGGCCATCTACTATAAACTTACGCAACTTCTTACATTGTTGCCATTTCCTCTTAAACCCTATTGTTTTCGAGTTACAGTGCATTTTCAAAAATTTGTCTTTTTTAGCCAAAAATGAAATAACATTGCGAAAAAAAATCGTACGAATCTTTTTTTGAAACGAAAATGGAGCTCCTGCTACCCCGTTCAAGTTCATCATGGATAAACATGACAAAAAAATCCTCAAGTCATGCGCCCAATTTTCGATGGTCAAAAAAGCAGAAAAACAGTCACGTGCAAAAGTCCGTACCGGGTCGAAAAAAAAAACAGAAAAAATATTTCAAAAAAGCAAAACAAATCTGAAATTATTCCCTTCAAAACGCCGTTCGGTGAATTTGGTTATCTCTTTTTGTGACGAAGCTATGTAACTTTTAGTGCGGGGAGAAATATCGAGTGGTGTATCCAAACTTTTGCGCGGCAGTGCACGCATTTCGTTCGATAGGCGATACCCGTTACTATAAAGTTCACAGCAACGTGATTGTATATGACACTGCTGATGGTATCATCAGAGTGTTACGTCCTAACCGGCGGATATCCATCTCGGTCAAGAGCGATCTCTCCCTTTACTCGTTATTCAGACAATCCACGTTATATTAGGACAAGTTGCCCCGTTTCGAGCCTAACCTTGCGGAAAATTGCTCAGGGTGGGCAATTTATGCGATTCGCGATTATAAACCATGACTCGTTATTGAGAGAAAAAAATGATACAAACGTGAAATATTTCGTTAAAATGAAGAGAAATAATTCTAAGTTGGAAAAGATGGTGAATTCCATTACGAATATCTGAAAAGAAAAAATTCTCGGGTTTCCAAACATTATTACCAATTATACGATGAGAATGTTGTCAGCGTAAAAAGAGCGATGTTGCATAAATTCTAAGCGTCTTCTATTGGGTCAATTCTATTGGGCGTCTAATTGAGGAGACGTCCGAGATCGCTGAAATGGGAGAACATCGCCATCTTGTCCCTTACGTGTGTGAAAAATATTCATGATTACTTACTCGTTTGGTTCAGATGCAATGGAATGGGTGAAATCCAATTGCTTCTGCTCCGTGAATCAGTGTAGGAATTCGTGATGGCCAGGTAGTTAGGATGTCAAAATGCATATTTCGACTCTTGATCCATTTTCTTTAATTTTACTCTTTTTTTCACAGTTTTCATATGTCCGAACTCTTATTGTAAAACCGACTTCTACATCGACGGCGATTACACTAATTATAGAAAGATCAACAACGACTAATTTCTTGCTTCAAAGAAAAATCGACGGAGACTCCTTGGGTAGCGAACTTAACTTGATTAAAAAATATTAAGAGAGTTTCCTCCAATTACGGTTATAGAAGACTCAAAAGGAACTGGCTACTCGAGATTCGGTCTGCAGACTGACTAAAGATTTTTCTTTTTCACGACGTAAGAATTAGGCGATACAGATTCTGAGAGAGTAGGGGCACACACTGTTGGTGATGCGTCTCTTGTGGATTGGAGACTAGTGCATAAAACATAGGTCGTCTCACATGATTGGTTAAATTACAGCGGGGGAATAATTTGGGAAATTTCTGATTGGGCAAGGGCTGCGATCGATGCTGCATTACTGAGAATTGGGTCTACGTTATTGACCTCGAAAATACTGGGAAGGGAGAATAGAGAGGTATTGTGCGCGGCGAAGTGCCCATCGTTCGGGCCTTGGCGATTTTACGACCGGATCGATTTGGATATTTTGTTTATCAACCGCCGGAGTTTACGTGCTATCGTTTCGCGTCGCCATGTAGGCTCATATTTATAATTTAATAAATCTTACAGTAAGGAAAACACATGAACGCTTTTTGGTGAGAAACTACGCATGGTCTTCCTACATAATTGGACGATAGTCCGACTCGCAACCGTGGTTCTCAAAACCTTGATTCATCGCATTGAGTATCGTTCACAAATTTTCGTCATATTATTTAAAAGAATTCGCACTACAATAGTATGCATAGAAATAATTTTTTCCGGTACATTTTATATAAATATAATTGAAGGCGTGCGAAAAAAAAGAATTGATCGTTAATTGATTAAATAATCACGAGTGACCTGACCCCTGCGGATATTCGTCTCAAATTCCTTTGCTTTCAACGCACTTGGTAATAGGTTTGATTAAATCAGATTTCCGAGATCTACAACATCTTTCCATTTCCTTTCAATAGAAAAGGGAACCACTGACCACGAGGAAAATTTTAACGCCGTCACTTGGAGTACGCTTCGTCATTTGATCCCGCTCTAAGTTTTGTTGAGGGGCCATACCCTTCATGACAGAGTATGGCTCCTCATATCAACCGAGTCGTATCAACTCGGTCGTTCCCGTACGCCAGCCAGACAGAGAGTTTTCCCCAGATAGACAGTCATGATCATCACGCCGTGCATACAATCGATGAAGCAAACTTTACAGCATATTGACTCCATGTCATTGTCACGTCTCCGTACAATTTAATGTTTTGTTTCGTAATATCAATAATTGGGTTTTTATTAACGGGTTTAACTTTCATTATTTTACCGACGACTTCGTCGCCTCGTGTCTCTGTGCGGTGTCGGGTGTGGAAACGCCGATAGTGAGACCGGATGTACCCGATCGAATTCCGCTGATCGAGCATCCCCGAGTCGAAATTTTTAGCCTCCTCTGAACCCTCGCAGGACCCATTTCTTTTGTAATACATAAGCCGCCAGCCTCTGTTGAACCGACGAAACCTCATTTTTCGAGTTCAGTGCCATGAAGAGACCTCCTCTTGGTCCAGGGTAGCCTCTGCTAGACCTCCCAAACCTTCTCTCGACCCCCAGTTTTAGTGAAACGGGCAGAGCACAGGCCTCCTTAACCTGCTTTCAATCTCAAACTGTTGCCTCGACCCCACCTAACCTGCTTTCGGCCCAAATTCGATATCTCGCCCATCATCATTCCATTGTGGCCTGATCGGTAACCCGTTCGATGACGAAAATAAGACGAAATTAATAAAAGTACATCGTCCCCTTATCAAATTATTAGTGCAATATTAATATGCGAAAACAATCAAATTTGCTCAATATCGATTTATTATTATTTTACAGGCAATTCATAAAAGAATGCTTGTATATACAGTCTTACTTCAATTCCATCGGATTAATGGGCGTTTTCCTGTGAGAAAAAATCTCACGGGAAAATTCTTAAAAAATGCCAGTCTATCCAGTATAAGCTTACGCGACGTTTTTCGTCCTTGACATTTCTTCTTAAACCCTCTAGTTCTTGAGTTACATTGCATTATCTAGAATTAGTCTTTTTTAGCAAAAAATGAAATAACATTGCGAAAAAAATCGTACAAAACTTCATAAAAAACGCAAATGGAGTTCCTGCTACCCCGTTCAAGTTTATCATGGATAAACGTAACAAACTTTTTTTTCATAAGTCATGCGCCCAATTTTCGATGGTCGAAAAAATGCCGAAAATCAGTCACATATAAAAGTGCGTACGGGGTCGAAAAGAAAATTATAAAAAAATATTTCAGAAAAGCAATATAAAGCTGAATTTATTCCCGTCAAAACGCCGTTCGGTAAATTTGGTTATCTTTTTTTTTACGAAGCTGTGTAACTTTTAGTGCAGCAAGAAATATCGACTGGTGTATCAAAACTTTTAAGCGACGGTATATATTATATAATACTATATATATATATTATATTCGAAATATGTAGTTGCATTAATATATTCAAATATACACTACCAGTCGAAAGTATTCGGACACTTCGGATAACTGCAAAACTTAATATCACTTTGGATCATTGCAAACTTATGGTAGAATAATAATTACTTTACGAAGATACTATAAAGCTCTGTATAATTACTTAATTATATAGATCTATATAGTATCTTCGTGAAATGATGAATGAAATGAATTATATTACTCTAAAATTATTTGGCAATTATCCAGCGCTAAAAAGTTTTGCGATCATGTGGAGTGTCTGAAAACTTTTGGCTGGCAATGTAGATCTAAATAACATATAATGTTGATATCTATATGGAACGTTAGGGTGTTAATTATAGTCTATTTCATGTTCTAAAGGATTGAAATTGTCGGTTTAGAATTCAACCTCATTCGATTTTTTATTTATTTTTTCTTTTTGTTTTTGTTCGTTTCGTTTTTCTTGTTAATTCAATAATGAGTTGATAAATGGCGACGGCCGATTACCGTCGATTTTAAATAAAATGTTTGATTTTTCTTTGTTTTCATTTTTAGCACGTCGAAAATTAAAAAAAATATTTCCACGTGTATATATGAAGCATATTTTTATTTTTTGCCACTAAATATTATATTAACTAACCGCGTCTATTCGATTCTTTTTTATTTTAATTAACTAGATTTTGCGTAGAACCAAATTTTTCCTGTTGCATTACATTATTAAAATTATTGATTTCAAAAATGTTTATTTATAGAAAATCAATCTATTTAATATCGTCCAACTACATATTTTATTTGATCCTAATAAATCCGTGATTCGGTTTCATCAGTTCAACATTTTCATCTGTTCAAAAAAACAATTTAGTTAAGTTCACTGAATGGATCTAGTTATTTTTTTTAATTGACCTTAAATAGAATTTTCGTAGAGTTAACCATTTTTCTATTTGATTGAACTAACGGTCCATCTTGATTGCAACACTCATATCAAAGGGGCGGGGGGTAGAGAAGGTGGAATTTTATATATATATGTGTGTGTGTGTGTGTGTGCGTGTGTGCGTGTGTGCGTGTGTGTGTGTGTGTGTGTGTGTGTGTGTGTGTGTGTGTGTGTGTGTGTGTGTGTGTGTGTGAGTGTGTGTGTGTGTGTGTGTGTGTGTGTGTGTGTGTGTGTGTGTGTGTGTGTGTGTGAGTGTGTGTGTGTGTGTGTGTGTGTATTGTTTGAAAAATCTATAGCATGTTATTCGATGAAACTCTCTAATTATCACAATCATATTAACTAATTCATATAGCTTATGTGATACAACAAATAGAGGTATTCGTTTGGTCTCTTATGCCATATCAGCGACCAAAATGTTATAAGCACTCGGTAGCATAGGGGCAGCGGAGCGAAGCTATGAGTAGGTAGAACTAGGTTCAAGGCGCATATAGGGCAAATATTTTCTTCGAAAAAAATCATGTCTAAAGGCCAGGGAATGACGAATTACGATAAAAATCCTTGTGGAAAAGCTCTCAATTAAGGAGTTCATTTTATTTTCGATTTATGAAATATTTTATGCATATAGTACACTTAGCTTTACAGTGTACATTGCAAGCAAATCAAGATTAATTTGAATCTCATCTTTATTAATATATATAAATATCTTTGAAAGAAATATGATCGTAGTAGGCTGTAAGACAAGGAAAAAACCTATTTTATTTAAATAGATTCTATATAAATTAATTTTTTTGTTTAGCAGTGTGCAGTAGGCCGAAAGGGGGGGCAGTAGGTTCTGCGGGAGCGCTCGAAGTAGGCCGACCTGAGGTTCCGTAGGTTCAATTGTGAGCCTCACTGACCTCCTTTGAGTCAAAAAGTCTACTTTCTACCATGCCGGAGGTTCATCGGAGGCTCTAACGGATGGTACTTTCAAACATTGTACCCTCCTTTAGATACCCAATAATCCGCTCACGCCGATTTCTGCTCGCCTTCATTTTGTGGGTTGAACGCGGCTCGAAAATTTCGACTCGGGTCGCCTGATCCGCGGAGTTCGACCGTGGGACTTCGGGAGCGAGCGACTTTCCGTGGACGTTGGCAAAAACCCCCACCGGAGCGACCACTTCGGGAGCAAGCAACTTTCCGTGGACGTTGTCAAAAACCCCCTAGGGAGTGATAGCTACCGAGCTAACATCGGTCCGGTGGCGGTGAATATTTGCAGTTCCCATCTAGCCACGGAAGTAACCTGGTGTTGGGGTACAACTCCAGTCGAAAGCAAGTCGCGATCCCTGAGTCCCGCGTCTTCACGGGTTCGCATCCGTCAGTCTTCGGTCGTTAAAACGGTCTCGCGAGTACCGCGTCCCATGGTTTGTTTCCTGGGCATGGATTTCTACTCGCGCACAAAGCGTTCCGCGGCAACCATAATTTCCTTGCGTTTGGGAGGTGGATAGTATCCCCCAGTGAACCCGGTGCAAAAGGTGGTTGCACAGGATTGTGAGACTTGTGCGTAGTCGACACCGACGCGATAGAGACGCATTAATTATTAAATGTAATTTCATTCTATCAAAGTGCAAACATAACTCAAGCCGCGCCGTTCAATCACTGTGTATCGAATCTCCCAGTTCTTTATTGTTAAAATGAGTGAGTGTGGATGTGTGTGTGTGTTTACTCATTCAGACGTCAACAACATTGTAAGTCGGCTATTATTAATAAATAAACCATATTATAATCGGAAGCACCAAAGTATTCTGGCATCCTCCCCTTTATCCTTCCAGAGAACCCGGGCCCGTATGGGACGAGCAGAGCAGCCCCCAAAATAATATTTCACTCGGGAAACCCGGGGTACCGTTCGGTACGTAACAAATTGGTGGCAGCGGTGGGATACTGCTACTGATGGTTCTCTGATAGGATTGGTGCCAGAATCCCCGCTTGTTCGTTTAATTGTAAGGTTTCCGAATTACAGTGTTCCCTCCGTGTTCGGAATAATTCTTGAATTTCTTTCAATATTATATATTTCTAAATTGCCAAATTTTTCAATTTATAAAAAATCCGTAACTAAATTTATATTCCCTCATTTCTATTGAATTTAAATTTCCGCCCCATTGGCTGTCGAAATCCCTTCGCGACCGGTCATCGCAAACCCAACCTTGCCAGGGGACATGTCCCAAATAATGTCCACCTCGATCGAACATATGTCTGCCGTCATCAGCGGCATGAATCTCTCGACTCGGTTGGCGGGTATTCCCGATTTTGACGGAAGTTCCGCATCGTTGCGGGACTTCCTCCAAAATATCGCGAACGCAGCGGCGTTTATCGAGCCGGCGAGGGAACCAGAACTTATCGCCGGAGTATTAAATAAATTGCGAGGGGGGGCACGTCTCTGTGTCCAGGGGGAAACTATCGCCTCGACCCCGCAGCTAACGTCCGTCCTAAAAGAAGGGCTTTCGTGTTCGCGGAATTATGACGACTGTATGTCCGATTTCATGCGATTGCGCTTAAACCAGGGTGAAACGGTACGGGAATTGTATAACCGTACCAAAGCGCTCGCAGGTTTGGCACGTAACGCATGGAAGTCGGACTATGGTTACGATATTCCGACGGATCCGGTTGACGCCATCGCGAAGACCGCAGTCAGGTCCTTTCGGCGGGCCCTGCCAACACGTCTAGCGGAGTTGCTAGTAGTGGCGGCACCTAAAATTCTAAAAGACGTGGTTGAACTCGCGGAGCGAATCTCGGACTGTGGGTCATCATACGATGCCAACGAACAAAAAAAATCGAGGGGTCCCGGTCATTGAATCGCGATACCCTCGCGTTAATTGCACAAGGCGAGCGGAAAAGATCGCAATCGCGCTCCCTCTCTCCCCGCAACCGTCGGGAATCGACACCTCCCCGCCCTCAGCAATGGAACCCGGAACGTCCTAAGCCGGCCGGGATTCTTAGGAGGTGGGAGTCACCACCCGCGAGGTCCCCCAGTCCCAACCCTCGGGAAGGGAGGAGGGCCTGCGAAAAGCGGTGGTGCTGTCGTCGCGGTTCAGGCTGCGCTTGCTGCCCCTGGAATAAGTGGGCCACGCCTAGCTCGGAAACGAGCGACGGCTGCAATCAACACTATTGTTGTGCTCGAATAAGTGGCTGCGACTGTTGCCCGTGGGTCAGGATGAAGCGCCGACTATCCGACGCAGGACGGGACATACCACCCGTGCGTCGGGATGAGTCACCGCACGCGACAAGCCCGGAGCCTTCAAACTCCAAGGGGGCTCGTCGCGGGGATGCGACGTGCCAAACCCGGCCGCGCGCGACGAGCACCCAAGCCGGAAATTCCGGTGTGAGGTTCAGAGACCAGCGGAAGTAGAGCCTCAAGAAGGACTCGGATCGGGTGATGAGCAACCGAACTCACCGTCGGAAACGGAGGACGATGTAGAGTCCCTCGTAGTAAAATTGTCAGCGCCCGAACTCAGGAATAAAGTTGAAAATTTTTACTGTGATACGGGTTCCGCCCTCAATTTTATTAGAATTGGGGCCCTTCGAGGGGACATCAGTTATGACCCCGCGAAGTTGCGTGAATGGACGGGCCCTTCGAATGAGAAGTTGTACTCCTTGGGCACCGATAAACTAACAATTAACGGTGTAAGCCACACTTTCCACGTGGTTTCGGAGTTCGCGACGGAAAGCAATGGCCTACTCGGTAAGCCCTTTTTCCGTCGCGAAAAAGCAGAACTATCTTTTCCCCACAACGCACTCGTATTGGCAAGTGATCCAATACGACCGCGTCACTTCGTAACTTCCGACACTGAACACCCCCGGTCAAATAATAACTCTCCCGCGAGGAAAATACTAACCATTCCGGAACGAACGCGTAGACCACTGGCTATCCCTGTGACCAGCCCCGCGGTAAGGGAAGGATACCTGCCACGGATTGTGACAGAGGACGGCCTTTATATCGGGGATGCGTTGGTCCGTCAAAAAAACGGCGTATGTCACGTGCTCACGATAAACACCTTAAATCACGACATAGACATTGAGGTATCTCCCCAAGAGGTACTCCCGCTCGAATTCTGCGACGTAGGCTGCAGTGATAATGACTCGACGGATGACACCGCCGATCCACCGCACGATCGCGTTGCAGCAGTGATTACGGCACTGCGATTGGACGGGTTGAACGAACTCGAGCGTCAACACGTTCTGAGTATCGTTGAAGAAAACCCTACTCAATTTAAACTTCCCGGAGATGGCCTTGGGTGTACAAGCCTGGTCGCCCATCGTATCCCAACTGCGGACGACCGATCCATCAACACTCGGCAGTATCGATTTCCCACTATACACCGTGAAGAAATCGATACACAGATCCAGAAAAAGCTCGATAATGGAATCATCACCTCTTCGCAGTCCCCGTACAACTCTCCGGTATGGATCGTGCCGAAGAAACCCGATTTACAAGGTCAGCCGCGGATGCGAATGGTGATAGATTTCAGGAAGCTTAAAGCGAAAACAATTTCTGACGCCTACCCACTACCAAATATACTGGATATATTGGATCAGCTGGGCGAAGCAAGATATTTCTCGACATTCGATCTGGCGAGCGGCTTTCAACAGATTCCCATGGACACTCGGGATAGCGAAAAGACTGCGTTCTCTACGCTTAACAGGCACTATGAATGCGTTCGACTGCCTGAAGGATTAAAGAACGCCCCCGTCACGTTCCAGCAATTAATGGATAGTGTACTCCGAGGTCTGCAAGGTGCCGAATTATTCGTGTACCTTGACAACATCGTACTATTCGCCCGATCGCTGGAAGAACACGGGAAGAAGGTCCGTCGCCTCATGAATCATCTGCGGCAAGCAAACCTGGTACTCGAGCCGGATAAGTGTGAGTTCCTCAAACGGGAGGTATGCTATCTCGGCCACATAATTGGGCGAGATGGGCTAAGACCTGACCCGCGTAAACTTGAGGCTGTAAAACGTTTCCCGAGTCCGAGAACGGCCAAAAATGTTCGACAATTCCTTGGACTCGCCAGGTATTACCGAAGATTCATTGCGAATTTCTCGGGCCGGGCGAAGCCTCTTTCTGACCTGCTCAAGAAGGGGAAGGCCTTCGCCTGGGGAAAGGAACAGCGCCGCTGTTTCCGCGACTTACGAAGGGCTCTGTGTACAGATCCTATCCTGCAATACCCCGATTTTAACCGTTCGTTCAACCTCACCACGGATGCCTCCGATTATGCAATCGGAGCCGTCCTGGGCCAAGAGCGAGATGGGCTTGATCTACCAATCGCCTATTTTTCTCGCATCCTCTCGCCCGCCGAGGTGAACTATGGGACGACCGAGACGGAATGCTTGGCGGTGATTAAGGCTTTAGAGCACTTCCAGCCATACCTCTATGGCCGGAAGTTCAAACTTATCTCGGATCATGAGCCCCTTAAATGGATCGGCACAATGAACGATCCTGGTAAGAGGTTAGTCCGATGGAGACTGAGCCTTCAAAATTACGACTACGAGTTTTTTTATAAACCGGGTCGATTAAATTTGAACGCCGACGCACTCTCCCGGAATCCGATAAATCCGCTGTCCTCGAAGTCAAGCGACTCTGAGTGGACGGAGGATACGGCTGTCGTGCTTCCCATCCTAAAGGGGAGTCCCAGGGCACGCTCCGATTCCCAGAACCCAACGCCGCCGTCGAAGAACGCGACGTCAGCCTCGACGCAGTGGAACGGAAGGATGCCTTCTCCTCTGGACGTGAGTGCCGTTGCGACTCGTACGCGGCTTCGAACCGCCCCCGCGACCTCGTCGCGGCCGGCCCCGAAGTATTCGGAGACATCCGTGGCGAGGTCGGCGGAGGAGGGGCGGCCGATACAAGGACTGCACCGGAGTATGTTACCCGTGCCGCTCCTCCCTCCCAAACGACCTCTAAATCGACCGTCGGCACCGCCGTCCGGCCAATGAAGGATCCGCCAGTGCAAACCACGAGTGACTCCTCCCGGTCGTACGAGTACGCGGTTGCTGTCAGTCCTCCTCCCAGCGATACGGAAGACAGCACCCCCGTAGAGGAAATGGTCTCTGATGAAGACATCACCGTCCTTGACCCTCTACAATACTCGATTGCGAAATTTGACGATTCGCTACAGCAACTCGAGAATAGATTCCACAAGACTGATGACCTCCCTCCAGGCAAGGAAGAAATATTGCTCCCGGGCCATATCTCGGAGGGAGAGGAAATAGACGAGGAGGTCCAAGGCGTCTTGAACGAGATGGACCCCTTTGACGAGGACGGTATGGATGCGGATCTCAGTCGTCGCATATCACGGCTGTCTGAAAGATTTCAGCCAGCCAGTGACGAGGAGCTCCTGTAAAGGACTAGTCAGCTCGCTCCCTATGCGCTGAAGGGAACCGAGGGGGACAGTAAAGCGGGCGACGAGAGCAAGGCTATGGAACTCCCTATAGCAGCGTCTACAGTTTTGCACGACTCTGCTAGAGACGAATCCACGGCCCGTGCATGCCCGCCCTTCTCCTATCCACAGGCAGCGTCGGCACTGCTCGATCGGCTATTCTCCGAGGGAGACAGGGCGATGCCTCCGCCGGAGATATCCCTTAACCCGACGCACGCTCCCATGTCGTGTGCGGTGGAGAGTACGAGCGGTACGGGTGAGACGGTCGAGCCCCCGCTGCCCTTCTTTCCTCATCAAACACCGACGGTCTATGCATCGTCTGCTGGGGCTACGAGGTTGCCCCTCGTGCGAGAGGGAGGGAGTGAGGTTTCCCCGAAACCCCAGCGGCCGCCATTGCCAACGTCATCGCTGCGCTTTAGCCTGTTGGACCCCTCGACGCACCCTGCAAAAAGAGAGATCGCAACCGAAGGAACATATAACGGATTATCCAGAAAAATCGAGGGGCTGACGTCCCAGATTGTGGGTGATCGTGACTGCCTTACGGGCAGGCGCGATAACTATGTCCACTTCGCCTCCGCCGACGGCGAGCTGGTAACCCCGATTGGAAAATTATTATCCGATCTGGGTATCCTGGATCCGTCGTCCTTGAGGGCGAAGAATCTGGGACTAGGACAGGTGGCCGTCACCGAATACGGCCGACATAAAGTGTATACGGTAATCGTGAAGCTCCATTACTATGATCCTACCGATCCGTCCAAAGTCAAAATGGGTCTGCAAAATTTGCGACGAGGGATCCAGCTGGCGCCGGTCCCCTCGTTCCGAATTTCGCGGCATGGCGATTTCATCGACGATCTGTCTCGAGACACATTTTTGCCAGCGCTCCATTCCGTGTTCTCGGACATGAGAGTGAGCATAGCCATATGCTACGGAAAAATAAAGGTGCCGTCGCCCGAAGACAGGGAGGGCATCATTACGGAGTCTCACTCGAGTCTCATTGGAGGCCACAAGGGCGTAACCAAGACATATCGTCGGATTCGAGAGAGATTCTACTGGCCCACTCTGCGGAATGACGTGCAAAACTTTATTCGACGCTGTAAAAGCTGCCAGGAGCAAAAGCTCATTCGTGTAAAAACGCGCGAGCCCATGCTAATAACGGACACGCCAGTAGACACCTTCGACAAGGTATCTTTAGATACTGTCGGGCCACTGCCTATCACCCCGCATGGGAATAGGCACATCCTGACGATGCAAGATCAGCTGTCGAAGTACTGCCTCGCGGAGCCAATACCTGATCTAAAGGCTGTAACCATCGCGGAGGCGATTTTTCGCCGCCTTTATAACCAATTCGGTGCTCCGCGAGCTATTTTAACTGATCGAGGCACTTCGTTCACGAGCAACTTGCTTCACGAAGTCTCAAAGATTTATAAGGTGAATCATTTGACAACTTCGGGGTATCGTCCTCAGACGAACAGCTCATTAGAATGAAGTCACATCGTGCTAGCGGAGTACATCAAGCACTACGTTGACAAATACGATGATTGGGACTGGTTACTGCCGTTTGCCGAATTTTCTTACAACACGAGCGTGCATGAAGCATCAAACTTCATGCCGCATGAAATCGTGTTTGGGAAACCACGACCGACGACAGGCTCCCCACCTTAAACTTCTTCGTCGCCGAGCTCGTTAAGCGCCAATCAGAGATTCGCGAGATCGGCAGGGACAACCTGAACCGCTCGAAGGAACGGTCAAAGGCCTACTACGACAGAGGATGCCGTCCTTTCAAGGGCAAGGTAGGGCATCAGGTTTACGTCCTGAAGGAGCCGCGTAAGGGAAAATTCGACAGCCAATACCACGGTCCCTATACTATACAGTCGATCACGGATGGGAGTAATGTCATTTTGGAGACCGAAAGACTCCGTCCTTCTGCTGCTGAGTTTCGCCCACTTCGAGTCCGCAATGGAAGAAGCTCATCAAGTCACCGCTATCACCGACAGCCCGGGCCTGTACTTCGAGAAGGCAGCACCGGTACAACTGCAACACGCAGACTGGCGCATGACAATCTTTGTCGAAGTTGCCAAGTTTGCCGAGTCCTTCCCGAACGATGAAGAATAGCTCGGCCAGATAGAGAGGGAGTGCCGTAGACACAACACTGTCCTTGCTTGTCCCTATCTGCTGCGAAAGGACTACCTCCTCACTCGCTTCACTCACGCGAGAAATCTTGTGGTTGAGCTATGGGGACTAACCGATCGATCGGATGTACGATTGCCCCCCTCCACACCACGATGAAGAAGCGATCCGCTCCATTCGGATTCGTTGGAAGTGTGAGTAAGTCGCTTTTCGGGACGCTCAACGAGGACGATGCCCATTACATCACGGGGCAGATCGACAGGCTATTACACGATCAGAGTCGGATCACGCAGTTGGTGGGACATCGAATGTACATCGTATCAACCCACCTCCAAACCCGGCAGGGAGAATACGTCGAGAAGACCCGCTGTGTCAACGACGTGTATGGACTCGTGGCACGGGTGCATCCGGAATTGCAGGCCTTGACCAACCAGTCTGCTCTAGGCCAGTACAATCTGACTCTCACCAACTACGCTAATCGAGTGGAAGCAAAACTGGAACGGTACATCGACGCGTGTTCCCGGTACGTTCGGACCATTGCCGCGGCTGCCGAAGGTCGACTCGATCCCGAGGCGATGACGAAGGACCAGCTAGTCGCCGTGGCCAAGGAGATGCTACTCAACGCCGGAAGGGTGGAGTTTACCCTCCCCCTGGACCACTTGCACCCGGAAAATTTCGCGGCCCTAGTCCAAACGGACCTACTGTCCTACCGGGATAAGCTGTTGATTGTAGCGCACATCCCGCTACTTGACCGCAATACGTACGACCTCTACCGGATCCATCCCTGGCCGGTGCCGCCGGCGTTCAACAATAGGACGGGGTCTGCCCATGTCCTCCCTGTGGTTCACTATATCGCGATCGCCAGTGACCACCGTACTTACTTTCTCGCCGACCAGGAGTATCACTCAGGATGTAGGAAGAATGGACGCCGCCTAATCTGCTCCGGCGGGACGCCGATACAGATTGCTCTCTCATCCAAGGTCTGCGAAGTGCAATTGTTGATGAAACCCACGGCTGAGGCGTTCCAACATTGCGACGTACAGGTGCATCCGGATCACTCAGACTACTGGAAGTACCTACCAACCCAAGGAGGATGGCGTTTTTTTCTCTTCCGCCCGACAGCCCTCCGTATAGCCTGCTCGGAAAGGCCCCCGCGCGAAGTAGTCGTACGAGGGGCCGGAGTACTACAACTCCGCCCTAATTGTTTCGGAACGACGCGTACGACTACCCTCACCAGCCTACGGGTGTATGCGAGTCGAGAACAGTACTACTATCAGCCTGGTCTCGCTCTCAACGTGTCGGTCCTTGCTCCGATACTACAGGCGGAAGGAACAGAGGACTTGCTGACTCCTCTGTCCACCCGACGTGATGACCCAGGTTCCTCGGAGGGACAGGATCCGAGCACCCTTCCTGCGGGAGAGTCTCTGCGCGCCATCGAGAAAAAGATGTACGACATCGGAAAACACCGGCGAGAGGACGACACCCGATATTACCACACTGTCGCTAGCTACGCCAGCCAGGCCTGCTTAGCACTGGTAATTGGATTTTACCTTTCGCGTGGTTGCCTCATGACCGCATGTACACGTACGGGCGAATTTTTGCGAGCCCGTCCGCAATGGGAAATCGGAAGAAACGTGAGCGGAACGGAGTCCAACTTATGCTGATGTCAACAATCGTACTGCAGAATCAAGCGTTGCGGCAACAGGGCCGAGTATCGTGATCGCCTGTCAGCGCATTCGGAGTCCGCCAACCCTGGCTCCGCGATCCGTCCCTCGGCAAGAACCACAGGTGCCTTGAGGTGCCAACACCGGACTATCTCCACTATTTGTAATCTCTTGATATAGAAAAAAAAACTAACATACGCAGGTTTAAAATTATAACCGTCGACGAGGACGTCAACTATTCTCAAGGGGGGGGGGGGGGGTCACGTCTCCGTAAACTTTTAATATTTTGTTTAGTAATATCAATAATTGGGTTTTTATTAACGGGTTTAACTTTCATTATTCTACCGACGACTTCGTCGCCTCGTGTCTCTGAGTGATGTCGGGTGTGGAAACGCCGATAGTGAGACCGGATGTACCCGATCGAATTTCGCTGATCGAGCATCGCCTGATCCGCGGAGTTCGACCGTGGGACTTCGGAAGCGAGCGACTTTCCGTGGATGTTGTCAAAAACCCCCACCGGAGCGACCACTTCGGGAGCGAGCAACTTTCCGTGGACGGTGTCAAAAACCCCCACCGGAGTGATAGCTACCGAGCTAACATCGGTCCGGTGGCGGTGAATATTTGCAGTTCCCATCTAGCCACGGAAGTAACCTGGTATTGGGGTACAACTCCAGTCGAAAGCAAGTCGCGATCCCTGACTCCCGCGTCTTCACGGGTTCGCGTCCGTCAGTCTTCGGTCGTTAAAACGGTTTCGCGAGTACCGCGTCCCTTGGTTTGTTTCCTGGGCACGGATTCCTACCCGCGCACGAAGCGTTCCGCGGCAACCATAATTCCCTTGCATTTGGGAGGTGGATAGTATCCCCGAGTGAACCCGGTGCAAAAGGTGCTTGCACAGGATTGTAAGACTTGTGCGTAGTCGACACCGACGCGATAGAGGCGCATTAATTATTAAATCTAATTTCATTCTATCAAATTGCAAACATAACTCAAGCCGCGCCGTTCAATCACTGTGTATCAAATCTGTCAGTTCTTTATTGTTAAAATTAGTGAGTGTGTATGTGTGTGTGTGTTTACTCATTCAGGCATCAACAACATTGTAAGTCGGCTATTATTAATAAACAAACCATATTATAATCGGATATTATAATCGGAAGCACCAAAGTATTCTGGCATCCTCCCCTTTATCCTCCCAGAGAACTCGGGCCCGTATGGGACGAACAGAGTAGCCCACAAAATAATATTTCACTCGGGAAACCCAGAGTACCGATCGGTACGTAACATCATGATGCAAAGCCGTGAACTCATTTAGTATAGTGAATGTACAAAGCATTTTGATCTCTATATGTCGTTTACAAATGCATCGTACGTTTGGAGCACGTTGAACTCATATCGCTGTGCTCAAGTGTCCACAACTAATATCTGCAAATTATACGTCTTATGGAAGTCATCCAAAGACTTGTATTGATGAATTCACTGGGTTAGCACTGGTTGTAAACACGCCATGCAAGCAATGTGACGGTCATGTGCATATTTCTCAGTGATACATCCCATGAGCGCAATATGACGGCGATATGCATATTTCTAAGTGATATATTCGATGAGCGCAATATGACGGCGATATGTATATTTGTCAGTGATACGTCTCATGAGCGCAATATGACGGCGATATGTATATTTGTCAGTGATACGTCTCATGAGCGCAATATGACGGCAATATGCATACAAATCCAGAATGATACAAATAGGCAGACACAAAGAAAGTTTGCGCACGTGTTAGAATGGCTAGGTAGGTAGCGCACTCAGCTCTCGAATTAGAAGACGTAGGTTCAAACCGTAGGTAGGTACAAAATTTAACTAGGCAGGATACGTTTCAATCCATTTATCATATAGGCAGGAACATAAATGAAGCATATGCGGATATAAAAATCCTACCAGATTTTTTAATGAACATTTTTGGATTTTTTTATTTTTCACGCTATGACACTCATATGAGCTCCATATGAGCACAGCCTAGTTACGTCACGCCATGCCGCTAATATGAGCTTCGTATGAGCACAGCATAGTTACGTCACGCCATGCCGCTAATATGAGCTCTGTATGAGCACTACAATTTCTTCACGCCGTGACACCCTTATAAGCCCCATATGCACTCACTTATAGTTAGACATTCGCGAGCCGAATTTGGTAGTCTGATGAATTCACTGCATGCATATTCGCGTGAGAACAACTTTGCTACATTTGGATGTATTATTGTGAATCATCACGTGATGCAAATATGACTTCAACGGGAGCACTCATAAGGGATACACAGCTGTTAGACTTCCCATGCCGCAGTGATGATGTACATGTGATGCCAATATGAGGTACATCCGACTATCTGGGTACCTACCTAGCCATTCTAACACTTGTGCAAACTATCTTAGTGTCTGCCTATTTGTATCATTCTGGATTTGTATGCATATCGCCGTCATATTGCGCGCATCGAATGTATTACTTAGAAATATACATATCGCCGTCATAGGATGAACCACTGAGAAACACGCATATTGCCGTCATATTGCGCTGATGGGATGTATCACTGAGAAATATGCATATCGCTGTCATATTTCGCTCATCGAATGTATCACCGAAAACCTGCATATTGCCGTCATGGAATGTATTACTGAGAAACATGGATATCGCCATCATGTTGTGCTCGTGGGATGTATCACTGACAAAATGTACATATCGCCGTCATATTGCGCTCAACGAATGTATCACTTAGAAATATGCATATCGCCGTCATAGGATATATCACTGGGAAACACGCATGTCGCCGTCATGTTGCGCCCATCGAATGTATCACTGACAAACATGCATATCGCCGTCATATTGCTTGCATGGCATGTCTACTACCAGTGCTAACCCAGTGAATTCATCAACACAAGTCATTGGATGACTTCCATATGACGTAAAATTTGCAGATATTAATTGTGGACACTTGAGCACAGCGATATGAGTTCAACGTGATCCAAACGTACGATGCATTTGTAAACGACATATTGAGATCAAAATGCTTTGTACATTCACAATACTAAATGAGTTCACGGCTTTGCATCATGACATGGAGTCAATATGCTGTAAAAATTGCTTCATCAATTGTATGCATGGCGTGATGATCATGACTGTCTATCTGGGTATGATTTCATCTGCTTCGTCATATCGCCACCCCGGCGGGAATCCATTGACGACCAACAAAGTGTGATGGTCTGTCCTCAAGATGGTGTTTTTTCCCTCTATTTATCGGGAAATTTGTAAAATATTGCGAATTCGAAAGTCGATCTGAATCCCAAAAATCGCGGGACATTACAAGAGTAATGGGGAAAAAGAAGAAATCAATGCAATTTTTTTTCCCCGTTGCCCCGTTTACCGAAATATTTTTCAAAATGTGAGTCGATTAGAACAGGTCGCCCAAAATCGATGTTGGCCCGTTTTAAAATCAGAGTTTGTTTGGGGGCTTCCAACGTTGAACGCCCTAATTACAAAGTTTTGTCGTTCGTTTTACTTTATTAGACTATGCTGTAATAATGCATTTGGTATCACATAATACAGTGCAATTGAAGGGTACGACGTGCTTCGACACATTTTTATTGTTCGCTCGCTTTCATCTGGCAAGTTATGCTACTAAATCAAAATACCGCTCAATTCTTGCAGCGGCGTGTGGCGGCATTGCCTTGAATTCAAATCACTGAACTTTTAAGAACGTCTATCACCAAAATCAGTCGCGTTACGAGATCTGTATATGTTGGACCGTATTCAAAATCAGTATTATTGTTTACTCACTCAACCTCGTTATTCGAGATGACTATCCAACTATCTAGATCCGAAAATTCCCATTTTCGCTAATACTTTATCGGCACATCTTTTCACCAAACGCGGATACTCTTATGACTCTCGAATTTGTCTATTTTATTCTCTTTCCATTTTATTTATCTTTGCTTTCAGATCCCGATAAGCCGGAAGGCTACGATGAGCCGCATTCTCAGCAGACGAGAATAAGTGAGTTACCTTTCTTGCTCTTTTGTTTCTGCTTTTCTATTCCAACGCCGGCAGCAGCCGCGTCGATTTTTTTAATGAAATGTACTCTACCGGGGAAAAGTTTCCGGACAAAAATTCAAAAAAGTTCCAAAACGGTTTTCTATTCCATTCCGCCGATGGTAGACATGAATAAATTTAATAGACGACATTTTGAAGGGGAAGAATTCACCTTTATTTTGTTTTTTTTATTTTCACTATTTTGTTACGATTGGTACCCATTTTTGAAAACGACCATTTTTTGCTTTTTTTGTTTCTTTTCTGGTGAACTCCGCCTAGATAGACGAATTTACCTCATATTGACATCATATGTACATCAGCACTGCGGCATAGAAGGTCTCACAGCTGTGTATCCCTTATGAGTGCTTCCGTTGAAGTCATATTTGCAACACATGATGATTCACAATAATACAGACAAATGAAGTAAAGTTGTTCTCACGCGAATATGCATGCAGTGAATCCATCAGACTTGGAAATTTGGCTCACGAATATCTAACAATAAGGGAGTGCATATGGGGCTCATATGGGTCGCACGGCGTGAAGAAACTGTAGTGCTCATACGGAGCTCATATTAGCGGCATGACGTGACGGAACTATGCTGTGCTCATACAGAGCTCATATTAGCGGCATTGCGTGACGTAACTATGCTGTACTCGTACGGAGCTCATATTAGCGGCATGGCGTGACGTAACTATGCTGTGCTCATATGGAGCTCATATGAGCGTCATAGCGTAAACATTTTTAAAAAATCCAAAAATATTTATTAAAAAATCTGGTAGGATTTTTATATCCCCATATGCTTAAGACGGAATGACACCTCATCGCGGTCGGTATGGTAGAACAATTATAGATACCCAAAAATCTCTGAAACGGCTCTTCAGATCCCGTCGAAACTTTGCCAAACGACGTCAAATAGGTAGACGAACAGCTGTCTGCCCCTCAAATTCAGAAAATTTGAGGAGCAGACAGCTATTCGTCTATCTACCATACCGACCGCGATGAGGTGTCATCCGTCTTAATTTATGTTCCTGCCTATATGATAAATGGAATAAAACGTATTCTGCCTAGTTAAATTTTGTACCTACCTACGGTTTGAATCACGCCTTCTAATTCGAGAGCTGAGCGCGCTACCTACCTAGTCATTCTAACACTTGTGCAAACTTTCTTTGTGTCTGCCTATTTGTATCATTCTGGATTTGTATGCATATCGCCGTCATATTGCGCTTGTGGGATGTATCACTGACGAATATACATATCGCCGTCATATTGCGCTCATCGAATTAATCACTTCCAAGGAGAAGGCAGAGCCTGGATGTCGCGAATCGGGTTCTCCTTTCGCTTGGTGAAAGTTGAAGACCTCCGAATTGACGCCGTTTTTTATTTCTGGTCCAATAGGCCTTAGTTGCTGAGATATCGCGATTTGAAAATTTGGGAGTTTCGGCTCGCGCGTAGAGTACATTGAGCGTTGACGTTTGAGACAAGAGCGGCCGTAGCTAATACGGTAAGACGACGGTCTGGCACTCTGAAAGTTCACGGTTGGCGTCCTCATGCTTTTTTTTTAATTCAATTTTTATTTTATAATCTCTCATAAGACTATGCATGTGCAGGTAAAGAAGTCAATTGGAAAATATATAGTACTAGTTTTTTTAATCTATTATATTAACATAATTAATCCAATAATGAAGTCACAATTACATAGCAAAATAATATTGTATAACAAATAATTAATCTAATAATCAAGTGACAATTACAAAGCAAAATAATATTGTATAACAAATAATTAATCTATTAATCACGTCACAATGAGAAAGCAAAATAATATGGTATAAAAAATAAATAATTAATGTAATTCCCACTTGCAAATTTCGCGACAGGTAATTATTCTGATCCTTCTTCTATTAGATCAGTATGTTGACAAATTGGAGGGTGGAAACCATCGTAAAAGCAAGGGAAGCACAAAGGCTTACGGGACCACGAACATAAAATGAACGTAACACCACCGCAACCACATTTAACCTTGCGGATTCTATCAGGAATGCATATTTGCAGATATATATCTTCAAATATGCTTTCCTGTGAATAAGATTAATTATTTATTTTTTATACCATATTATTTTGCTTTCTTATTGTGACGTGATTAATAAATTAATTATTTGTTATACAATATTATTTTGCTTTGTAATTGTGACTTCATTATTGGATTAATCATTTTAATATGAGAGATCAATAAAACTAGTAATACATATTTTCGAATTTTCTTATTTATCTGCACATGTAAAGTCTTATGAGAGATTATAAAATTAAAAAAAAATGTATTTAAGCAAAATTATAGGGACGCGAACCGTGAACTTTCATACTGCCGGTCTGTCGTCGTGCCGTATTAGCTACGGCCGCTCTTGTCTCAAGTGTCAACGCTCAACGCGCGAGACGAAACTCCCAAATTTTCAAATCGCGATATCTCAGCAACTAAGGCTTATTGGAACAAAAATAAAAAACGACGTTAATTCGGAGGTCTTCAACTTTCACCTCGCGAAAGGAGAACCCGATTCGCGACATCCAGACTCTGCCTTATCCTTGTTAGAAATATGCATATTGCCGTCATATTGCGCTCATGGGATGCATCACTGAGAAATATGCATATCGCCGTTATATTGCGCTCACCGAATGTATCACTGAAAACATGCATATTGCCGTGATGGAATGTATTACTGAGAAACATGCATATCGCCATCAAATTATGCTCCTGGGATGTATCACTGACAAAATATACATATCGCCGTCATATTGCGGTCAACGAATGTATCATTTAGAAACATGCATATCGCCGTTATAGGATGTATCACTGAAAAACCCGCATATCGCCGTCATGTTGCGCCCATCGAATGTATCACTGACAATCATGCATATCGCCGTCATATTGCTTGCATGGCATGTCTACTACCAGTACTAACCCAGTGAATTCATCAACACAAGTCATTGGATGACTTCCATATGACGTAAAATTTGCAGATATTAATTGTGGACACTTGACCACAGCGATATGAGTTCAACGTGCTTCAAACGTACGATGCATTTGTAAACGAAGTATTGAGATCAAAATGCTTTGTACATTCACTATACTAAATGAGTTCACGGCTTTGGATCATGACATGTAGTCAATATGCTGTAAAATTTGCTTCATCAATTGTATGCACGGCGTGATGATCACGACTATCTGGGCCGTTTACAGACAACACTTTTTTAATGCATTTCTGTCGCCCGCACCAAAAGGGGGAAGCTCAAGCTTCAATTTTGTTTTATTTAACCTTCGTATAATTTTTTTTTCTAAAGATGTTTTGCTTTTTTTTTAAAAGAGACCATTAAAAAAAACGTGTAACGCGAAAACGACAAGGATTCAAGGAAAACTTTCAGATAGTAAAACGTTGAATTGGTTTTCGTTGAGTTCACAAGAATTTTTCGAGATTTTTTTTCGTTTTTTTTTCACCTATTTTCGGCAAAATCAGACGATTTAAGTATTTTTCTATTTTCAACGCAATATAATTATTTCAGACTTTTTTTTGGACATACAAGTTTTTCTTTCTATGTATTTCGAAAGTGTATTTATTAAGTGCAACAACTTTTATTTCAATATCTATACTATAAATCTAGAAAAAATTAATGAAAATAGCCTTTTTTAGCATCGAAAGTGGGGAACCCCTTAAGAGTCCGGGAAGCGGGTGCTTTGTATTTCCACATGAATCAGTAATCCTGTGTCTCAAATCCTCTACGGTAAATATTGTCTCTATCACGTCAAGTCGTTCATTCGAAGGGTGGCCGCAATACTGGAGAGGGCAAGCAAGTTGTCCACCGTCGTATTTTCCTCAGGATTATTCAGACAGAAAAAAATTTCGTACAAGTTCATGGAGCGAGCAGGAATTTACATTATTAAATTAATATTCTTTGCACAGGGAAAGACACGAGGTCCATCTTCCGTATCTTGTAGCCGTTTCATCTTGCGATCCCATTTTTTTCGTGTTTTCTGTTTGCGCTTGTTTCCTCCGGGTTCATTCGATGTTTTTCTCGTAGTTCCGGCGGTACGGGAAACGCAGCAATAAATCTGCGCAGGATTTTGTAATGCTCTCCATTGCTGTAAACACGAAACGTCTTTCTCTCTCTCTCTCTCTTCCTTTTCTTCTCCTCAACCCCTTAAGCGTAGCATTTCGCGAAGATGAAATCTTACGTCGACCACGGAGACAAAAGGAAGTGCGGTATGGAAAAACTGGCCGCACACAGGGCGAGGTACCTCGGGCAATCCCCGACGATGGAGAAACGCGTTTTTATTCGTTCAAAGATGAGTTTGAATTCTTTTCTCGGTTCTTCGAAGAATATATTAACAGAGACAGAGAGACTCCTGGAGACATTTATTTAAGTCCGTCTATTTCCTTTCGCAGGGCGAACTTGCTCACAGGATGCGCATCCTCCGCTCTGAAATTCCCATCGTCCTTCCTCTTCGCTCACTTTCCCTTTCCAGCTCTCTCTCTCTCTCTCTCTCTCTCTCTCTCTCTCTCTCTCTTTCTCTGTCTCTCTTGGACCCGTACTCCCCGATTAAACTCCGCACTTAAGCACGACCGAGGTCGGGATTTGAACGGACGAACGCGAGAGAGCGAGAGAGAGAGAGAGAGAGAGAGAGAGAGAGAGAGAGAGAGAGAGGAGAGAGAGGGAGAGAGAGAGAGAGGGAGAGAGAGTCGAAAGAGCCCAGTTGCCAGGAAGCAAGTAATAAGGCATATCGTAAAAATGCTATACCAGTTACGCTGGGCGAATGCAATTCCTCACGGATTAATTTAAGTCCAATAGGATTATCCGGAATCCCAGTCATCCTGAACTTCGTTCTGTCCTTCAAGGTCGCCGGCAATGAGAATGGTGACCTGTGTGACCTCCGCACATATAGTCCACTAAAAATTTCGAAAGTAAGCACTTTTCAGATATAACTACGTCAAATCGATCTAAGGGTCGTTAAATGACGTTGAATCGAATGGCCATAATAATTCTGCAATCAACCCCCGACAAAATGTTTAAAAACCGTTTAATTCGGCATCTAATAATTTTATCGAAAAATATGTCAAACAAAAGTTGTTCAGGATATAAATGTACGTAAAAAAGTATTGAACGCTCGTCTTCGTATTTTCAAAAATACGGGAGAAAAAGACGAATGAAAGTTTGTTTGCAAGACAAAATTGCAGACGAAGCACCACTGGGAGCGTAGGGGGCGCAAGATACTCGTTGGAGCGCGTTGCGCGCATGCGTGGCGGAACGATAGAAAGAACGTCCTATGAGTGCGAACGGCATAGCCATATAGTGCGTCTCTTTCTGACAGTGATCCTCAGCCAGTAATGTTGTCAAAGTTCAGTCGTCATTTTTCAATACTTATACAATAAATAAAAACTAAGAAAATCTTTAGAAAGTTAGATCAATTCTTACTAAAGCAATGTGTAACAAAAAACCCGAGATATATACGAAATTGATATATTTTTTTTAACTTCGAGGTTTTCGTCCCCCTATCGAATGGTTTTCGTGTTCTTCTCCCTTATTTTTGAAGATACGAAGATGAACTTTCAATACTTTTTTACGTACTTTTATGTCCCAAAAAATTTTTGTTCAACATATGTTTCGATAAAATTATTAGGTTTCGGATTAAACGGTTTTTAAACTTTTTTAAAAACATTTTTTCGGTGGTTGATTGCAAAATTATTATCGCCATTCGATTCAGCGACATCCAATTATCCTTACATCAATTTTGCGTATTATCTATCCTTACATCAAATTTGCGTATTATATCTGAAAAGTGCTTCATTTCCTGCTTATTGCCTGGACTAATATACAGCTTTGGCCTGTAGCTGACAATCAGCCACCTTAGGGGACTTTGCGAATTTAGGAATCATATTAAGGGAAGTTAAATAACGATATATTTTACATACATTTACACAAAATTGAAGCCTGAGCTTCTCCCTTCACGATTCCCATCAAAGAAATGCATTTTAAAAAAATTGTCTGTAAACGGAGTCCACCAGAAAAGGAACAAAAAGGCGAAAAGTGGTCGTTTTCGAAAAAGGGGTGCTAAAAATTAAAAAAAAACGGAATGAAGGTAAATTCCTCCCCTTCCAAATGCCGTTTATTATATTCGTTCGTCAACTATTAACGAAATGGTATAAACAATCGTTCCGGAACTTTTTTGAATTTTTTTTACTATTCCGAGAAAACAACACTATTTTAAGACCTCACGAGTTTCGAAATCAATCAGTAGCTGTACAATAGCAATTTCGCCACATCCCCGCATATTTCGATCTATCACAATTCCAAAATGTTCCCGTTCTGGTCGGAACGGACGGACTGGTGTATCAGCGACAAGCTACCGTACAATAGCGGATAGCCCGGGGCTTCCTTACTGGATATTCGATACATTGGAAATGTTGCATGGAACTAGTACGCGGGGTTTGCGCGTACAATAATTAACCGCACTCCCTCGCGCAGTTTCGCCGACCTCGTTGGCGATTGCATCTCCCGCGCGGGCGGTGGTGGCTCGGCAGCACGATGAGAATTCACGAAACTATACTAGCCGGATGAAAGAGAACTTGCGACGCGGAGAACGCGTCCGAGGGTTTGGGGTGAGGATGCAGGGATTCAAGGGGAGGTAGATTGTTGGAGAGAATTGCCACGAAGCTTCGAATTAGAAATAGCGATCTCTTAACACGTGAAATTCTCTTGGTGCCTTTCACTGACTCACTTTTTGCCCTATGACCCAACAAAAATATGCTCCAATGAGTTCACATACTGAAATCTCTGCTTATACGATATGACGTGGACGTTACACACATATTTGGCTGCGCGCTCGCCTTCGTGTGTGTGTAGTAACAAGTTCACACGATTGCCGAAACTTGTCCGGAACAAAATTTCCTAATGAGATTTTGCACTGCTCGTGACTCGTTCATGCGGGTCTACCCCCATGAAAATTTATGGATGTAAAATATATGCAGAAATATATGCTACATATATATATATATATATATATCGGTCGCATATATAGTGACGAAAAATAGAATAATATGCATATATTCAGTATATATGCACCAAATATATGACCCATATATGACCCATATATTTTCGATATATTTTTCTGACCAAAACATATATGCTACGTATAAACACTATATATGATGCATATATGAGGCATATACGATGCATATATTTTCGATATATTTTCAATCTATTTTTTTGTCAGAAAAATATATAAAAAATGTATGCGTCGTATATGACTCATATATGTGTCATTTATGCGTCATATATGGCGCATACATTTTTGATACATATTCCTGACAAAAAATATATGCTGTGTATAAACACTATTACAGTTAAACTTAATAAAACTTTAAAAAACTTAACTTACAGTCAAAGTACGCTATTACATATAAACACTATATACAGATATGCTACGCATATCTGTATATATGTGGCATATATGTACCATTTATGCAGTATATATGTGGTATGTACGCAGTGTGTATGCAACATATATGCTCAATATATGTGGTATATATGCAGGGTAAATGCTACATATATCATTGATATACAATAATACCACGCATATATATCTCATATATAAAAACGTTACGAAAATTAGAATTTGGCACATAATATGCAACATATATTTTCAATATAGGGGATACATTTCACATATATTACAATTATTAATGAAATAAATTTGCAGTATGTTTTTGCGTATATAAATTTCCATGGGGGTAATGTCGAGGACGGCGATTACGAGTTCGCCCCGTTACGATGTACGTGGCCCGACAGGACTCGTTTTGCTCGTTGACGAATTTCTCGCGAATCCTGTGTCACGGACGTGTCACCTGCAAACGTTGCGTACCTTGTCATTGGAAGAATATGTGATCACTCATATTGGAAAAGAATACATTGTTCGGGTTGATATCGGGTTTTCAGGGGTCTTCTCACTTTAGACTCTAAAAAAGACTATTTTCATGATTTTTTTTGATACGTTTATATTATAGATATTGATATAAAAGTTGGTACACTTCATAAATACACTTTCGAAATACATTAAATTTAAAAAAAATGTATTTATGTAAATAACTCAAACAAAGTTTAAACGCGTTTTTCTCGAAATAATGTTTTTCGACGGCTTGTTGATAAAATCTTCGAAACTACTGAACTGATCCTTATGAAATTTTAACCACATATTCTTTACAACTATAGCTATAGCGCGTTTCAAGGATTTTTTTAAATTTTGATATTTACAATTTTTCGCCCAGAACGGTGAAAAAACGTTTTTTTTTGTTTTTTTGAAAAATGTCCGCCATTTTGTTATTTTTGCATATATAAAAAATCGTATGATATGCGCTATAGCCATTATCATACTGAATTTAAAACCGTTTGATTTTTTTGTTTCGGATGATCCATCTCCAAAATTTCATCAACACCTACGCGCACACCTACAATTTTTTAGGAAATTTTTTTAACTACCATTTTCGTTAATAAAGTGACCTGAATAAATTTAAAAAAAAATTTAATGTATTTCGAAAGTGTATTTATTAAGTGTCACAATTTTCTTATCAACATCTATAATATAAACCTATCAATAAAATTCACGAAAATAGCCTTTTTTTAGCGTCTAAAGTGATTGCAAGACCCGTTACGCAGAATTGTCTGAGGTGCTTGATGGTCAACTACAGACCAAGGCTCTATATATGGAGAGCCTACGCACTACAACACCTCCATTCTCTCTGTCAAGGATCTTAAATCCTTTCATTACGGCACCACACTCAAATTGAGCCACCGTTTTTTCCCCACGATTACGTTTGATTAGTTCGGACGATCACCGCTATATTTAATTGCTCCATATGACATTTATAGATTGGGCTTATTATAGGTTACGAGAGCACAGCACCAGTGGCAGCCATAATGGGTCCTCGCGAGCAGAGGGTACCATCGGGTGCTACAATTACCCTGAGATGCGTCGTAACATCTCCCTATCAGACTCGTCCCATCAGGGGCGTACAGTGGCTTCGGGACAACAAACTCCTGACATTCCAGGTAATTGAAGTCCGGCGACCAAACACCGCGTGCACCGTTGCACGTATACTCTGGATTGTTATATACATACATATATACATATATATATATATATATAAACCCAACAAACCCAAAACATTTTGGTAAAAAAATCATTTCAAGGTCATGATATCATAGGTCGTTGGATTCGTCTGAATATCAGCTACAACGTCTTAATTTTAAAAAAACATGTTTCCATTTTAAAAACCATTGATGACGTTGAGAACGCAAAAATTATGACCTTGACACAAATGAATTTTTCACCACTATATCAGCCCTTCGAAATCAATCAAATTACCGCATGACATTTTGTTCGTCACTCGAAAGGCAACGGAGATATTTGGGGTGGTCACGTTAAATGGTCGACCCTGTATATATATATAGATGTGTGTCTGTGTGTGTGTGTGTGGGTGTGTGTGTGCGTGCGTGCGTGCGTGCGTGCGTGCATGCGTGCGTGCGTGCGTTCGTGCGTTCGTGCGTGCGTGCGTGCGTGCGTGCGTGCGTGTGTGTGCGTGCGTGCGTGCGTGCGTGTGTGTGTGTGTGTGCGTGCGTGCGTGCGTGCGTGTGTGTGTGTGTGTGTGTGTGTGTGTGTGTGTGTGTGTGAGCGTGTGTGCATTTTAGTTGCCTGCCAAATATTATACAAATAAATCTTTCTAAACATTCACAGTTTCGGGGTAAACGATCAATGGCAAAATTAACATTTCTTTTGTTAACGTGTTGGCAAGATCTCGCAGTAATCTTCATTCATTTCAGTAAAGCCGAATCGTTTTCATTCTTTAAAAAATAGTGGGTCTTAAATGCAATTTCCACAGTGGATAAAAAAGAGTATGGAGTACTATAAAAATATACTTACGAATTCATCAATAGGCGGGTCCTATATCATGCTTAAGGGGTCTTCTCACTTCAGACGCTAAAAAGGCTATTTTTATGATTTTTTTTGTTGATAGGTTTATATTCTTGATATTGATATAAACGTTATTACACTTAATAAAGACATATTCGAAATACACGAAAACAAATTTTTTGATGCATTCATGTATCCCAAACAAACTTTAAACGCGTTTTTCTCGAAACAACGTTTTTCGACAGCTTGTTGATAAAATTTTTGAAACTACTGAACCAGTTCTTATGACATTTTAACCATATATTCTTTACAACTATAGCTATAGCGCATATCAAGGATTTTTTAAATTTTGATATTTGCTATTTTTTTGCCAAAACGGTGCAAAAAACACGTTTTTTTCGAAAAATGTCCGCAATTTTTTTATTTTTGCATTTATAAAAAATCCCATGATATGCGCTATAGCCATTAACATACTGAATCTAAAACCGTTTGATTTTGTTGTTTCGGATAATCCAACTCCGAAATTTCATCAACAGCGGAGATCTACAATTTTTTGGTAATGATTTGCTTTAGTGACTTTTCCGAAAAATGACCCTAACATTTTTTTGTTACTTTCTCATTAATTGTGCCATCAATAATGATATTCAGACGGGGGAAGCTGCAACCCACCCTCCCATAAATAGTTATCGGGTTTTGAAGTTCGCGGAAACATCTAATTAAATAGGGCGTGACTTTTTCGAAAAATGAGTCTAAAATTTTTGTTCGGCTATTTTCTCATTAATTGGGTTCTCAATGATGATATTTAGTCGGAGGAAGCTGAAAGAGCCCCTCCCGCCCCATAAAAAGTTATGGAATTTCGAAGTTGGTGGAAACACGTGCTAAAATAGGAATAGCGGGTTTTGTACATTTCATTCATTCGATTTTCGTACATTTCGAAAGTATTCGTACATTTCGTACATTTGAAATATTTATAATACAGTAAAATAAAAACATACGTTGCTCGTGTATTGATGAACTTGTAAACACAAGAGCGTCGTCAATACGAGTGAAATAAAATCTTCAGTTTGAAAAATATCTTGCTCAGGATGCCACACGGCAATTGGCGAAATGCATCGCAAGTCGTTCTAAAACATCACGTACAAAACTTGGCGGTCATCCTTGTGCGGGGAAAAAGCACTTCTTCTCCGGTAACTTTAACATTTCCGGGTTGGATTTTTCGTTCCATATTAACGTATTCAGTGCCGTCGACTGCCCACACGTCAGACACGCCAACATTACACCAACTCCGATCTCGATCTTTTATTATTCATCGATCTTGTGTTTTTGAAAAATACAAAATTACTTTTAACGTTTTTTGTTCATGAAAAATTTGTTAATGAAAAATGTCAGCTTCCCCCGACTGAATGTCATCATTTATAACCTAATTAATGAAAAAATAGTAAAAAAAAATGTTTAACTCATTTTTCGGAAAAGTCACGAAAAAATTACCCATTTTTTTAACTACCATTTTCGTCTATAAATAGTGACTTAAATATATAAATAAACAATTTCATGAATTGCGAAAGTGTATTAAGTGTAACAACTTCTATATCGATATCTATAGTATAAACCTATAAAAAAAATAATGAAAAAAGCCTTATTTTGCGTTTAAAGTAAGAAGACCCCTCAATAATTGTAACAATTATTTTGTAACTGACGAGAAAAAGGAGTGTCTCTAATATTTCAGTCACGTATATTCGAATACCGAATAACCGGGAATTCCAACGAAAATCAGGGTTGTTGAGTTTAGTGCTGATCGGTGGGAAATATTGTGACGGTACGACGGAGGGTAACTAAGGTGCGATGGGCTGAATATGGAATGGGCGAACGGAGGGTTATAAATTGGAAAAGTCCACTCTATAGACACACCGATCCCGTATAGATAGACACGTGCGTTGTTTCGAATGTATCGTAGGAAACTTCGCGACCCTATACATTCGTTCCTTGATGCTTTCATTCTCTTTCCCTCGCCGGTTATTATCACGAGCACGTCACCATGGGTTTTCCTCTGTGAGCCAGGTGGCGGAGAAATGAGAGATATCACGTTCCGTTCTGATTCCGCAGGCTGAAAGAGGCGGCATAAACGTCGAGACGGAGAAGGACGCGGCTCAGACTGTATCCGTGGTGACCCTCGCCTCGGTAACTCAACGAGACGTCGGCAAATACACGTGCAGACCTACCGAGGGTCGAGCCGACACGGTTGTCCTACTCGTCGAGCAGGGTAAGACACTTCTTTTTTTGGCTTCTCTCTTATACGTTACGTTACAGATAACGGGGACTTTGAAAACAATGTATATCCGTCGTTACGAAGGATTTATTCGAGTGAGCTTTTTTCGACTTTTGTACACGGCGAGTATAAACGGTTTTACGAATTAACTATATTTTTTTTGTCAAATTTCTCGCAATGAAAGCATCCACAAGCAATGAAAGCATGACGCAGGATTGGACAAAAAAGTACGCGATGGTGAAATGTCAATGTTTATGCTAATATACACTGCCGGCCAAAAGTTTGGGTACACTAGTCGAAATTTCTTACCGCACTAAAAGTTAGACAGTGGCCTCAAAAATAAAGATAATTGAATTTCCCAAGTGGCGTTTCAAAGAGGACAAATTTATATTTATTTTGCTCTTTTAGAAAATTCTCTAGGATTTTTTTCGCCCCGTTACGTGCTTTTGAACATGGCCATTTTTCGGCTACTTTCGGTCGGCAAAAATGAACTGCAAAGTTTGTGGGAAAAAATTTTCTCCATTTTTTCTACGCTAAACTTAAAAATGAAATCAAAACCGACATTTTTTTAAAAAGTCTCGGGCGTTTTTTTGTTTGCCCCAGTATTGCATTTTAGCTAAAAAATACAAGTTTTAGAAAAAAAGGCGTCATCAAAGAACTAGAGGGTTTCAGAGGAAATGTCAAGAGGGTAAAAAGTTACATGGGTTCACAGTGGAGTGGCTAGAGTTTTTTTTAGAATTTTTTTGGACATTTTTTTTGTTTTCCATTTTTCGGTTAGAACTTCGATGAGTGGAGAGGCTCCACTTGGGAATTATGGGGCTTAGGACAATATATTAAGACAGAAAATTTGTTTACATTTTTATTTTTAATTAACTACACTTTTTTCGCCCTTGGTCCCAACTCTTTGGTCCAAAATTGACTACAGATTTTCTTTAGGATTTTAACCCGGCGATTGTATTGGCCACTCTAAAACTTTTATCTGCGACGAATGAAAGAAAGCTACAGTTTTGCGAGCCGTATGCTCCGGGTCATTGTCTTGTTGGAAAATAAAGTCATTCTGTAGAGCGACCTTCAGCAGAAATTTCTCCAAATTTTCATTTATAATGATCACATATTTGTTTACATTAGCCCTGTTTTTTAAGGGGTCTTCTCACTTTAGACGCTAAAAAAGGCTGTTTACATGAATGTTTTTGATAGGTTTATATTATAGATATTGATATAAAAAATGTTGCGCCTAATAAATAAACTTTCGAAATACATTAAACAACAATTTGTTATGTATTTATGTAACCCAAACAAAACTTTTAACGCGTTTTTCTCGAAACAAGGTTTTTCGAGGGCTTGTTGATAAAATCTTCGAAACTACCGAACCAATCCTTATGAAATTTCAACCACATATTCTTTACAACAATAGCTGTAGCGCATATCAAGGATTTTTTAAAGTTTTGATATGTACTGTTTTTTTGCCAAAAACGGTAAAAAACACATTTTGATTGGTTTTCTCGAAAAATGTCCGCCATTTTGTTATTTCTGCATATATAAAAAATCGTATGATATGCGCTATAGCCATTAACATACTGAATCTAAAACCGTTTGATTTTTTCTTGTTTCGGATGATCCATCTTCCAGATTTCATCTACAGCGCAGACCTACAATTTTGTAGGAAATTTTTTTAACGACCATTTTCGTCTATCAATAGTGACTTAAATAAATAAATAAAAACTAATGTGTTTGAAAGTGTATTTATTAAGTGTAACAACTTTTATATCAATATCTATAATATAAACCTATCAAAAAAATCCTGAAAATAGCCTTTTTTAGCGGTTAAAGTAATAAGACCTCTTAAGCAACCCTGAGAAAAATTCGTGTCGCCGTCACCTATAAAAATAAGTAAACACTAGGGTGCGTACTTTTTTTCCAAAGTAAAATTGGTACTCTACGCGTTTTATGCAATCGTACACGGTTTTCCAATATTTTCGACATTATTTCTATGAAAATATAGAAGCAAACTAGTTAACTTTTCTCTAGACGGCTTAATAGTGCCTATTCTATTCATCATTTGCATATACATATGAGCATAAACCAGTAATCCAAACTCCCGTGCGGTAACCATCCCAGACGGTCGCAAAAAATTCCTTTGAGGTCTTAAACGTGGCTCTAGTGGGGAAACCAATAAGGACTTAGGTCGCTGTTATTACAGCAGACTGGCGATAAATTAAAAATGAAATATTTGAATTTTCATCCGTTATTTTGAATTTTTGTAATATAACGTTAATTTGAGATAAAAAACGTTAAAAATAATAACTTTGTATTGTTATTGTTATGACCGTGCATTTTCGCAAAATTCAACAATTTTCCAAAGCTACGAAATTCTAGTTAAATCATTTATTAACTAACTTATAGAGCCTAACAGGCTCTGAGGGAAAATTGCGATTGAGGCCATGATGCAGTCAGAGAAAATTAATGTGGACCTGATCGAAGTCCGTGGCCCATTTTCTGCATGGCGCTTTTTTCACTTCTACATCGATCATCGAATTCTCCTTTATCGTTAAGAGCGTGGCGCCGATTTTTTCTTCCTTTTTTTGAATATTTTTATGAAAATATTCTCAACATTGGACGTTTCTTAATGTTGAAATATTCGAACCCTATCAGTATCCCAGTAAGTCGCAATTGATCGTGCGCTGACGGAGTATTAAGGGAGGAAAAAATGGTCGTCGCAGGTGAAAGGAACACGGGGAATAAACCCTACAACGTCGCATTGACGATCCAGGGAAGGTCGGGGAGAGAGAAAAAAAATTAACGAGCCTGTTCAAGCGTGGCTAACGACCGACAGTCGTTATACGTTCCCTCCTCTCTGGCCCTTTGCATCTCTCTACCAGATTATCTCAGAAATTGCGTATTCAAGAGTCCTCGAAGGTTTTTTCTTTTTTTTCTCGAGGGAAAGAACTGTGTATCACGTCGGAGCTATTTGTCTAGCTGATTGGCCTCGAAAACGGTTGGTCCAGGGTTAGCAAAGCTGGGTCGATTCATCTTCACGAGTGTACCATACCTATAAAGCTGGTTCGCCATTCCATTCGCGAACGGAATTCGATTAAATTTTTTTTTCATATTAAGGGGTCACGTGGGTTTGAAAATATTAAAAAATATATTTAAAAAAGTGATCTAATAGTACAATATGTCTAGAATATTCTCCCAAAGTTTTAAGGGGGAATATACCTTTGGGAGGGCAAAATCAAGGGTAATTTTTGACAATTTATTTAAGAAAAACAAAATAATATTTTAAATTCGGTTTTTTATACATGTTAGTACAAGTCTTAAAGTAGAAGAATTTTTTGTTTAAATTAATTTCAAACCAAATGGCGGCGCAGTAGTCGATGAAAGAAAACTTCTTTTTTTCATAGTCCTCCACGGGCTATTCGCACAGGTCATGATTTTCAAGCTAGAACGAAAAACGAAAAATATTTTGAAAGTAGATATAAAAAAACTAGTCCAGTAGGTAGAGGTTTTTCAAAATATTGATTAAAAAAATGGCGTTAATATGAAGAAAAAAAAATCGTACAAAAATCGGTCGAATATCGATCATAAAATATTTAAATTTCAACTTATCGAGAAAATCCTACGTACTGGACTAGAAAACGTTGTCATGAAGCTACAGTTAAAATTTCAAGTCAATCGATTGAAAACTCGAGGCGCCGCGCATATGCCCGTGTCTAAAAACATAGTTTCGAGAAAACCGCGTTTACCGTATTAAGTACTGTAAAATCATGGAAATTTCGTGTTTACCTATAATCGGCGATGCCCGGACCATACAATTGTCCTTTTAATTCAACATTTCTGGATAGTTAAGGGACCTTTTAAGCCAATGCAAAAAAAGGAGAAAAAAAATGTACAAAGGTATATTCCCCCTTAAGTCAATCGGACGACGATCGGAAACACGATTTCTCAAAAACTAATGCACCGATGTTATTGAAATGTTCCACACTTGTTCAAAATAGCATTGACTAGTGATTGAACAAAGTTTTTTTTCGATTACAACTAATTTTGCAAGGCTATACGTAGTGTAAATTGTACCAAAAATTGAACTATTTTGCATACAACTATGTCAAAAATTTTAATTTAAATTTTTTTATAAATCCTTCGTTCAATCACGAGCTATACTTTTCTACTAACAGCAAAAAAATGGTTTGCTAATTTCAGATAAAGCTACCATGAGTTATCCTGACCACCACGAGGATATTTTTTTTAGGGGTCTCCGAAAACCAGGTCCCGCCAGCTGAATTGTCCAAATTTTTTAATGAAATTTTTAAATAATATTTTTGAAATTTTGCTCTTTTATGTGCTTAATATTTTGAATAAAATAATTTATATATCATATTTATTTAAAAAAATAGAGAAAATATGCTTTTCTGGCTTCAAAACCCACGTAACCCCTTAAGATATTTCAAACTTGTTTTCTTTTCGGATTTACCCCTTGGGCTTCTTTGATTTTGTAAGCGTTCAGAACTGATTTTGAAAAAATTTGCGACCTGAATTTCTACAGCAATCCAGAGGGAGGGAACTCCCCTCAAATCAGCATCGCATTCAACGATGCGATGACGTAAATGTGGGCAAAACACGCCCCGTTATTTTCTGCACACAGGGTCAATAAATTAACATTTTGTTGTTCTGTAATTTATACGGACTGCTATTTCATCTTCTCACGCAGTTTCTCATTTCTCGCAATACTTTTATCACTATCATTGATACATAGGCAAATGTGTCCCTGAGGTATCGTCCATACATAAACCTATATAACGTCTGACCGTAAATCGGAACTCCCTCGAGACTCATTTCGCAGTACTGCAGATTGCGAATGCTCTCGTACTTTTAGTCGTTGAAGAAAAGAAAAATCAGCGGTGAATAATTCGTAATAATGGGAACGAAAAGGACTGGTCGTTATCACAACTTCACTATTTGCAGATGAAAAAAAGAATTGAGAAATCCAATTGCATGTATTAACGATTTGATGCGCGTCAGCTGAAATTCGCAAAATGAATTATTCGAAAACGTTATTATACGATTTTTGTTTTCTCATACTTACGAGATACCTTCGTTTTACTGATCAATTCGACTCAATTTTATCGTCTTGAAATAAATTACAAGAACAAACGAGTAGTTATCGAGTCTAGCTGGACATATAAAATATTTTTGAAAACTAATCAAGCGCGCTCCCTGCAACAAAATTCGACTTATTTTTGTTTTAAGCAACCATACTTTTTTCAAATACTTCTACAAAAATGTTTGTAAGAGATGAGGGTGCATTTTGGGACCCCCCAATAAATTTGTGCGCGGGATCACGAAAGGATTTTTTTTTTGGAAGTCCAACAAATGTTTAACAATAGGGTATTACACCCTTTTTTGGAAGGCGTCTCAATTCGATCCTTTGATGGTAATAAACTACTAAAATTTTCATTTCTATTTTATGAAATCGATAAGTGCCATAAAAATGAATTAAAATTTCACATTTCTAATTTCCGCGTGAAAACGCTAGTGGCCATGCTGCTTCGGTTCGTGACGTCACTTGCATAGTAAACTTAGACGCAGCGCCAGTTGTGAATACGTATTTTTTTTTGGTTAAAAGTGAGTTACAATCCCTATCATTGGGGTGTTGTTCCTAAATGTAAGAATACTAGTGTAAAAACACCGGAAAAGTTGTGGATTAAAATCCCGATTGACATAAATATGAGGAAAACTTGGTTAAAACTTGCGAGAAGAGATCTAACGTCATAGTCCGAAAAAAACTCATTTGTTATTTTTCCAAGTACAGATAACTATTTGAAAATTTGCAATTAACCATGACAAACGAGAATACTTTGTTATTGAATTTATTATTCCAACGCATCCCATGTATATACAGTACGGCAAAAATAAGTGTGTTGTTTTTACACACGTTGAGTGTGTAAATGGCTGTAAACACTTTTTACACGTTTTAACGCGTTCAAGAAAATAACACGCGGGAGTGTGTTGTTTGGAGCTGGGATGAAATTCCGAACTTTGAATGATAAAAACGTTCAATACCCCAAAAATATACTAGCCCGAAAGATCAAAACTCCGAAGAAATCTTAGACGAAAGACCAAAACTTCGAAATTCTGAACACCGTCAAAATAATTCGGCGATGGAAGTTTCAAAAGTTTCAAAATTTTCAATAAATCGACGAATCATTTCAAGATTTTTTTATACGTTTTTTTGTACGGTCTACATAATTTACAGTCAACTGTGTAGACGTTCGCCGTCATAATCTTGACGAACCTTGTAATCTCGAAACATTAAAATCAGGAATTTTAAACCGTCGGCGCATTTAAATTTCGGAATTTCAACCTGGCCCTTATGGCAAAATCATGCCAGCGAAAGTCTACACAGTTGACTGTAAATGATGTAGGGCGTATAACATTGTCTAGACAAATTTCAAAGGTCACGCATAATCAGTTCTTGATAAATAAAAATCTTGAAATTGAGAAGAGTACGTGGCTTCCGGATGGAGGCCGTGTTGAGGATCAGCGTTGTGCCGACGTTTCGCAAACGTTACAGTCTGCATCATCAGGGCTGAGAGCTCCGATACTGAAGCTCTCGTATCTCAGGCACCCCTTATATAGTTGCAGTCATCGTTCCAGATCGCTGCACCAGCCAATCAGATGTTTTAATTGATCAGCTGGTCAATTAAAAAACCGGGAGGACGGTGTGCCAAATAGGATTGACGTGATATCCTCCATCTCTGTTTAGATTGTCCGGATGTTTTCGGATTTCCAAGCCTTCTCGATGTTTCCTGAAAAAATAGCTGTTTGATGGGGCCAGACTGTGGGCTTTGTCGAACTGGATGGCATGACCAGTCTCCATCCAATGTTCGGCTAGCGCTGATTATGTAATATGGCCATATTTGATACACCGTTGGTGTTCTTTGATCCGTGTACTGATCTTCCTCCCGGATTCTCCTATGTACACTTTACCGCATGAGCAGGGTATCTTGTATACTCCTGGTGCACTTAATGGTGGTCTTTGGTCTTTTCCACTCGGAATCACTTGTGCTAGTTTCTTCTGAGGTTTGAAGATGACTCGCTCGTTATGTTTTCCAAGGACCCTGCCTATGCGATCGGTTATGCCCTAAAGGTATGGAAGGGAAGTTGTTGCGGTTATTTGTCCTTCATTCTCCCCATACGGTGCTGTAACCGTTTTCGGATCAGCTATTTTTCTTTTTAGATTTCTGATCGTTCTTTCGATGTTGCCTGGCTTGTAGCCATTGTCTCCTAAAACTTTTCGTAGATGTTCTAGTTCAACCTCCAGGGAGTCTGGTTCGGAGATTGCTAGAGCTCTGTAGACCAGAGAGCTTATGACCGACTGTTTTTGGGAAGGGTGGTGATGGGACGTAGCGTGGGGGTATCTGTCCGTATGCGTTGGCTTCCGGTAAACTTTATGGCCCAAAGTGCCGTCGCTTTTCCGTTGAACCAGTACATCCAGAAAAGGGATTTGATTTTCCTGTTCTATCTCCATGGTGAATTGAATACTGGGGTGCTGGGAGTTGAGGAAGGTTAAGAAATGATTGAGGTTTTCTTTGCCGTTACTCCAAACGACGAAGGTGTCATCGACATATCGGAAACAAGTGGAAGGTTTGAGGGAAGCTTCTTGCAGAATTCTGTTCTCGAAGTTCTCCATAAAGATGTTGGCGATGATGGGGGAAATAGGGGAACCCATGGCTGCGCCTGAAGTTTGTTCATAAAACTGGGATTGAAATTGAAAGTATGTAGAGTTTAGGCAATGTTCTATGAGAGGCAGTAGGTTAGGGGCAACTTTTTTGGAATTTTTAACTATGCTTAGGGTTTCATTTGTTGGGACGTTTGTAAACACGGATACAACATCGAAACTCACTAAAATGTCTTCTGGTTGTACCTTGATAGACTGGATCTTGTTCACAAAATCCCGGGAGTTTTGGATATGGAAGTTGTTGAGGCCTACGAGTTCCTGCAAAGGCTTGCAAAGGAAACGTGCCAAATGATGTGTAGGACTGCCTATGTTGCTAACAATGGGCCTTAGTTTTTTTTAATTGACCAGCTGATCAATTAAAACATCTGATTGGCTGGTGCAGCGATCTGGAACGATGACTGCAACTATATAAGATACGAGATACGAGAGCTTCAGTATCGGAGCTCTCAGCCCTGATGATGCAGACTGTAACGTTTGCGAAACGTCGGCACAACGCTGATTCTCTACACGGCCTCCATCCGGAAGCCACATACTCTTCTCATTACATAAAGAGCCGTGAAAACCTTAAAACTAAAATCAGACGCCTACACGGAGAGGCTATTTTGGGTTCTGTTAACACCTTTTCCAAACTCAGGAAAACTCTGCACATCCAACTGTGCTCGTTAACATTCCTAAAAAGGTGCCGCGACCATCAAGTGGTACCAAAATGTTTTCAATTAAAAAACCCCTTTCCATCAAAACAAGCCAAAATTATCCTCCACCAGGCCTCGCTGAGACTGGTAAAGGAGAGAATATCTGTCACCAAAAAGCTTTTGGACCAAAATTCCCAAAAACTCCTTAAACTTCACCTACGTCTATCTGACTCTTTGGAACCACAGCTGTGGGAAGATCTTGACCGTGTTACCCACAAACAAGCCCTCCACTGTGCAGACCTAAGATCCAAGAATCAAATAGAAAAATTCAGAAAACTATGTCCACAGACGAAGCAGCCCATCCTAACCCAGACAGTAAAAAACCTAAGTAACCACACACTCTCCGCAGCTGAAACATCAGTCCTCGCAAAAGGGCACAATTTCGCCATTACACCGACAGAAATTCCGACCAGAGAAATCATCAGCCAGGTGGAAACTGCCATCTATCGTCTCCCACCGGATACTGGCAACGACATCAGGAAACGGATAAGCAATATTCTACACAAGGCAAAACCTCCGCAGCAGAATATCACGACGGAAGAACACCTTGCTCTTCACAATTTGAAGAAAAACAAGGACATCTTAATACTACCAGCTGACAAAGAGAATGCAACTGTCATCATGGATAAAACGGACTACTGCAGTAAAATTATGAACCTGCTCGAGGACACCAACACCTACAAGAAATTATCACGTGACCCCACGTCGAGTATAGAAAAGAAAACACCAACACTTCTAAAGAAGGCTGGTCTATCGGAAAACCTAACCAAAGCCCTTACACCTAAGGAATCCCTACTACCCAGGCTTTACGGTCTGCCAAAAATACACAAAAACAACATCCCACTAAGGCCCATTGTTAGCAACATAGGCAGTCCTACATATCATTTGGCACGTTTCCTTTGCAAACCTTTGCAGGAACTCGTAGGCCTCAACAACTCCCATATCCAAAACTCCCGGGATTTTGTGAATAAGATCCAGTCTATCAAGTTACGACCAGAAGACATTTTAGTGAGTTTCGATGTTGTATCCGTGTTTACAAACTTCCCAACAAATAAAATCCTAAGCATAGTTAAAAATTCCAAAAAGTTGCCCCTAACCTACTGCCTCTCATAGAACATTGCCTAAACTCTACATACTTCCAATTTCAATCCCAGTTTTATGAACAAACTTCAGGCGCAGCCATGGGTTCCCCCCATCATCGCCAACATCTTTATGGAGAACTTCGAGAACAGAATTCTGCAAGAAGCTTCCCTCAAACCCTCCACCTGGATCCGATATGTCGATGACACCTTCGTCATTTGGAGTCACGGCAAAGAAAACCTCAATCATTTCTTAACCTTCCTCAATTCCCAGCACTCCAGTATTCAATTCACCATGGAGATAGAACAGGAAAATCAAATCCCTTTTCTGGATGTACTGGTTCAACGGAAAAGCGATGGCACTTTGGGCCATAAAGTTTACCGGAAGCCAACGCATACGGATAGATACCTCCACGCTACGTCCCATCACCACCCTTCCCAAAAACAGTCGGTCATAAGCTCTCTGGTCTACAGAGCTCTAGCAATCTCCGAACCAGACTCCCTGGAGGTTGAACTAGAACATCTACGAAAAGTTTTAGGAGACAATGGCTACAAGCCAGGCAACATCGAAAGAACGATCAGAAATCTAAAAAGAAAAATAGCTGATACGAAAACGGTTACAGCACCGTATGGGGAGAATGAAGGACAAATAACCGCAACAACTACCCTTCCATACCTTCAGGGCATAACCGATCGCATAGGCAGGGTCCTTGGAAAACATAATGAGCGAGTCATCTTCAAACCTCAGAAGAAACTAGCACAAGTGATTCCGAGTGCAAAAGACCAAAGACCACCATTAAGTGCACCAGGAGTATACAAGATACCCTGCTCATGCGGTAAAGTGTACATAGGAGAAACCGGGAGGAAGATCAGTACACGGATCAAAGAACACCAACGGTGTATCAAATATGGCCATATTACACAATCAGCGCTGGCCGAACATTGGATGGAGACTGGTCATGCCATCCAGGTCGACAAAGCCCAAAGTCTGGCCCCATCAAACAGCTATTTTTCCAGGAAACACCGAGAAGGCTTGGAAATCCGAAAACATCCGGACAATCTAAACAGAGATGGAGGATATCACGTCAATCCTATTTGGCACACCGTCCTCCCGGTTTTTTAATTGACCAGCTGATCAATTAAAACATCTGATTGGCTGGTGCAGCGATCTGGAACGATGACTGCAACTATATAAGGGGTGCCTGAGATACGAGAGCTTCAGTATCGGAGCTCTCAGTCCTGATGATGCAGACTGTAACGTTTGCGAAACGTCGGCACAACGCTGATCCTCAACACGGCCTCCATCCGGAAGCCACATACTCTTCTCATTACATAAAGAGCCGTGAAAGCCTTAAAACTAAAATCTTGAAATTATTTGTAGATTTATTGAATATTTTGAAACTTCTAAAACTTCCATGGCCGAATTATATTGACGATGTTAAGATTTTTGGGGTTTTGGTCTTTCGTGTAAAATTCTTTCGGAGTTTTGAGGGGTCTGACCATTCAAAGTTTGGAATTACAACCCGGCCCTATCTTAAATTTCGGAAGATTAAATTTCAGAATTTCAAACGGTCGGAGCATACAAAGTTCGGGATTTCAACCCAGCCTGTTGTTTGAACGCATCTATTCGTGTTATTTTTACACCGTTATTTTCCACACACGTTAAAACGTGTCAAAAGTGTCTAGTCATCTACACACCTAAAGTGTGTAAAAACAACACACTTATTTTAGCCGTGAACTGCCGAGTGGATGAAAGTCCATTTGGTCTCGGCTACTCGTCCGAGATCGTCACGAAGAACGATGGCTGTCCCGATTACAAAGTCTATTTACCGGTAAATAAACGATCGTCGACCTCACGTTCTCTCTCGTGATTACTTCTCGCCACTCTTACTGCAGTGTGCCATCGCCAATATAATAAAACTGCGGTTTTCTATCTCAGCGCGGTGCGGTAAAAGTCACCATTATATAATTGGTTTGAGGCCAACCGAAAAGGGTGACCCAGAACAGGTGTATCAGCGGGAAATCCCGGGTTCAGAAGGTTACTCCGAACATTTCTACTGAGCCGTTTTTTATTTTTCAACCGCGTCATCAAATGAGAAACATTAGAAAATAGGCGTTCGATCTTCGAAAGGAACGCTCAAATCCGCCATGATGGACGATCGAAAAGGGCCAAAGAGTAGACGAAAGGCTACGTAGCCGTGGCTGACATCAGGAGGGTTCTGCGAAAACGCAGCGTTTGACCGACGCCAGCGCACGTGATCTGACGTTTAGCGAATCATTCGCTACGTTAGCTGTCAACCTATCCGGTTCGAAACTCGTGACAAGCCGCACGATTTGACGTTTCACCTATCGGCTGCTATCGGTCGCCGTGCCAAAGAGTGAAGCGCGCCGCAATTCATGAGATTTACGATTTATATCATGCTTATCCATTGAGAGTGCCGGTTCTTTTCGTTTTCTTAAGAAATAATAATTAACAAAACCAGAAAATTGTCAATGATCATCAAATTTCGATATATCGACCGATTTTTTTTGCGTATTGAAAAAAATCAACAGCCGAATTTTTATTAACAAACTCTCGATAATTTGACGCAAAATTTTCGGGGATTGGATTTTTTTTGGTTTCCATTTGTCATTCGACCACTCCGTCTTGAATGATAGTTGGAATGCAAAGTGTGTTCGAGCTGGGATAGGGAACATGAGGAGAAGCGTTGCATTTTCTCATTAGGGGAGACGAAATCAGTCGGTTCCGGCAAAAGAAAATAGATACGACGTTTTTTGAAGATTGAAACAAGATGAGAAGATCTTCTGTATCGCCGGAGATGCAATTTTTCACGTCCCGATAGGGATTGATTCCAGAAATCCCAAAGCGTTGCCAGTCTATGTGTGATTTCTCTCAAGAATATTAGAATGCCAACGTAGTCTAAAGATAAAAATTTGCGCACTTTAAAAAAAGAATATTACTTAGTGGCAATCGTCCGAGTTCAGTGACAGCGATAGACCAACCACGTCTTCAGCTTCGTTTACGGAACCAGAGATGAAATCGATGCAGTTTATGACGAGTGTGACAGGGTTATGGTGAAAACTACCCGAATGTACCAATCGAGCCGTTGATTTCATCTTTTACACGTACACAAAGGAGCTATCGTAATCACAGCTTATAACTCTCCTTACATGATCCACTCTCCCCGATCGGGAACGAGATGAAATCAACGACCAACTCGCCGGGACGGTTTCAAGAATGTGATATGGATGCTAGGAAAATGATTGAGAGAAGCGATTTCACCTCGGTTCGCTAGGAACTGAGTGGCAATCGACCGAGCTCCGTTTCGGCGATAGACCATCCACATCGTCAGCATCATTTACTGAACCAGAGATGAAATCGATGCAGTTCATGACGAGTATGGCGCGGTTATGGTGAAAACTACCCGAATGTACCAATCGAGCCGTTGATTTCATCTTTTACACGTATGCAAAGAAGCTATCGCAATCGCAGCTTATACCTCTGCGTACATGATCCACTCTCCTCTATCGGGAACGAGATGAAATCAACGACAAACTCGACGGGACGGTTTCGAGAATGTGATATGGATGCTAGAAAAATGATTGAGAGAATCGATTTCACCTCTGTTCGCTAGGAATTGAGTGGCAATCGTCCGAGTTCAGTAACAGCAATATACCATCCACGCCGTCAGCATCGTTTACTCAACCAGAGATGAAATCAATGCAGTTTATGACGAGTATGACGAGGTTATGGTAAAAACAACCCGAATGTACCAATCGAGCCGTTGATTTCATCTTTTGCACGAACGCAAAGGAGTTATCGTAATCGCAGCTTATACCTCTGCTTACATGATCCACTCTCCCCGATCGGGATCGAGATGAAATCAACGCCAAACTCGACGGGACGGTTTCGAGAATGTGTTATGGATGCTAGAAAAATGATTGAGAGAATCGATTTCACGTCTGATCGCTAGGAACGGAGTGGCAATCGTTCGAGTTCAGTAACAGCAATATACCATCCACGTCGTCAGCATCGTTTACTCAACCAGAGATTAAATCGATGCAGTTTATGACGAGTATGACGCGGTTATGGTGAAAACTACCCGAATGTACCAATCGAGCCGTTGATTTCATCTTTTACACGTACACAAAGGAGCTATCGTAATCGCAGCTTATACCTCTCCTTACATGATCCACTCTCCCCGATCGGGAACGAGATGAAATCAACGACCAACTCGACGGGACGGTTTCAAGAATGTGATATGGATGCTAGGAAAATGATTGAGAGAAGCGATTTCAACTCGGTTCGCTAGGAACTGAGTGGCAATCGTCCGAGCTCCGTTTCGGCGATAGACCATCCACGTCGTCAGCATCATTTACTGAACCAGAGATGAAATCGATGCAGTTCATGGCGAGTATGACGCGGTTATGGTGAAAACTACCCGAATGTACCATTCGAGCCGTTGATTTCATCTTTTACACGTACGCAAAGGAGCTATCGTAATCGCAGCTTATACCTCTGCTTACATGATCCACTCTCCCCGATCGGGGACGAGATGAAATCAACGACAACACTCGACGGGACGGTTTCAAGAATGTGATATGGATGCTAGGAAAATGATTGAGAGAAGTGATTTCACCTCGGTTCGGTAGGAACTGAGTGGCAATCGTCCGAGCTCCGTTTCGGCGATAGACCATCCACGTCGTCAGCATCGTTTACTGAACCAGAGATGAAATCGATGCAGTTTATGACGAGTATGACGGGGTTATGGTGAAAACTACACGAATGTACTAATCGAGCCGTTGATTTCATCTTTTACACGTACGCAAAGGAGCTACCGTAATCGCAGCTTATACCTCAGCTTACATGATCCACTCTCCCCGATCGGGGACGAGATGAAATCAACGACAACACTCGACGGGACGGTTTCAAGAATGTGATATGGATGCTAGGAAAATGATTGAGAGAAGTGATTTCACCTCGGTTCGCTAGGAACTGAGTGGCAATCGTCCGAGCTCCGTTTTGGCGATAGACCATTCACGTCGTGAGCATAGTTCACTGAACTAGAGATGAAATCGATGCACATTATGACGAGTATGACGGGGTTATGGTGAAAACTACACGAATGTACCAATCGAGCCGTTGGTTTCATCATTTGCACGTACACAAGGGAGCTATCGTATTCGCAGATTATACTTCTGCTTACATGATCCACTCTCCCCGATCGACAACGAGATGAAATTAACGACAAACTCGACGGAACGGTTTCGAGAATGTGTTATGGATGCTAGAAAAATGATTGAGAGAATCGATTTCACCTCTGTTCGCTAGGAATTGAGTGGCAATCGTCCGAGTTCAGTAACAGCAATATACCATCCACGCCGTCAGCATCGTTTACTCAACCAGAGATAAAATCGATGCAGTTTATGACGAGTATGACGAAGTTATGGTAAAAACAACGCGAATGTACCAATCGAGCCGTTGATTTCATCTTTTGCACGAACGCAAAGGAGCTATCGTATTCGCGGCGTATACCTCTGCTTACATAATCCACTATACCCGATCAGGAATAAGATGAAATCGACGACAAACTCGACGGGACGGTTTCGAGAATATATTATGGATGCTGGAAAAATGATTAAGAGAATCGATTTCATCTCGTTCCTGATCGGGGAGAGTGGATCATGTAAGCAGAGGCATTAGCTGCGAATCCGATAGCTCCATTGCGTACGTGCAAAAGATAAAATCAACCGCTCGATTGGTACGTTCTGGTTGTTTTCACCATAACCCCGTCATACTCGTCATAAACTGCATCGATCTCATCTCTGGTTCAGTAAACGATGCTCAAGACGTGGATGGTCTATCGCCGACAAGGAGCTCGGACGATTGCCACTCAGTTCCTAGCGAACAGAGGTGAAATCGATTCTCTCAATCATTTTTCCAGCATCCACAATACATTCTCGAAACTGTCCCGTCGAATTTCTCATCTCGTTCCCGACCGGGGAGAGTGAATCATGTAACCAGAGGTAGAAGCTGCGAATACGATAGCTCGTTTGCGTATACGCAAAAGATAAAATCAACGGCTCGATTGATACATTCGTGTAGTTTCTACCATAACCTCGCCATACTCGTCATAAACTACATCGATTTCATCTCTGGTTCAGTAAACGATGCTCAAGACGTGGATGGTCTATCGCCAAAACGGAGCTCGGACGATTGCCACTCAGTTCCCAGCGAACAGAGGTGAAATCCATTCTCTCGATCATTTTTCTAGCATCCATACTACATTCTCGAAACCGTCCCGTCGAGTTCGTCGTTGATTTCATCTTGTTCCCGATCTGGGAGAGTGGATCATGTACGCAGAGGTATAGGTAAGCTGCGATTACGATAGCTCCTTTGCGTACTTGTACAAGATGAAATCATCGGCTCGATTGGTACATTTGGCTAGTTTTCACCATAACCCCGTCATACTCGTCATAAACTGCATCGATTTCATCTCTGGTTCAGTAAACGAAGCTGAAGACGTGGATGGTGAATCGCTGTAACCGAACTCGGACGATTGCCACTAAAAAACATTCGTTTATAAAAGTGCGCAAATTTTGACATTTCAGACTACGTTGGCATTCTTATATTCTTAAGAGAAATCACAAACAGACTGGCAACGCTTTGGGATTTTCGGAATCAATCCTTATCGGGACGTGAAAAATTGCATCTCAGGCGGTACAGAAGATCTTCTCAGCTTGTTTCAATCCTCAAAGAACGTCGTATCGATTTTCTTTTGCCAGAATCGACTGATTTCGTCTCCCCTAATGAGAAACTGCAAAGCTTCTCCTCATGTTCCCTAACCCTAGCTCGAGCACACTTTGCATTGATATTGGTTCGGAAAAAAGTCTTTTAGGAGATAAATCCGACTATCATACAAGCCGGAGCGGTCGAATGAGAAACGGAATCCAAATAATATCCAAACCCCGAAAATTTAGCGTTAAATTATGTAGAGTTCGTTAAAAAAATTCAGCTGTTGATTTTTTCCAATACGCAACAAATCGCTCGGTATATCGAAATTTGATGACCATTGACAATTTACTGGTTTTGTTAATTTTTATTTCCGAAGAAAATGGAATCAACTGGAACCCTCAATGGATTAGCACTATAAAAATCGTAAATCTCATAAATTGCAGCGTGCTTCACTCTTTGGCACGCCGACCGATAGCAGACGATCGGCGAAACGTCAAATCGTTCGGCTTGTCACGAGTCTCGAACCGGATAGATTGACAGGTAACGTAGCGAATGATTCGCTAATCGTCAGACCACGCGCGCTGGCATCTGTCACACGCTGCGTTTTTGCAGAACCTTCCCGACGTCAGTCACGGCTACGTGGCCCTTCGTCTACTCTTTGGCCCTTTTTGATCGTCCATCATGGCGGATTTTAGCGTTCCTTTCGAAGATCGAACGCCTATTTTCTAATACGTCCCATTTGATGACGCGGTCGAAAATTAAAAAACGGCTCAGTAGAAATTTTCGGCGTAATCTGCTGAACCCGGGATTACCCGCTGATACACCTATTCTGGATCACCCTGAGGCCAACCGTTCTCTAGTTTCGATGAGCTGGAGGGAAGGGATAAGGCAAGATATCCCCATTACGTCGTCCTTCCCGAGGGTTTCAACGAAACCGAGCAATTCAACGACATTGAGGAACCGCCAGAGTCGTCCTCGTTGTCAGGGCATCCTGCGAGTTCATTGCAAGCTCGCGACGAGAGTTGCTTCCTACGACCGATCCGAAGTCGTGTCCCCGCCAGTTCTGACAATGATGCAAAAAGCATCGCCGTGCTGCAGCCCCCCCCCCCCCCCCTCCCGTTGCCCCTTCTTCCCTGCTGCGCTGGAATCTCCAGGATGAAGGTGTGCTTTTTGTCAAACCGTGCGCGGGTTCGGTGCCGCTCGGGCTAATTCTTATGCGATCGTAAATAACGTCGCACATATATCAAAACTTGCAACGAGAATCCAAAGCCGTGCCAGGGGCTAGGCAGGAGCAGCGCGCGAGAACCTTCCACCCTTATTTCATCGGGCTTTTGGCTCCGTACAGCAAGCTCCGCGTGTCCCGCTTCCAACCCTTACAGTCGCGCTTTCGCGAGGTGCGTCTCACTGCAGTTCTACTTGCGTCTTGTGCTCTTTCTCTCTCTCTCTCTCTCTCTCTGTCTCTCTCTCTCTCTCTCTCTCTCTCTCTCTCTCTCTCTCTCTCTCTCTCTCTCTCTCTCTCTCTCTCTCTCTCTCTCTCCTTCATGTCTTCTTTCCTCTCATAGTTGTAAGACACTATTAACTAAATTCATATATACATATATATTGTAATTTTAATTTTAGTTTAGTTTTAACTCCACACTTTATACACGTCATTATCAACTAGTCATAGTTGTAGGAAAGTGGCTAACCATATTTAGGAGAATGCGCTCATATACAAATGCGCCGTTATTGTATGTTCGGCACGGTGCTCTTAGATGCACTGATGCTCCAGAACAGTGTTTTTCAACGTGTTGGTCGCGACCCCCAAGATGGTCGCACAGTCTTACCCTAGGGGGTCGCGGTCGTGAGCCAGGTAAAAGTAAAAAGCAAGGGTTGTAGGTCCTACACTATAATACAAATACAACAATGTGAGTGAGGAGGCTGTGTATGTTTATTTTTCAAAATAAGTTGTCGAGTCGTGGTTCTATTTTTGAGACGCAAGTAACCAAATTATTTTCTTATTGAAGTTCACTCTTCTTATTTTTTATGTTCACCATTGAAGAGAACGTTATAGTTCAGTAAGAGACGAAAACCCAGCACTTTTAGCGTGGAATTAGAATGTTTGACTGAAGCTAAATGATTGCATACTGAAAGTAACCCCGATGAAATTTTGGCCCTCAACTCGCCCCAATCTTAAGGAATAGGGGTCGAAAACTTGAAAATCGCCGTATCTCTATAATTAATAGCCCGATCAAAAAATATTTCGAACAATAATTGTTTGGAATAATAAAATACGCATAAATTTATTTGACGTCCAATCCCCGATCTCTGAACACAGCGGCACAAAAACGCGAGAGCACCACTGACCTAGGCACGGATCAACCCCGATTTTCTAATCGTTTTTGAGCCGCTATTTTCAAAGATAGGGGGCTGGATGTTAGATAATTTTATACGTATTTTATTATACCAAACAACTTTTGTGGGAAACATTTTTTGATCACGCTATGAATTATCGAGATACGGCGATTTTTACGTTTTAAACCCCTCTCGCCCCTATTCTCGTCAACACTTTGCCTCATCTTTTCTCTCCTCTGGTCGATGAACGCACTCCGCAAAATCTTCCACTCTCGCGAAGCCGCGGGTAGAGATAATTCAAAAAAAAAAGATGAGGGATCCGAGTAGCAGGCTGCGAAGGGAAAAGGAGAAGGAAAAACCGGGGCACGCTCAGGATAGTATGAACGTTCACTTTTATAAACACACACACACGCAGACACGCACGCACGCACGCACACACACACACACACACACACACACACACACACACACACACACACACACACACACACACACACCGGAGGATTCCAAGAGGGAGTGCACCCAGCCTCTCAGATTAAAGATACAATCCGACGATTCTATTAATTAAGAAAGTTAATTACGAGAGAATTCAATTTTCCTAATTGCCCATCAGCGAGCTTTTCCATGCTTCTTTCAAAACCTTTGCCACGAATCTTTTTCCCTTCATTCTCCTTTTCCTTTTTCATCCTGATACTGCCTTTAGTAGGTGCTTCCACTTCTGGGATCCAATGCTGGCACACTTTTTTCTCCTGCTACTTTTTTCACCCCCTTTTTCTTGAAGATCCTCACGCTGAAAACCTCTCGTGCCTCGTCCTCTTTTCTCACGATCCTCATACACTTCAGCCCCTTTTCATCCCTTGCCTACCTAGTTATAACTGTACAGCTACGTTCATCGCTCTTCTTCTTCTTTTTTTTCCGCCTCGACCACATCGCGCCTATCCTTCCGAATCTCGTTGCCTCCTGCCATCTCGTAGAACTTGCCCTCGCCACTCTCGTCTCGTCTCGGAGAGAAGAATTATATTATGCCTCAAAGCTCGCGTTCGCCTCTTCGATCCCTCTCGCCCATCCTATTCAACCCCCTCCATACAACCTTGGTACAACCCGCTCGTAACCACGCCGCGCTCTTTAGCGAATCTGAATTCGTGTACGAGCCGAGGGCCACAACGACCAGGTCACACGGGGGATGAGGAAGCTGAATGCTCGGGCGTTCAGTCAGTTAACGTTGGCATCCCTCGCGCGAAACTTTTTCCAACATTCGCACTCGCATATCCCGTCCCCGCTTAGTTTCATCCCCATCCGAACACGCCAATGGGTACACTTCGCTCTATATTTGACTTGACAGTAAGTTGGTCTCGTGTACGTGACTCGTATTTATTTCCTCGATAACAAGGACCTCGTCGTTGCTTCTCGGACTTTTCTTTGGCCCACTGACGGCTCGACGATTATACGAGAATCGCAGATACAAGCCTGATTATTCGAATCAAAAGAGGAAAGACAAAGGACCACGACAAACTTTATGCTCGCGCAAAGGGTATCGAGAGTGACTCAAGAGTACCAATCAATATTAAGGGGCTACATCTACCTAGAAGCTCGAAAAGAATGGCCACATTCCGATTTTTTTTTGGGAAACGGTTGATGAGAAAGGAATGCATTTTTTTAAACGCAAAGGTACATACACTACCGCTCAAAAGTTTGGATACACCAGTCGATATTTCTTGACGCACTAAAAGTTACATAGCTTCGTCAAAAAAAAGATAACAAAATTTACCGAACGGCGTTTAGATAGGAACCAATTCTGCGTTGTTTTGCTCTTTTGAAATATTTTTTATGATTATTTTTCGACCCGGTATGCACTTTTGTATGTGACTGTTTTTCGGCTTTTTTCGACCATCGTGAAGTGGGCGCATGGAAATTTTGTTCGTCATGTTTATCCATGATAAACTTGAACGGGGTAGCAAAAACTGAATTTTTGTTTTTTAAAAAGTTTCGTACGATTTTTTTCGCAAAGTTATTTCATTTTTTGCTAAAAAATACTAATTTTGGTAAATGCAATGTAACTCAAGAACTATAGGGTTTAAGGGAAAATGTCAAATATATAAAACGTTGTGTAACTTTATACTGGATTGCCTGGAATTTTTTTCAAAATTTTCCTTAGTGATTTTTTAAAACTATTTTCGCTCGAAACTCTGATGAGTAGGATGGCTTAACTCGAAAAGTATGGCATTTATAAGTAAATATCAAGGAGCGAAACTTTTTTAATTTTCAATTTTAAATTCGCTTAAATTTTTTCGGAATTTTGTTCTGAAATTTTTTGGGCCGTCCCTCGGAGAATCGTCCGAACAATTGATTGGTGTATCTCGAGAACTATTGAGTTAGAGACAAAATATTGAAAAGGGGAAATGTTGCTGTGTTTTGCTTTGGAAGGGGTGATTGGATGTGGGGGAGTTTCATAAACAAACCCTTCCTAAACACCCCCTGCCCCCTCTGTTTTTGTGTATTGCATGAGGAAGGTGTCTGATGCGGTTACGCGGGGGGTCCGGGGGGTGCAACCCCACGGCGGGTCAAGGGGCAGAGCCTCTCGCGTGGGTGGGGGGCTGGGGGTGCCCCCCCCCCAAAGACACTAAACGTAGTTTTTAAATATATTAAAATGAACTACAATTGTACTACCTTGATAATTTTTGGGGCGCTAATAACAATCCAAACAATGGCTGCAGGGGGAGAAGAGGAAGTGACCCCCACGATTTCTCTCCGGCATTGTATTCAGGAAGGTTTCTTTTCTAAATACCCCCACCTCCCGCCCCCAATATAGGCGTCGAAGTTTTTTAAAATGCCCTATTTTATTACGTCTTTCCAGGAACTTCAAAACCCCATAACTTATGGAATTAATAGAAAATGTCAGACCCCCCCGATGGAAAATCAATAGCGGTGACCAATTAAAGCAGTTCATGGCCAAACAAAATAATTCCGTCCTTTTTCGAAAACGTTTTTAAGCTGCATACTTACCATAATTTAACACAGTTTGACATTTACAACGCATGTGGGTATTGCTTTTTTTACAGTAAAAACTTTTGTGGCCCCGAGAGAACTATTGTCCCGAAGACACTTGTACATTCGAAGAATGAGACAATCATCTTGTCGTGTTCCATCCACTCCTATCTGTCTTTTATTTACAGGTGAACGTACGGAAGCGATGCAGCGAGATGCCGGTTACGTCTCTTCCGGAAGTGCGACAAGTGTGGGTTACAGAAACGACCTAGGCACGCACTGGTACCACATAACACTTCCGTTTCTACTCGTGGGACTTCTAATTCACCGTCATAACGGCCAAACTTTCCTGCATTAACGCAACAGTATTATACATGTACAGTTCTCTCGTTTCGTGTTATTCATTCTTGCACCTTTGCGTCGGTCGAGAGAATAAACACGCTTATAGTACAACGAATACATACTCGTATATATAATATAGTATTTACCATTAAGTTCTGCGACACGAATTCATTGGTACGATATGCAGCACGTTTTGTTGGCAACTGCAGTACACGTAAATGTCATATTTAAGGGAAATACGATAGATTCCAGAGTTTTGTTTACTTCGCTCATCCACTAGAAAAACTGCCATAACACAAAAATGCTGTTTTGAGAAAAACGCATTTTTATTTTATTTTCACGTTCATGAGGTTACGTGGGGTCAATATTTATCTAAATTAGCGTGTAATGATTTTATTTATTGTAACATTTATTAACCTTTTTTTAATTTGATGGCATACTTATCTCAAAACAGCATTTTTGTGTTATGACAGTTTTTTAGCAGATGAGCGATTTACCGATTGCGTTTTCGGAACCAAGAATCCACTGCAAAGTATTCGAATCATCCTGCACGGAGGTTAACTATTATTGTAACTTGGAAATCTATCCCGTTCTACAAATCGTCGACTTCTTTCTGATATGCGAAAAGCGTTTAAGGGGGAAAATACCTTCAGGCGAAGAAAAAATTGCTGATTTTCATGATTTTGTTTTTAAACGAAAGATTTCTTTACCATTTTTGAGACTTAGGGTGTTTTAGTACCACTTTTGGCTGTTACATGGTATTTTTTAAAATTAATCTTCAAATATGGTGGCGGTAAGGCACGGTCTTCTAAAAGGGTTGCAACTGATGTTGTCAGACGGCGGGACGCGTAGCGTCGACAAGATTAATCTGAAAAAAAAACCGACGAAGATTTTTCTTTCATAACACTTATACGCAGAATATGAACCAAGAAAAAGTGAGAAATGTTGAAAGTTGATTAAATGCTATGCTTTGAAACAAAAAGACTGAATTTTCAAAAAATAGCTACATTTTGCAATAAAAATACTTTCTTTTTATTTTAAAAAAACATTTAAGATCATGTTTAAGACAGTAAGGTTACAAAGATTTTTACTAAATTTCATTAGAATCGGTCGGCTCGTTTGTTAGCTATAGGTCACGCCAGTTTCGAAAATGCAGTTCAGTAAACCGTGCCATACCTCGACCATTTGTGAACATTAATAAAAAATTTTAAATACTATATAACAGCCAAAGGTAGTAATAAAACATACCCTGAGTCTCCAAAATGGCGATGAAATCTTTCCTTCCAAAAAGATCTTGAAGAACAGCACATTTTTTCTCGCCTAAAGGCTCTCCCCCCTTAAAACAGGATACCACTGTGACGGGTCGAAAAGATAATTTTTTCCGAATTTATTTTGTCTGCTGGATTATTTGTTTAAGATTTGGAAAAATGCATGTTATTGAGCATACATTGAACTTATTTTATGTAAATTGTTATGAAACAAATTTTAAAAAATGAACAACGTTGTTGAGGTATAATAGAGGCTCTGTATGAAAAGTGTGGTCCGACAGCCATACCGATAACTTGACGATGGTTGGTCTTAAACATAAAGATAACAAAATTCTACGATCTATATAAATGTAGCCGTTTTTTTTAGGAAAAATCTCAAAATGCCGCGTATTTAAAAAAAAAGTCTAATTTTGGTGAAATTTGTATTTATAGTCGAAGGCTTAAAAATATACTGAATTCCAAATAAAACGTCTACGTACAACGATAGCTACTAGAATTACGGAAATTTTGGTTTTTTTTAAATTGAAAATCGAACCATCATAGCTAGAGTTATGATCCCGGACAGGTCCAAAAGTCGTTCGAGAAAACTCACTGAATCGTTTGTAATTTGGTCAATCTTCAATATTTAAACTGAACATTTTTTCACACATTCTCGAATATGTATACTTTGAGAAAATGCAAAAAAAAATCCATTTTTTTTCACCCGTGACAGTGGTCTTGAATTAATTGTGTATTGGAAATTTGGATGTACAACGAGTTCAACGAACTGATATGATTGAAGACACCGGACGACCGTAGGTTGTCTGTGCACGGCTCGAGTCTTATTCGGTATTTTTATCTGGGGCTAGTTTTAGTAGGTATGGAAAATTGTATTTGTGCAAAAAGAAAATAAAAAAGTAAATGAGGGTAAAAAGAAAATGATTTATGATTTGAAAAAAAATGACTTCGACGCTTTTATTCACCGAGGCTTCACTCCCGCGTAAAGAAACAGCCTACGTGACTGTGACATTTGCATTTATCGACCACGGTATCATAAAAACCATATTTTTACGCTTCCACGTGGGCTGTTTTTCATTAATCCTGCACCGCCTCTTCGTATTATATTTTATCGCGTATTGGTTGCTGTTTCATCGACGTTCTATCTCATTTTTCCAATCGTTTGGTGTCGTTCTTTTCATTGGTACGAAAATTCAATCTCATAATTGGCTTTAGCCCGAATATTATGTCGCTCGGTCGCTGCTCGCGGACTGGAGTAAACAATTAAAAGGCCTCCATTTCGCGTTCGTTTTCAACTGTGCTCTCGATATCACTGAATACAATGAAATTCCATGTTTTTCGGTGTTTCTTTCACGAGAGATTATTGGAAAATTGCTCCCTTGTTTTTGGTCGACTATTCATATTGGAAACAAAAGCAAAATAGGTCTGTATTAATAACATTGCTACGTGAATTACGTTAATACGAGAGAAAAGTGAATAAATAAATAAACGACTGAATAATTCTGTGGATGTTTTCAATTCATCGATCAGGTCAGGGTAGCCATTTGTTTTCATATCTGACGTTCGTTCGTTATTTCGAACGAAAATTGAATGAGCAAATAATTGAATACTTGTAGAGAACATTGAAATGAATTAATCAGGCCATCGTAACATTTTTTTTTCGATGTATGGCCCTGATAATAAATGGGTAGAAACGTTTTTACGGTACACGAATATCCGACGGAAACTCGTCGGGCTTTCGTTTACGAAAATGCCGAAATATATATATATATTTATTTATGTGTTTCTTGTATGATTTTTCATATCACGTTAGGGAGAAATGTTCGAGATGAAAACTTTTAATTACACTCACTCCACCCTCGCCGGTTCCAATTAATTTCGTGCAAATGTTCATGCTGCACACCCACACCCACACACATACGCGCGCGCGCGCCCACACACACACGTACAGATGAGTTGTACTGTAAATTCAATCGCTATGTAAAGGTGCCTCGTGAGGCACTTGGCTGTGATTCGCGAGCTCGGCTGTAGAATAAAGTTGTATGGCTCAATTTTGCCGATATAAATACAGGCTGTTTCATAGTGATTTCATGCAATGACGTTGGGATGAAACCAGTGAAAATTTTGTTAAATCATTTTGAGCACAAACCGTCAACTACGCCTATACATACACGTACAAAATGTATGATTCGTTGTAAAAATAAAGGGTGTCTCAAAATGACGTGACATTTTTATTTATAAATAAAACTGGACATTTTTATTTATAAATAAAACTGGGCATGGACTTGAAAGACACATTAGTGAGAAAGTGGTGAAAAAGAGAGCATTTTTAAAAATACAAAGGTACATATATTGAGAGCCTATAAAAAAAATACAGAAAGTCAACAAAAACATGGCTGCCGGCAGGTGATGATATTTTTTTGTGGCATTTGGCGGTGGACACTCGCCAGCTCAAACGGTCCATCGGAAATCTAAAAACCAACAAGGTTATTCAAGTTAACTATAGATAGGAGTCGTTGATGATCGTCGATTTTTTAAATCATTTTTTTAACAACGAAGCGAAGAATTGGAACTCGAGCTTACAAAATCGGTGAAGAAACTCCTCACTTTTACGTAATTATTAAAAAATTAAGATCGATTTTGAAAAAGTGAGATCATCAACAACCTTTAAATGTTTCTCGTTGCATCTCCTGCAAATTTGGAAAGGGTCCATTAAGTGGTTCTCGAGATATCATGTCCACCGACTTCGGAAACAGTGTTTCGAGAAAAACGTGTACAAGGGGCCTTCTCACTTTAGACGCTAAAAAGGCTATTTTCATGAATTTTTTGATAGGTTTATATTATAGATATTGATATAACAGTTGTTACACTTAATAAATACACTTTCGAAATACATTTTTCAAAATCTTTTATGTATTTATGTATTTCAACGGCTTGTTGATAAAATCTTCGAAACCACTGAACCGATCCTTATTAAATTTTAACCACCCATTCTTTACAACTATAGTTATAGCGCATGTCAAGGGTTTTTTTTTAATTTTGATATTTACTATTTTTCTTTGCAAAAACGGTGAAGAAACGTTTGTTTTTGTTTCATCGGAAAATGTCCGCCATTTTGTCATTTTTGCATGTATAGAAAATCGTATGATATGCGTCATAGCCATTAACATACTGAATCTAAAACCGTTTGATTTTTTTGTTTCGGATAATCCATCTCCGAGATTTCATCAACAGCGCAGACCTACAATTTTTTCAGGAATTATTTTTAACTACCATTTTCGTCTATAAATAGTGACTTAATTAAATAAAATGTTTTTTTTAATGTATTTCGAAAGTGTGTTTATTAATTGTAACAACTTTTATATCAGTATCTATAATATAAATCTATCAAAAAAAAAAATGAAAACAGCCTTTTTTAGCGTCTAAGGAGAGAAGATCCCTTAAAGTTTGAAGTATGGTGCTGCTACCGCTTGCCCGGCCGAGCTGAAGCTCATTCAATTTTAGGAATATTTCAATGAATTTTTCAGGGAACATAGTTAAAAGGTGATACTATCGGATAAAAATATTTTTGGAAAATGCCGCTTTTTCACCCACCTATGTAGATGTAGCCCGTTAAATAGTTTAAATACATGAACTCTTGAATGGGTTTCGTCGAATCTCAACCCTTTTCCAATAGATAACAGTGAAAAAATTACATAGCGCTGAGTCGGATGCCGATGGCGCGGTCAATTTTTGGTTGACAGGCCCCGAAAGTAATACTTTGTCAACAATGGATAAAATGGAGTGCCGTGATGAAATTCCTTATTGTTCCTATAGGGGAACGCCGATGAAAATCACAGCTGGATAACATTCAGAGTTAGAGGATGCTACCCCTTCCTATAGAACTGAAAAAAAATCTGGAGCGCTGAGTTCGAACGTGGGAGAACGAGCATTTTCGAGGAGGAACTCTCTGGACGATAAAGAAGGACGGAGGACGGAAGGACGGAGAAGACGGTTGGTTACGTTCACCGAATCGTGATGGACGATCGTCGATTAACTTTGAGAGGGATAGCACGGGCTGCTGAATGCTCGTATGAATGGGCGCACAACATTTTGAACGAGAAACTGCGTGTTCGCTCACTCCACAAAGACGGCAGTTGCGATGGTGGAATTGCACGAACTGAAATACGAATTTATTCTTCATCCACCTTGCTTTTCAGATTGGGCATCATGCGATTTCTTATTTTTGCCAAATATGAGGAAAGGGCTGTTTGGGAGGACAATTTCGTTGAAAGTTGTGGCGACGAGTGCTGTTAAAGAGAGAGATACTTTTAGGCGAGGAAAAATCTTGCCGTTTTTCATGATTTTTTAAGCAAAGATTTCTTCACTATTTTATAGACTTACGAGGAACGTCACTCTGGTGTACTCCTCCGATTTTGTTAATTTTTGGATATGTTATTCTTCATCGAAATCTAAGAGGCACGTATTTTTTTATCGGCAGAAAAACAGTTTTAAATGCGGAGACTCACCCTCAACGGACTTTTGCAGTTTCGCATAGTTCCGATCAAGATATTCGAATGAGACCAATTCGAGAACAATGCTTATGGCGAATAATGAGAAATGTGCCGTTTCCAATACCGAGGGCAGAATAGGGATAAATTTATAGGGGTTGAAAGTAAACAAATTCGTGTAACTCGAAAACTTTTTTTTTCATCTCGGTGAAACCAATTGCATTCGAAAGAGCTTGATAAAGTATAAGATACGGGTTTTGGCGTTTTTCGAAAAAAAATCCTTTTGGGGGTGACTCTTACGTCACGTGCCTCTAAGATTTCGATGAAGAATAACATATCCAAAAATAAACGAAATCGGAGGGCGACACCGGAAACGGGTTCCTTGTTAGGGTATGTTCAATTGCTACTTTTGGCTGCTGCATGGATTTTGTTCTTATGAATCTTTAAAAATGGCGGAGGTTCGGCACGGTCTTCTAACCTGCATTTTCATAACTGGCGTGACGTATAGCTAGAAAACTAATCGACCGATTCTGATGAAATTTAGTCTAAATCTTTCTAACCTTACTGTCTAAAACATGACCCAAAATGTTTTTGAAAATAGAAAAGAATGTATTAGTTTTTTTGCGAAATGTAGCCATTTTTTTCGGAAAATTCATTTATTTCTGTTTCAATCATCAATTTTCAAAATCTCTCACTTTTTCTTGCTTCATATTCTGCGTATAATTGCTTTGTTGGTTTTGTTTTCAGATTAATCCCGCGGACGCCACGTGTCACGCCGCCGGACAACATCGGCTGCAACTCGTTTCAAAGATCGTGCAATACCTGCGCCATTTTTTTAAACGAAAAAAAAAAAATAAAAAATACCATCTAAAAGCCAAAAGTAGTGTTAAAAATACACTAACATAAGTCTCGAAAATGGTGAAGAAATCTTTCCTTTAAAAAACATTATGAAAATCAGCCATTGTTTCCTCACCTAAAGGTATTTCCCCCCTTAAAAAGAATGAAAGTTGCTGCAGCTCGCATCCTGCAGAGGAGAAAGGTTCAACCAATGACAAAAACGAGCGGTTAAAAATAAATCTAGATAAAAACGTGAAGTATTTCGAACACTCCACTTGAGTATTGGAATGGATGTTCGGACTGTCTCACTTGGCAATGGGACATTTCTCGGTCGGAGAGCACGCAAACGCCAATTTCGTTCACATTTCTTCCGCTAGAAGGATCATCCGTCATTTCTATCCAACGATGGATAGAAATGACTCACATCTGGCTTTCGACAAATTCGTTTCACCTCCTTCTTTTTTCAATATTTTTTTTTCTATCTCCATCCTGTTCGCACATTTTTATTTTTCTTCTATGTACTAAAATTCTCGTGGCTCATCCGCTGAATAATTCATTCCTGTATGAATAGTTGTACCAGTCTGCGAGGATAAATTCACGTGGAACTGCGAGAAGTCCGAGAGAGAGAGAGAGAGAGAGAGAGAGAGAGAGAGAGAGAGAGAGAGAGAGAGAAGGAGAGAGAGAGAGAGAGAGAATACAAAAACCTGGAGCAATTACACGCAAGATGGTGAATCGTGTGTTTCGATGTCGAGTTAACGTCAGAACTTCAGGTTAAATTGCAATTTTATCGCAAGTCTGAGAGCCTGATGTATTGGTCAGAGTCACGACAACGTTGGTACGTTATAAATGCACAAATTATTACGCGTCATAAATATTCTTCAATTGGCTCATAACAATTAACTCACCAATATACTACAAAGCAAACAAAAAAATTACCAAAACTTCATCAGTAATTTGTATCGTCGTCCATACAGATGTCTCGTAACAGAAAATCAAACGTTACATTATTGCGGTGTATCCTTTCCCTGAGCGTCAATATTGGGAAATTGTGAAAATATTAAATAACATAAAACGCGATAAATTTTTTCAAGTGACTTCTGCAAATTTCAAAATTACCAGGAGGGGTAGGTGTGTGAAGCGGAACTTAAATTACCGATGATCGTTATGAATAACGATCGTCGATAATGTAAAAAAAAACCTAATATACACGGTGTCCCAGAACTGAATCCGTTCCCTGAAACGAGCCAATCAGGTGCGCCCGCCTTTAAAAATTGATAATAATTCAGAGGTTAATCTGAGACCTGCACATGCTGATATCAATCGACTTAGACTTTTACCCCCAACCCCCCATTTCAGGGAGTGCATTCAGTTCTGGGACACCCTGCATAGTGGAGAAGCACCATGTATCGGATAGTTGCTTAATATCGGATAGTGAAATGTCTCGAGTTTGTGTATAGCAACATCTGTTTTTGATTTAATACAGTAATAACTAGTCGTAAGATGCCGCGACTGCAATACTTTAAATCCTAGCCAAAAAAAATGGCACAACAGTAAACTGATGTTACTTTTCGTCGACGTAGAAAATATTTTTTGAGTTTAAAAGTATCGTTTTCATTGAGGTAAGTCCAAATGATTTATGATTTTGTTATTTTTTATGAACATTTATGTTACTTACGAACTGTTACTTTTGAAGTATGTTATGTTACTTTTGTTACTTGAAGTTATATTACTTTTAAAGAACATTTATGTGACTTAATAAAAAATATAATGTTTCCAAAAATAGCAATATGAACAAAAATATTACCATTCATATTCGGCCATGTAAAATCTTAATATAGGCTACTTAATCGACCCTAATATTCGACAACCGTTTGGGTTTGTTCGGGTTTCTACCTCATCAAGACTGATTGTTTGGCAATAATTACAAAGTTGACACAATAAACGTATTGTTTTATTTCATATCAAAATAGTCCTCCAATATCAGGTATAAGCAAAATGGAGTTTAGGCCCTTATATTGGATATCCGATGATAGGCAACCTTTTTGAAAACCATGATTATTGTTATTTTTCGTGAAACATAATTTAACTCAAAATATTTGAATGTAACGCGTAAAATAATTATAAGCATATTGTTGTACATGACGTGCATATCGTGAATCGTAAAATTTGAAAGTCTTGGCAATTGTTAACTTTTTTTTGCAATCTCGAAAAAAAAGTATCCGATAAATGGTGCCGCTCCCCTAGTAGTTCTGAAATTTGGAGAAGTGTCTCGAAAAAAATGCACGATGAAGATAAATTACGTCGGGGTGATAAGGATCGGTAATCATGGAATGCCTCTCGATAGCTCTACGACAGAGGGATGAGAGTGGCGAGAGTGCTTCCGAATGCGGTAAAGGAAAGGCGGGAGAGAGGAAGTTTGAGCCGCTATTATCGGTAATAGTTTTTGGCTCGTTAATAGAGGCGCTTAAGGGAGGTTGGCAGTCCCACGAGAGCTTCCTCCTCCCCATGCCGGAATAAAATAACACTAAATTCGAGGTTGGTGCGGTCGTGAATCAACGTGTTTTATGATTGTTCGGGAAACTATATGCCCCTGGTCGAAGTGCGAAATCGTGGCGTGTACGTTTTGGTTTTTGGTGGGGTTGAAGAGGATGTGATAGATGCATATGCAATATTATCTACATACGTATACACGTATACCGGGAGGCTCATCTTAATCTAACACCTGATTTATCTCGAAAATGCTGCTCCGATCAAGTTTTGAATATAATGAAACGTTTAACGTTCAAAGGGGGACGTTAAAAATCTTTTTTGGTCCGAAATTCAAAATGGTGACGTTAAAATGGCCGACATGTTTTTCAAAAATGGGGTTATAACTTTGTTCACCAAAACATTTATGAGGCCTAAATTAACAACTTTTGTAAGAAAAGTTTTTCGATAACGGTCATAAATTTTAGGTTAGAATACTATTTTTTAGCCGAAGTGACGAGCCGCAGAGACCTAATCCTTGTTTGGGTTTGTTTGGGTTATCGAATAAACCCAAACAAACTCACACACGCACACTTACACTAGTGCTGTTGAAGACTTTACCTTCTCGTGGTACATTTCGGATAGGGCTGAGATAGTAAAAAATGGTATTATAACAAAAAAATTATGAACGTTATAAAAAAACTTGTCCTACAAATATTGTTAGTTTTGACTGGATAAATCTTCTGGTGAAAAAATTAATGATTCCATTTTTAAAAAAACTTGTCGCACATCTTATCGTCGCCATTTTGAATTTTGGACCAAAAAATATTTTTGTTTAACGTGCCCCTTTGCTCCCTAAAAGTTTTCTTGTACTCAATACTTGATCGGAGCAGTATTTTTCGTGATAATCAGGTGTAAGTTTAAAATGAGACACCCGGTGTCCCATTGCATATATATATATATGGTGACGTGATTTTTTAAGACACGTCACAGGAATGCTACCGATGATCGATGTATGCTCTCGGTGACCGGGTTGCGACCCATCCGTTTGTGTTGAGGGTCTTTTCTCTAGAATGTTTGTCTTGTTACGTTTGAGGTTTTGGGTTGTGCATTCGTTTTGGTTAGGTTCGCGTGCGGAACTCCCCATGTAGGGTGATCGGTAGTGGCCAACGATTGGCCGATGCTCGACGCCGAGCTTGCCAACATTGGCACTCGAGCTTGGCCCGATCATCGACCGAGCCTCGGATGATAAGAGCGGCCCGATATTCGCAATCAATATTGGTCCTAGAATGGCTTACGAGAATCGGCCGAGCATCGCGTAGTTCATTCGAGAATCGGCCAACAATAAGTCCCCGTCAAGATTGCCATCATTGGCACTCGAGCTTGGCCCGATTATCGACCGAGTCTTGGCGGATAATTGTGACCCGATATAGATCACCAAAATTGGTCTTGCACTGTCAAAAAAAAAATTAATCATTTTTGTATTGTAATTCGTCATTAGCTGGCCTTTCGAAACGATTAGTTCGAAGAAAATATTTCGCCTATATGGGACTCGAACCTTGAACCTACCTACTCATAGCTAAGCACTGCCCCTATGCTACCGAGTGCTTGTAACATCTGAATCGCAGATATGGCATAAAAGACCAAATGGATTCTCATCATTATTTGTATCACATAAACTCTATCAATTAGTTAATATCATTGTGATAATCAGAGAGTTTTATCGAATAACATGTTATAGAATTTTCAAACATCACCTATATATAATTCCTCTCTCTCTCTCTCCACCTTCTCTACCCCCACAACCCTTTAATATGTGTGTTGCAATAAAGACATACCATTAGTTCAAGTTTAATTTGAATAAATAAATAAATTTAAAATGAATAATTCCAATAATGGAATGCAGTAGGAAAAATTTGATTTCACGAGACATCTAGTTAATTCAAATAAAAAATAAATCAATAGACGCGGTTAGTTAATATTAATAGAATTTCTTTGTCAGTGTAAGATGGTTCATAAAAATCGGCAGACTATCGCGTATGAGCTCGTTCGAGAATCGACCACCAATGAGTGCATTGATTTGGTAGTATATTTGTTAAGAGTAACGTCCAATGGACTCGTAAAAAGTATTTATCTCGTCTCTCAATGACTTCGACGCGAAACAATGAACCGTCAATATACGAATTGCGGTTCGATCATGCGTTACTCGGCCGAATTAGCGAGTCTATATTTTGCCGAACATTGGGCTCGTATCGGCAAAAACATGACTGGCGAGTCTATACTTCGCCAAACATCGACCTCGTATCGATAAGCCAATGATTAAAGAGCCTATATTTGGCCGAACATTGGCCTCGTATCGGCAAACCAATGATTAGCGAGTCTATACTTCGTCAAACATCGGCCTCATATCGATAAACCAATAAAGAACGAGTCTATACTCGGCCGAACATTGGCCTGGTATTGGCAAACCAATGATTGTCCAGTCTATACTTCGCCAAACATCGGCCTCGCATCGACAAGCCAATGATTAGCGAGTCTATGTTTGGCCGAACATTGACCGCATATCGGCAAACCAATGATGGGCGAGTCTATACTTCGCCAAACATCGGCCTCGTATCAACAAGCCAATGATTAGCGAGTCTATATTTGGCCGAACATTGGCCTTGTATCGGCAAACCAATGTTGGCTAGTCAATACTCAGCCCAGCATTGGCGTACAATTGGGTAATCGATTATCGCCCTGCCAACATTGGTCCAAGTTTTGGCCGTTACGGTTCGATTGGCGAAACCTATATGGGTCGGTCGAGCGGCGTGTGGCTTATCGTACCGAGCAATCCCGACCGAAAGATGCACCCAACGAGGCTTCTCGGGGAATCGGTGCACGCCCGGCTGAGACGCCGGCGCCGCACCTTAGTAGTGCATCGTGCTGGCGAGCGGGCCGTTTGGGTTTGATATTGTATGAGATAAAGTTCTCGCTTCAACCGGCGATTTCGCGAGGTACAGAGTTGCTAACGAATCTTCGCGTGAGACGGTTGTCTCCCAAATCGCAATCGCTCCCGACTTTTCGGATATCGTGAGAGTTGTCGATTGGACGTGGAGCCACGAGCTTCGCGATGGAGAGACGTGTCGTGTCTCTCTCGTGCCCATGACGTCGCGCTCTCGTTCTCGCGTTAGAGGCACGTCCTCGTGCTCTCTCGTTCCCGTTCGTGTGACGTTTCTGCGTGCATTTCTCGTTCGCGTTGCGTTTCGTTTACGTGAAAAGTTCACGGGTGGTTAACCCACCAGCTCCCGCACCATAAAATAAAACCTTGTTTTATTTTATCGCGATGTTACCGGTGTCGCGTAGTGACCGATACCGTTGACAGTTAAGCTACTCCCCAGTGAATCCCGGGCCCTCTACCACAACCCACAGCCTGAGCGGCCGTGCTGTACCGCAACCGTCCTCCCGTGCAAGTGCATCCAGTTAGTCCGGTTATGATTACGGCTATACAAAAATCAGGGAGGCCTCCACACTCCCAGGTCATGCCGGTTATGATTCTGGCGAAACAAAAATCCACGGAGTTCTCCAGCTCCGATGGTGGGTCGGGGCGGATCCCCCCGACCCCAGGGCATACCAGTTGAGAAATCCGGCGAAACAAAATTCTCTGGTGCCCCGGGTATTGCGGATGTACGCGTGCGAGGTGGACAGCCGGAGGTGACGGTCTCGCACCTTAGCTCTCGTGTTTAGGTTCTCGTTTCCGTGGTAAGAAAAATATCCCCGTCACAATATATATGGGAAATGGACATTGCGAACCCATTAAATCTAAATCATGTTGAGAATGGGAAAAAATTGGCTCCGATAAAGACGGTCCTCGAAGTCGCGTGTCCTTGAAACCATCATATATACAGGGTGTCCCATTTTAATCTTACACCTGAATTTTCTCGAAAAATATTGCTCGGACGAACTATTGTATGGAACAAAACTTCTAGGGATTGAAGGGGGACGTTTGAAAAAAATTTATTTGAGGAGCCAAAATTCAAAATGGCGGCGTTACAAAGGCTGACGTGTTTTTTTCAAACGGAAACATAACTTTTTTTTATTGCCAAAAAATTTGTCAGCTGAAAACTAAAAACTTTTGTTGAAAACATTTTTTGATAAAGTTTATAATTTTCAAGTGAGAACATCATTTTCAATTATTTCAGATGTGTCCAGGATTTGTGTGTGTGTGTGTGTGTGTGTGTGGGCGCGCGTCCGTGTATGTGTGTGGATGTGTGTGTGTGTGTGTGTGTGTGTGTGTGTGTGTGTGTGTGTGTGTGTGTGTGTGTGTGTGTGTGTGTGTGTGTGTGTGTGTGTGTGTGCGTGCGTGCGTGCGTGTGGAACACTCACAAGGATTAGGTCTTTGCGGTTCGTAACTACCGTAGTATTTTTTTACTCCAAACCCTCCTTGTAAGTGTATTGTGATCCCTTTCTAGACATGTTCAAATATCCCTCCATTCATGTTTAAACATGCCCGAACTCTTCTCGCGATTACGTTTTTTAATATCAAGATCTGAAAGGTAAGCGAAATTGAAGAAAACATGATTGGTACTACTGACATAGTCTGACTTTGCGGAGTTCTCTTACGCACTTTTGTACTTTTGAGACATTACGTAGAAGGAAAATCAACATTTTTTGAAATTCAACCGTTCTTAAATCAGAGAAAAATTCTGAGATTGAGCAACAATGGCGGATTTCAGACCCAACGAAATTGTTGATATGCTTCTCATTTTAGGGAGATGTCGGGGCAATTACTTACGCGCCGAAAATTTGTATCGAAGCGAATATCCTCATCGTCGTCACCCATCACGGCAGACAATCCGAACCATCGAACGGCGAGCCAGGGCAAACGTTACCAAAACGTCAACGATTTTGGTGACTTGCATGAGGCTCGAAACATGGCTATTTTAGCCATGATAGCAATTGATCCTCATTTGAGTGTTCGAGCGGTCTCGGAACGATTGGGGTTTGCCAGATCCACAGTGCACCGAGTATTAAGAGGTGCTAAACTTCACCCGTACTGGGTATAATTCCACCAAGACACTCCTAATCCTGATCCGTTGCGAAGGGTGGCGTTTTGTCGGTGGGCGTTGAGACAAATCGAGCGATCTAAAAAATTTTTTCGGTACGTTATGTTCACCGACAAATCCACATTTAACAGCCGCGGTCAAGTGAACCGTTGGAACTTCCGATACTGGTCCGATCAGAACCCACATTGGTTGAGACAGATCGATCACCAGCATCGATGGAGTTTAAACGTTTGGTGTGGTATTGTTGACGGGCAAATAATAGGTCCCCATTTCTTCGAAGGAAGTGTGAACACTGTCCGTTACCTCCATTTTTTGGAAAATAAACTGCCCCTTTTGCTAGAAGATATGGATTTGGAAACACGTCAACAGATGTGGTTCCAGCAAGATGGTGCACCCGCTCACTGGGCTCGTGTTGTTCGAAATCATCTGGATGCAACATTCGGTCAACGGTGGATTGGTCGCGACGGTCCTATAAATTGGCCTCCAAGGTCACCGGATCTTACATCTCCTGATTTTTTTTGTGGGGGTACTTAAAAGATGCCGTCTACCGTCAAGCTCCAACAACACGGGAGAATATGAAGGAGTGGATAAGAGCTGCCCGCCGTACAATCCCGAGAGATGTTCTTCTGCGCACAGTGGACGGTTTCGCGAGAAGAGTTCAGGCATGTTTAAACATGAATGGAGGGATATTTGAACATTTATAGAAAGGGATCAGAGTACACTTACAAGGAGGGTTTGGAGTAAAAAAATACTGCGGTAGTTACGAACCACAGAGACCTAATCCTTGTGAGTGTTCCATACGCACGCACATGCGCACACACACACACACACACACACACACACCCACACACATACACGCACGCGCGCCCACACACACACACACGCACACACAAAACGGCCCTTCTCAGGGCCAGGAATGCTAGACAGACAACCTCCACGTGGTGTATTCTGGGTAACGCGAATGGTCTGCAACTGAGTCAGCCATGCAACCTCCTACGCTTTGGCTCACGCAAATGCCGGTGGTAGGGACAATTAGACTAAATGTCTCACGGCAAGCCGCTCAATGTTGTATTTTCGAATGTATGACCACTTGAACAAAAAAAGAATCAATTTTTTTTGTTGAAAATTTTGGTTTTTTTTTGTTTTCAAATTTGGACGATATTTCATGAGAACATTTTGGAGGAAGTTCGATGAAAAATAGTTTTTTTTTTCATTTTAATAGCGTTTGTGCCATTTTCAGGCCCAAAAACGTGTTTCTTTAAATCCTTGACGAACTTTGATCACGATGGGTAGAAAAACACACACACACACACACACAAATCCTGGATACATCTGAAATAATTGAAAATGATGTTCTCACTTGAAAACTATGAACTTTATCAAAAAAAATGTTCAACAAAAGTTTTTAGTTTTCAGCTGACAAATTTTTTGGCAATAAAAAAAAGTTATGTTTCCGTTTGAAAAAAACATGTCAGCTTTTGTAACGCCGCCATTTTGAATGTTGGCTCCTCAAATAATTTTTTTTCAAACGTCCCCCTTCAATCCCTAGAAGTTTTGTTCCACACAATAGTTCGTCTGAGCAATATTTGTCGAGAAAAATCAGGTGTAAGATTAAAATGGGACACCCTGTATATTGATACATATGAATTCGAGATTAGGGGCGATTGCAGCAATTCCAGCTGTGTACCAACTGTAGATAAACAAGATCGATACTGCACTAAAATAAGATTAATCGAACAAAATGCAATGTTTCAAAATTGAAATCAATCTTAAATTTTCGATACCGTAATTATGAGATTCGAGTTGCAATGGAGAGAATGTTGATTTTCAGTAATTCCATATGAATAGAACGATGACGAATAAAAAAGTCGATCAGGTCTCTCGTTTTATACCGAATAAAGCGAGTTTAATGACATTCGAAACTTTTTATTGTCGAACGTCGTCTTTTTGATATTGCAATATCAATGCTTCGTTGGAACAATGGACAATGGTACGTTGTTGGCTCATATGCCGATTTTTCGTGAGCTTTTTATGCGAGAAAATGCTGTTTGGTCGAAAGAGGGTATGTTGAACGAGTTTTTTTTTTGAATTAATGCGATATGTATATCGATATTTTGTATTGAAATTGGAGTAAACGGGTCGAGAATACTGTGGATGGGTCCGGGTGAATAGAGAATGGGTAAAAATTGGAAAACTGCGTTGTCCGAGTTCTGCAGGGCTATATACGTCGTTCTCTTTTGGGACACATTGTTTAATGCGGTACAACAATAAATTTGAGCCTGCTGCATCTACCGACCCTCCCGTTCTCGGTCCCTATGAAACGAAATCCCAAAATATCCTCTCTCTCCCTCCCCCTCTCCCCTACTCATTCGGCACTGCTCCCTCGCTGCTCATATTGAAGCTTGGTTTATTCGCAATGTTGAGTATAGAACATGAACACGAGGATTGTTTGGATGTGCACTGTGCAGCCCAATAAAGGTCTTACCACTGGCTGCGCTGAAGAAAATACAAAAACTGGAAACGCACAAAGGAAATTTAATTTCTTTCGCATCTCCATCACTCTGCTGCGAAGAATGCTTACTCATTTTTTTCAAATGCGTTTTTCATGCCCCTGCTAAGGGATGAGAGGTTGAAGGGATGTGAGAAAAAGATCTATTAAAGGTACCTGATCATCAATTTAAAAAAAAAAACTTTTCCCAACAACAATTTCAAGCTGCAACATCTCGAGGATGTCGTGTCGAAATTTCGATGAGAAGATTCGACGAGATTTCGAAACTCAGTCACGGGCAGGCGACTGGATTTTACTCATTCAATAACGAAGAGAATGATACGCTGGAAATTTGGTTTGATTGAAGTTTACTCAATGGAAAACCCGTTCGAAGATTGCGGAATGATCAGAAATGCGTTCCAAGCTCAAGCATGATGGACAATTCCATCGAGTTGCCGTTTTAACTTATTTCCATAATTTTAGGGAGGAGATATTTTTAGGGGAGGATAAAAATGGATGATTTTCATATTTTTTCAAGAGAGATTTCTTCACCATTTTTGTGACCTAGGTATTTTAATTATTTTCAAATAATTTTAAAAATGGCGGAGGTTTGGCACGGTCTTCTAAACGAGTTGCAGCGGATGTTGTATGACGACGGAACACGTAGCGTTGGCGGGATGAATTTGAAAAAGACCAACGAAGATTTTTCTTTCATTAACCCTCATACACAGAATATGAACCAAGAAAAAGTGAGAAACATTGAAGATCGATAAAATGGTACGCTTAAAGACAAAAAGATTCAATTTTCCGAAAAAAATGACTACATAATGCAATAAAAATGCTTTTTTTATTTTAGAAAACATTTAGGTTCATATTTTAGACATTAAGATTATGCCGACTTATACCGAATTTCTTCAGAATTGATCGATTAGTTTTCTAGATTTACGTCACGCATGTTTTGAAAAAGCAGTTTAGAAGAACGTAACTCTGCCATTTTTAAAGATAAACAAATAATTAAAAATTCCATGTAACAGCCAAAAGTAGTAAGAAAACAGTCCCTAAGTCCAAATAATGTTCTAGAAATCTTTCCTTGAAAAAAATTCATGAAAATTAGCAATTTTTTTCCTAACCTAAACGTATCTTCTGTCTTAAAGAAAAATCGGTATCGCCGCTCTGAAAACGTTTCTTTTGTTGCGAGCTTGAACGATTCGGATATTTGTTTGTTTTTCAAGCTGCACACAAGCGCTCCACGGCCATCGATAAAACACGCACGTGGGTGAGTCATCTTGTACGTCGAGCAATTCAATTTGACCGTAACAAATAGCGGCCCTCCGCGTATTCGTACAGCCTCCGATCCGGGGATTCGCCTCGGGGGCGGGTGGGAAGCAGGCTTCCGGTATACAGGGGAAAAGGCTATCGAAAAACAATTAAACTGGTAAAATATCGGCAAACACAAATCGGACGGACGGTTGATATTTTATCAGCCAATGAACGAACGTGGAAAGTGGAAATGAGCGTTTGGCGAGAGGTATGGGATAAAAACGACGTCGATATATACATAGGAGTGAGTCGGCGGTTCGGCACAGGGGGTGTTCGTCGGGTGTGGAATGATCGAGGATATATATCGCAGGAGGGTTCGAACATTCGTGTTTTTATCCCGCTGTGGATGTGCGAGTGTACAGGGTGTTCCAGAACTGATGGTAGTCCCTGAAACGGGGCTGGGGGTGAAATTCTGAGTCGATTGATATAAGCATGTATGGGTCTCAGATCAACCCCTGAATTATTATGATTTTTTTAACGCAGGCCAATCAGGTGCGCTCGACGAGCCGCCGGTACGTCGGTGAGCAATACGCCGGCTCATCGGGCGCATCTAATTGGCCCGCCTTTAAAAATTAATAATAATTCAGGGGTTGATCTGAGACCCATATATGCTCGTATCAATCGACACAGAATATCACCCCCAATCCCCCGGGACTACCCCCAATCCCCCGGGATCCCCGTCAGTTCTGGGACACCCTGTATATGGCCGTTGAAGGGACGAGACGACATTGTAGTGGGAGCGTCGAGCAATTTGCGATGGTATATGCGCGAATGCGCGCGAATTCACGAGGGATCGAGGGGAACGATCGCGATAAACGGGAGAAAAAAGCATGCACGATGGATTTCCACAACCAAAAAAAAAGAAAGAAATTCCTTCGACTCGGGATGGGGTTGCACGAGGCAGCCGCAACGACGTGCTTATTCCTTCACTATTCGGAATAATCGTAGGGAGGTTGAGTTCATTCAATTGTCAACGAAACCATTCGCGAGCGACGTACAACATCGTTTGCATCATTTCTGTAGTTTGCTATACGGGCAGAACTTTTTGGGACCAAAATGCTGGCCACTTGAGAATAACTTTTCAACGAATCTCAAAATTGTGCCATCTCGTTATATAAAGTTCAAGTGCTGCGCTTCGTCCAGTGGTGCTTTAATTCATTGACGTGCGTCTAGCGTTTATTAATGTTGGACGTTTGCTGGCATGGATAGTGCGTCAACGTGCGTCCACCACACAATTTCCGTTCCAACCCATGATGTTCTTTTATTTAGTATTTTTTCCCTTTATTGTATGCATCATTCTTTTATATTGATCTTTCTCTATTTCACCCGCGCTCGCTTTCTTTTTTATTTGCTCTCCTGAATTCACGGGGCTGCGTATGCACGATACGGAATGTGCAAATTTCAATCGTTCGGTATATATTCAATATACAGTGTAACGGGTGGTAGCGGGTAAAACGCAGGGGTAGAAAAATGGATAGCTTTATTATAGGTTCATATACATATATATATTACATATGTATTCTTCAAAGGTACGGGGTGCTTCCCCTTTTACCATCCCCTCCTTTATTCCTTCCATTCCTTCCGACATTCACAATCCTTCCAGAGTCCCCCCCCCCCCTTCCGCCAGAGTGTTGACCGCAGCCACTCTTTTCCTAATGCACTACTGTATCGCATTTGCACGAGGACCCAGGGAAACCGCGGAAAACCTGGGCCGATGCAGGCGACTATATTTGGCTGAGTTTCAGTTGTATTACCATCAGAAACTCAGACAAACTGCCTTCCACTCAGTGGTTGACGCGCAAACCAGTGCACGGGCAAGCGGTCACCGCTCTAATACATCCTCCCATGCTGCTTAACTTCAGTGACCGCCGAGCCCGCACACCGACCGCACGCCCATGTATATATATATATATTATGACGGGGATATTTTATCTAACCGGAAACGAGAACTCAATTCGAGATCTGGTGCGAGAAATCCGTCACCTTCGGCGGTTCCTCCCATGCACGTGCATCCGCAGTACCCAGGGCGCCAGAGACTTTGTTTCGCCGGAAGTCTTAACCGGACTAAACTGGGGTCGGGGGATCCAACGCGACCCGCCAAGCGGAGACTGGAGCTCTCCTTGATTTTCGGTCTCCCGGAATTCTAACCGGGTTCGGAGACTGGAGCTCTCCTCGATTTTTGATCGCCGGAATCGTGTAACCGGACTAACTGGATGCACTTGTACGGGAGAGGACGGTTGCGGTACTGCACGGCCGCTCAGGCTGTGGGTTATGGTAGAGGGGTCGGGATTCACCGGGGAGTATAGTAAACGATCACGGGATCTGCCACTTTCGCGACACCGGTAACATCACAACAAAATAAAATCATGTTTCATTTTATTGTGCGGGAGCTCGTGGGTTAACCACCCGAGAACTTTATACGTAGACGAACTTAATCGCGAACACGAAATGCACGCGGAAACGTCACGCAACCGAGAACGAGAGAGCACGACGACGTGCCTCTAACGCGAGAACGAGAGCGCGACGTCACGGGCGCGAGAGACACGACACGTCTCTCTATCGTGAAGCTTGTGGCTCGACGTCCGATCGACAACTCTACGATGTCCGAAAAATCGGGAGCGATCGCGATTTGGGAGACAACCGTCTCACGCGAAGATTCGTTAGCAACTCTGTACCTCGCGCGACCAAGGCCGGCGTGCGAGGGGTTATGCGAGAGAGAGACAGAGCGCGTAGACCAAACAAATGTCAACATGCTTGCGGGATCGGACGAAAGCACAACCCAAAACCTCAAACGTAACAAGACAAACATACTAGAGAAAAGGCCCTTAACACAAACTGATGGGTCGCAACCCGGGCATCGAGAGCATATCTTGATCATCGGTAGCATTTCTGTGACGTGGCTCAAAAAACCACATCACAATATATATATATATATAAATGTAGCGGGTATCCCATTTCAATCTTACACCTGATTTATTCGATACTTTCACTTTGGACTGCGGCTATTTAAAAACAAAATCGATATTTTATTGAATTCTTTATCCACGCACTATTCTCCGATTCTTTTTATTTCGGATGCTTTAGTTTCCGATTTTCATGATTTTTTTTTTAAAGAAAGATTACTTTGCCATTTTTTAGATTTAGGGTATGTTTTATTACTACGTTTGGCTGTTACATGGATTTTTTTCTTATTAACCTTTGAAAATGGCGGAGGTTCAGCACGGTCTTCTAAACTGCATCTTCATAACTGGAGCGACGTATAGCCAAAAAATGAATTCACCGATTCTCATAAAATTTCGTATAAATCTTTCTTCAAAAAAAAAATGAAAATTAGCAATTTTTTTCCTCGCCTGCAGGTATCTCCTCCATTAATAATAGCATACTCTTTGATGTGAAAAAATTGAAAACCTCCATACGTTTTTCCAGAAAAAAAACATTCACAAACATTCGCTTTTTTCAGGCCACGAGTTAGGTGTAACCCGTTGACAGACGAAACATCCCAAGCCGAATTCGTTCGTTCCTCCGCTATTCCAATTCTCCATCGGCGGCAATACAGTCGACAACAATTTAGATAAATTTGCCTGCTTTGGAGCGTATACGTTCCGGGCACGATTCTTCTGCTCGCTTGTTTCCCCTGCGCTTTTCCTCCGTCGTTATTGCCAGCACAATTTTTTTCTTCACATTATTGAAATATCTATGGTTGTGTAGGTAGCGTGACTCTGAGCACGGCATGCGAAACAACTCCTCTTTTTCAATCCCCCGTCACTGCATTTACCTTTACTCTTCGATATTGCACGTTCCATATTTGCCGTTCTCGCGTTTGTTGGATAGCACAAGCTTCTTCGTTTTGTCAATTTCGATGAGAGATAAAATCCACGACGAGCGCAATAATTGCCGCTGGAATATTGCAAAAACGGTGGGATATACTGGAGCCGTTTCGGCAGCGAACTTGTAATCAGACTTTTCGGGTGATAAAAAACAGGTACATGTAAATAATATGAGTTGGACTTTATTATTTTTCAAAAAATATTGCCACATTGAGTTTATTTGTTTATTTGTTTAGTATTTCTTCAATATTCGATTAATATTTATAGAAATATTGTTACATTGGGTTTGTTTGGGTTTGTTTGTATAGTAATTGTTGTATAATTTTTGTAATATATTTGTAATATGAGTTGGAATAGAATTTTGAAATTAATAACAAGATTAGAATTGGGTGCGGAGAGAGCATTTTCCAACCGATCACAGACATTCGGCATGTCGCAGCTGCCCCCACAATACAGCGGTAGTGGAGTGGGGGTAGCGTTAATTTCGCGTGACATCCAGCTAATAAGCACTTTTAGCGTAGAATTCGAATTTTTGTCTGAAGCTAGATGACTGCATACTGAAAGTAACCCCAATGAAATTTAGCCCTTCAACTCGCCCCAACCCTAAGAAATAGGGATTGCAAACGTAAAAACCACCGTATCTCGATAATTAGTAGCCCAATCGAAAAATGTTTCCGACAAAAGTTTTTTGGAATAATAAAATACCTATAAAGTTTTCTGACGTCCAATCCCCTATCTTCGAAAATGGCGGCACAAGAACGCGAGAGGGGCACTGACTTACAAGGAACATCACTTTGGTGTCCTCTTCCGATTCTGTTGAGACTTTTTTATGTGGAAGAGTATCAAGAACTAAAAGGCATGTATTTTTTTATCGGTGGAAAAACGCTTTTGAGGGGTGAAACGCACCCTCGAAAATAGGGGTGTTTTCGTTTTTCGTTGATAACGTTATCGTTCTCATCTCCAATGTATAGTACGAAAAAAATAAACATTATTGCAATTAAATTTTTTTTATATCTCGTTCCGTTAAAATGTTATCGACGAAAAACGAAAAACATCCCAATTTTTGAGGGTGCGTTTCACCCCTTAAAACCATTTTTCCGCCGTTAAAAAACATACGTGTCTCTTAGCTTTTGATACTCTTCCACATAAAAAAGTTTCAACGAAACCGGAGAAGGACACCAAAGTGATGTTCCTTGTCAGACAAGGACGCAGCAATATGGCCGCTCGCACGCATCGCACGCATCAACCCCGAATTTGCTAATCGTTTTGTGCCGCTATTTTCAAAGGTAGGGGGTTGGACGTTAGTTAACTTTATATGTATTTTAATGATTCAACCAACTTTTGTTTAAAACATTTTTTGATCGGGCTATTAATTATCGAGATACAGCAATTTTTAAGTTTTAAACCGCTATTTCTTAGGGTAGGAGCGAGTTGAGGGGCAACATTTCATTGGGGTTACTTTCAGTATGCAACCATCTAGCTTCAGTCAAAAATTCTAATTCTACGCTAAAAGTGCTGGGTTTTCGTCTCTGTTACTGGACTATAACTCAGACCCTATATCATCCAGCCTGCCTCAATAAGCACCCAGATAGACGGGTGTACCTCATATTCGCATCATATGTACATCATCACTGCGGCATAGAAAGTCTCACAGCTGTGTATCCCTTATGAGTGCTCCCGTTGAAGACATATTTGCATCACATGATGATTCACAGTAATACATTCAGATGCAGCAAAGTTGTTCTTACGCGAATATGCATGCAGTGAATTCATCACACTAGCAAATTCGGGTCACGAATATCTAACAATAAGTGAGTGCATATGGGGCTCATATAGGTGTCACGGCGTGAAGAAATTGTAGTTCTCATACGGAGCTCATATTAGCGGCATGGCGTGACATAACTATGCTGTGCTCATGCGGAGCTCATATTAGCGGCATGGCGTGACGTAATTATGCTGTGCTCACACGGAGCTCATATTAGTGGCATGGTGTGACGTAACTATGCTGTGCTCATATGGAGCTCATATGAGTGTCATGGCGTGAAAAAAAATCCAAAAATGTTGATTAAAAAAATCTGGTAGGATTTTGATATCCCCATATGCTTTATTTATAGTCCTGCCTATATGATAAATGGATTAAAACGTATCCTGCCTAGTTAAATTTCGTACCTACCTACGGGTTGAACCTACGTCTTCTAATTCTAGAGCTGAGCGCGCTACTTATCGAGCCATTCTAACATTTTTGCAAACTTTTTTTATGTCTGTCTATTTGTATCATTCTGGATTTGTATGCATATCGCCGTCAAATTGCGCTTATGGGATGTATCACTGACAAATATACCTATCGCCGTCAAATTGCGCACATCGAATGTATCACTTAGAAATATGCATATCGCCGTCATAGGATGTATCACTGAGAAATACGAATATCGCCGTCATATTGCGCTTATGGGATGTATAACTGAGAAATATGCATATCGCCGTCATATTGTGCTCATCAAATGTATCACTGAAAACATGCATGTTGCCGTCATGGAATGTATTACTAAGAAACATGCATATCGCCATCATATTGTGCTCAACGAATGTATCACCTAGAAACATGCATATCGCCGTCATAGGATGTATCACTGAGAAACACGCATATCCCCATCATGTTGCGCCCATCGAATGTAGTATCACTGACAAACATGCATATCGCCGTCATATTGCTTGCATGGCATGTCTACGACCAGTGTTAACCCAGTGAATTCATCAACACGGATGACTTCCATGTGACGTAAAATTTGCAGATATTAATTGTGGACACTTGAGCACAGCGATATGAGTACAACGTGCTCAAAACGTACGATGCATTTGTAAACGACATATTGAGATCAAAATGCTTTGTACATTAACTATACTAAATGAGATCACGGCTTTGCATCATGACATGTAGTCAATATGCTGTAATATTTGCTTCATCAATTGTATGCACGGCGTGATGATCATGACTGACTATCTGAGTATATTAATCACATAATATGAGGGAAAAGAAAAATTTGACGACTGTTTGTTCAGGCAATCTTGAATTTCGAATCGTCTGTTGTCCAATTACAAATATTTGCGGTGGACAGATTGTACTCGGAAAATGCAGTCCGATGAAAATAACTCCACGAAATTCCAATATATGTAGCGAAGTGTTTTAACTGGCTATGGACCTCCGGATGGACCGAAAACCCACGTCTCGATATTTTTTTTTTTCAACGGGTAACTCGTGAAAAGTCTGTAAAAATATCCGCAATGTATTTTTTGGTGGTATGTGAATAAACTGATTCCAACGAATTCATATGACCATAAATGATTCATGTTAATGTACGCTGCCCAGGCCTCTGATGAAAATACACTTTCCTCATGGTCCGTACGATAATCGTCCCATGGTTTGATGGATGTGGAAAATCCAAGTTTCTTGTAAAGTAACGTTTCACTTATAGTCTGTCAAGTTGAATGCCTGAATGTTGAAAAAAAAACAATCTATCAAACATTGAAGTGAAATATTGAAGTCAGAACTTGAATTTGGTTTAGTTTCAAAATTCGTGTCTTGAGTATTTATAAAAATGTTTGCAACTGGAAAACAAGAAAATTGCTCGACAGACTGTTCGACAGCATTGATGGCCTAAGATAGAAAAAAACGCATTAAAAAATATTTTAAAAAATTCAAGTTTTTGTGCATTTCTACAGTATGTTTGTTTATCCTATGATTAATCGAAGAAATTTTTCGAGATACCAAATTTAAAGAAAAATGGCGCGTGATCACAGTGAGTCTCGATCTTTGCAAAAAAACGGGCATTTTTCATTCGTGAAATTCAAAGTATACATCGGAAAAAATCCTTCGATCAAATATTCTATTTCTGCATCCAGAAAAAGCCCTAACATTTCAGAAAGATCTTTACAGTAGTTTTTGTGATATTTCGCTCATCGACTTTGAAAACGTACTGTCAAAAAAGAATTGTTTAAAGTTTCGAACGACGCTTTGAGCGTTCCGATGGGTGTCAACATAACAGCCGATAAATCTGTTAACTTTGATCCGATCACGTTTAAATTGGGAAAATTTATCAGATAATTTACTGTCAAAATATATTGGTTTTGGAAAAAGTGATTTTTCGACTTTCACAACGAGGCATGACCCCTTAACGGTTAGAACTGAAACGTGACTACCTTCGAACGAGCCCACATTGACTCTCCTAATTCAGGCTCTAATTGAGATTTCTGAATATTTTTTTCAACCCGTAGAAATATACAGAATAATAATCAACAAGAATTTATTTTTGTTAAATACTAGAGGCCTGTAACCCCTTACGCTCCTGGAAAAAGGGTTGGCTATTTATTCTGTGGTTCATGTTGCGAATAATAATGGTTGTATAGTCAAATGAAAATTGAAAAATTATAATTTACGTTGAGTTCGCTCGAACAGTACAACATATACAGGGTGTCCCAGAACTGAAGGCGTACCCTGGAATGGGGGATTGGAGGTGAAATTCTGAGTCGATTGATATAAGCATGTGCGGGTCTCAGATCAACCCCTGAATTATTATTAAATTTTAAAGGCAAGCCAATCAGGTGCGCCCGCATTTAAAAATTAATAATAATTCTGGGGTTGATGTGAGACCCACACATGCTTATATTAATCGACTCAGAATTTCACTCCTAACCCCCCATTTCAGGAAACGCATTCAGTTCTGGGACACCCTGTATATCGAGTTGCATGAATATAAATATATATATATATATACACTAGGCCAAAGAATTAAAGGATATTGAAAAAGTCCGCCGGTCATTTTCAAATAGCTGTAACTACTCGAAAAATGGTCGTGCAGCAAAATTAAACAAAAATAAATTGAAGGTGTGAATCTCTAGTTTTGAGATCTTTAGCTCAAAATTTTTTAGCAGCTATCAAAAAACCAAAGTAAAAAAAATTTTCAAAATGTTTTCTCATCTTTCACAGTCTGCACGGACTTTAATAATTTTTTTTTGAATGATCGGATTGAAAGGATAGTCTAGTTGGATTCTTCCCCTTTAATTTTAGCGGTGGGAGAGCTCTGTACGATTTTTCCTCGCTGAGTTATCGATGTTCATAGCAAAAATGACACTTTTGACTTTGATGACTGATTACTCGGAAACTAATGGTCGCACAGAAAAAAACCAGAGGGTTTTGGACATTTTAAAGTATTCTCTATAAGATGCTTTTATCATTTTTTATAAAGATTTTTTTATGCGGGAAAATGGATTTTAAAAAACGTGAAAAATGGCATATTTACGAATATTCTTTTAACTAAGGATTATATTGCCAATATCGGAAAGATAAAAAAAATCAGTTTTTTTATAACCTCAAAGTATCCTAAAAAAGCCCTCAAAAGTTTAAATCCCTGCCATTTCTTTTTCATTGTGTTCCGAATGATCGAAAGTGTGGTTTTTGCCAAAAATCGATTAAAGGCTAAATCTACCACCTTTTATTCGTCTTTTGAGAATCACAATTTTTTTTAGCACTGATTCGAATTTCCAGTGCTAAAAAATGTTGATTGTTGAACAGCGGGGACAAATTTTTGTTTAATGAAAAAAAAATAATGAAAATTTTTTTTTTTTGACAAAAATAAATAAATTTTTAAAAAATCGAAAAAAATTATTAGATTTTTTTTATAGCACGGAACGTTTTTCATGGTACGACAAGCGATTGGAGTTGTTGGAATTCACAGTTCTTTGAATGTGTGCGTGTGTACAATTTACATTAAGGCGTTACCCCCACTTGTAGCGCAGAAAAAGGCCTTTTTCATGAATTTTTTTAAAGAAAACTACAAAACTTTTTCAATCGATCAATATACCATCTGAAAGAACACATCTTGAAGAACTTTCAGTAATTTTTTTATTGAAAAATATTACATTGTTTAGTGGCAAATGGCCGTCAATGAAATAATGTTTTGATATACACGGTTTGCGGTGACCAACATTGCGGCGAAGTGGATCATCTGAAAAAAAATGCGGATGGATTTAGTCAAATATAAGTATAAACTAGTCTTTAATCGAAGGATTTTAAAAAATATTCATTTTTCACAAATGGCGGACAGTCAAAGTTAATGGTTCGATTTTAAAGAAAAAAAATCGAACGATTAAAGACTACATTTTTATGTATTAAATAAGCCTGCAAAATTTTAAGAAGATCGGTTCATTAGTGTTCGAGTAATCTTGGTCACCGACTTCAGAAATGCCATTTTGAGAAAAACGCGTTTAAAGGTTCTCTTCTTCTTCTCTGTCAACGCTCTTTCAACGCGGATTCTTCTCTTTCAACGCTCATATCTCAGTCAATTTTGTTCGGATCGACTTGAAATTTTCAGGACATATTCTCAGATACTTATACTTCAAAAAAAGCAATAAAAAAATGGATTTTTTCAAAATCGCAAATGGGGGATTTTCAAAATCGCCCCTTAAGGATACGACACCGTACGCACACGTCCCACGATCATTAATCGAGACTCATATCTGAGGGATGCAAAGTTTCACATCTCTCAATAACAATCGTGTCACGTTCATCTGACCGCTGTATCTACCTTTCTTTCAATATTGATGTAATGTTTAGTTGCAAAACCGTATGCCCTTCTATCAATCACTGTTTTTTCGGCTGCAAGTTTTTAACTCTTGCTTAATTTTGTTCAGCGTTCACCTTATGGTATGAGCTTTGTTTAAGGTAAAAAAGAAAAAAATTCAAGGTCATACAAAAGTCGAGACTTTTGGTAATTGAAAAAAAAATCTTAATGAGGCAACATTTGTCTACATTCGAAAATGTGCGTGTGGTCACGCTTTTGCGTGAGCGTCGTTATACGGTCACGCTTTTGCGTGAGCGTCGTTATACGCAACAGCAAGTTGCCAATATGATGGGCGTTAGTCAATCGGTAATCAGTCGTGTCTATGCCCGATTTCGTGAGACTAGTAACTATACGCAACGTTGGGACAAGGTAGACGATGAATAACTACCAATCGAGATGACAGGGCCATAGTTCGACATGCTCGTCGAAAGCCCGCCATACGTGCCCATACTATCGCTCATCGGATTCAAAATCGTCGACAGGCGTTTCCTCGGCGATCCATTTCGGCAAAAACGGTCCGGAATCGTTTACACGAGCAAGGACTACATTCTCGTCGCCCAAATCGAGTGCCTATGCTAAATAGCAGGCATCGTAGGGCCCGACTAGCCTACGCTCTTCGTCATCAAAACTGGGGTCGGAGACAGTGGACCCCCGTTTTATTCACTGACGAATCACGATTTTCGCTTCATGTCAGTGACAGGCGCTCCAATGTGTAGCGCCGCCTTGGAGAACGTGATCGCGACGGATACACGCAGCCGATTGCTCCTTTTAATGGTGGTTCTGTGATGGTATGGGCAGGCGTATCTATCAACACATGAACGCCATTAGTCATCATTCCAGGGACATTGACAGCCGAAAGGTACTTCAATACAGTCCTGGAACCACACGTCTTGCCCTTGCATAGACGTTTGGGAAATCGCTTTATCCTTATGCAAGACAACGCTTGTTCTCATACCGCGAGGCTAACGAGAAATTTTCTCGACGCGAATAAAGTGACGACCCTCGACCACCCAGCCATGAGTCCCGATTTAAATCCCATTGAACAGGTCTGGGACATGGTTGGTCGTCGATTTCGCCGGGATTATCCGAATCTGGGGGGTCACCGTCAATGGACTGAAGCGCTCCTTCGAGTTTGGCAAAGGATCTTGCAAAGGGATATCCGGCGGTGCATTAACATGCGAGAGCGCTTAGAAGCCGTAATAAGCAATCGAGGGGGCAATACACAGTATTGAACCATGACTCACAATGTACGTGGCTTATGAGATGAGTTTGGAGTCATAAAAAACCACAAAAGTGGCAAACTGTGGGGTCTCATACCCATAAGAAGAGTTGTACGCATGCACGCATACACACACACACAAACACCCACACCCATATGCGTGATTTAAGGAATGAGTTTGGAGTCTTTAAAAACTGCGGAAATGACGAGCCGTAGGGTCTCAATTCCTTAAGAAAAATTATACGAACACACACACACACACACACACACACACACACACACACACACACACACACACACACACACACACACACACACACACACACACACACACACACACACACACACACACACACACACACACACACACACACACACACACACACACACACACACACACACACACACACACACACACACACACACACACACACACACACACACACACACACACACACACACACACACACACACACACACACACACACACACACACACACACACACACACACACACACACACACACACACACACACACACACACACACACACACACACACACACACACACACACACACACACACACACACACACACACACACACACACACACACACACACACACACACACACACACACACACACACACACACACACACACACACACACACACACACACACACACACACACACACACACACACACACACACACACACACACACACACACACACACACACACACAGACACAGACACACACACACACAGACACACACACACACACACACACACACACAGACACAGACACACACACACACAGACACACACACACACACACACACACACACACACACACACACACACACACACACACACACACACACACACACACACACACACACACACACACACACACACACACACACACACACACACACACACACACACACACACACACACACACACACACACACACACACACACACACACACACACACACACACACACACACACACACACACACACACACACACACACACACACACACACACACACACACACACACACACACACACACACACACACACACACACACACACACACACACACACACACACACACACACACACACACACACACACACACACACACACACACACACACACACACACACACACACACACACACACACACACACACACACACACACACACACACACACACACACACACACACACACACACACACACACACACACACACACACACACACACACACACACACACACACACACACACACACACACACACACACACACACACACACACACACACACACACACACACACACACACACACACACACACACACACACACACACACACACACACACACACACACACACACACACACACACACACACACACACACACACACACACACACACACACACACACACACACACACACACACACACACACACACACACACACACACACACACACACACACACACACACACACACACACACACACACACACACACACACACACACACACACACACACACACACACACACACACACACACACACACACACACACACACACACACACACACACACACACACACACACACACACACACACACACACACACACACACACACACACACACACACACACACACACACACACACACACACACACACACACACACACACACACACACACACACACACACACACACACACACACACACACACACACACACACACACACACACACACACACACACACACACACACACACACACACACACACACACACACACACACACACACACACACACACACACACACACACACACACACACACACACACACACACACACACACACACACACACACACACACACACACACACACACACACACACACACACACACACACACACACACACACACACACACACACACACACACACACACACACACACACACACACACACACACACACACACACACACACACACACACACACACACACACACACACACACACACACACACACACACACACACACACACACACACACACACACACACACACACACACACACACACACACACACACACACACACAAAGAAGCGTAAATCCAACCGAGCTAATGCCGGTGGAGAATAAAATGTTTAGAAAAAAAAACTTGATCTAATGGTCGTGGGACGTGTGCGTAGGGTGTCGTATCGTATCGTAGGGTTGTAAATTGTACACACGCACACATTCAAAGAACTGTGAATTCCAACAACTCCAATCGCTCGTCGTATCACGAAAAACGTTCAGGGCTGTAAAAAATCTAACGATTTTTTTTTTCGATTTTTTTAAATTAATTTTTGTCAAAAAAAAAATTTAATTATTTTTTTTTTCTTTTCATTAAACAAAAATTTGTCCCCTTAGTTCAACAATCAACATTTTTTAGCACCGGAAATTCGGATCAGTGCCAAAAAAATTGTGATTCTCAAAAGACGAATAAAAGGTGGTAGATTTAGCTTTTAATCGATTTTTGGCAAAAACCACAATTTCGATCATTCGGAACACAAAGAAAAAAAAATCGCAGACGTTTACACTTTTGAGGGCTTATTTAGGATACTTTGAGGTCATGAGAAACCGAATTTTCTTTTATCTATTCAATATTGGCAAAATAATCCTTAGTTAAAAGAATATTCGTAAATATGCCATTTTTCACGCTTTTCTAAATCCATTTTCCCGCATAAAAAAATCTTGATAAACAAATGATAAAAGCATCTAATAGAGAATACTTCAAAGTTTCCAAAACTCTCTGGTTTTTTTGTGCGACCATTAGTCTCCGAGTAATCAGTCATCGAAGTCAAAAGTGTCATTTTTGCTTTGAACATCGATAACTCAGCGAGAAAAAATCGTACAGAGCTCTCCCATCGCTCAAATTAAAGGGGAAGAATCCAGCTAGACGATCCTTTTAATCCGATCATTCAACAAAATTGTTAAAGTCCGTGCAGACTGTGAAAGATGAGCCAAGACTTTGAAATTTTTTTTTACTTTGGTTTTTTGATGGCTTCTAAAAATTGGCTGATGCGAAAAATTTTTAAGCTAGAGGTCTCAAAAATAGAGATTCACGCCTTCAATTTTCTTACTTTTATTTTGCTGTACGACCATTTTTCGAGGAGTTACAGCTATTTAAAAATGACCCTAAAATTGGCGGACTTTTTCAATATCCTTTAATTCTTTGGCCTAGTGTGTGTATATATATATATATATATATATATATATATATATATATATATATATATATGTGTGTGTGTGCAGTTGATGTACATGCATAAGCTCGGATTTATGCAGTAGACACGTATATTCATAGAGGCTGTACGAGAGCCACTGAGTCGCCTGCCGTAATTACGTGTCCACGTCTCGACGAGTAAAAACGAAATTAGTTCTTTCGCGAGTACCAAGTGTGTTTTATTGTCGATGTTTACCCCGGGCTTGTTAGGACTTAAGGTACTTCAGGAGTGGGCGCAGCTCTACCAGAGTTTAGCGAGGCTGCAGCACAAAAATTGTTATTCTCGTCCCCAATAAAGTTACAGTAAATTTGTACACACGTCCGTGCAGAGTCTGCCTGTTGATTACGCGTAGTTCAAGTCCACGATGACGAAGCTGGTACGCACTCTCATCGAATTATAAATCTTCATAAAACCCTCGTCGGCTTTGAACCTATCTCAGGGTGAATTTGACACAAATACACACATACGGCTTTGGGTTTGTTTGCGTTCGTTTAATTAATTCAAATCGTTTGAGAACCAGTTACTTAATTACGTAATGGAAATTACGTAATTAATCTCTGTGATCTTTGAAACGAGACTATTGTTTTTCAATAGAGTCAACATGAAATTGTAAAAGAAAATCGGTATAGAATAATGTAACGTGATGTTTAAATCCGGTATTGTAAAATTCCTTTGATCATTTTAATGCAGGTACGGTAGAGAAAAAAATAACAAGGCATTGGAATATTCTACAGTACCACGCAAAGCGCTGTTGATTTGTATGCAGTAATTGAATATCGTGATACATTTCTTGCGCCATATCATTTCACTGCAGATTATTTCTACATTAATGCGGGAGCCTAAATTAGGAGGTCCAAAAAAGCGTTTTTGTTTGGATTTTTTCAGAAGGGAAAAAAACAAGTGAGCCCGGTAAACATTGAGGTATATTTCATGCATATTTGAAATGTATAATAAAAATGTTCAACATGAAACAATAAATGACCGCAGATTTATCAGCCTATTCCATGTACGTCTTGCCACTGTAGTCCTCAATCGACGGGAACGTTGCAGCTCGTAATTCTTGACTGAACGCAATAAACCAATAAAATTTTCAATCGTCGTATATTTTTCTTCTGGGTGAATTAAGAAAAAGCTGAAAAAATCGCGAAATGAAAACTTTTCTCAAGTTTGAAAAAAAAAAATTTTTAAACACTTTAACGTGCTATAAAAGTTATTTAACGGGAGATATACACCTAGATGGTCGAGGTCGAGGATTTAGAAGCTATGAACATTCCGTCGACCGTAGAAGACTTACACGATGGGCCTGGTATCGATGATTCCATGTCAGTTGACACATTTCATGATTTATTCATTCCCAAATTTTGAAACGCGTTTTTCTCAAAACTACGTTTTTCAACTCGGTACCCGACATTTCTCGAAAACCAATGAACCGATTGCCTTGAGGCTTTTTGTGGTTATTCTATACACCATTATCTAGTACTTGTCATAGGATTTTTTTTCCGTCACTTAGTTTTTGTTTTATAGGCAAAATAATAACTAATTTTTGGCCCAAAAATCACTATTTATGTTCAAACGTCCGCCATTTTGTCATAAATCGATATTTTCAAAATCGGCTATGACAAGTACTAGATTATAGTATCGAGTTTAATAATCTTTTTGGTTTTTTTTTTCAGATGATTTTTGAAGAACCGCCAGTGGGTACCGTATACGCAGGTTTTTTTACGACGCTCCAAGGATCATACAGGATCCGTGTATATTTTTATATAAAGAAAATTAAACATATTTTTGAATGTATATACTTTTAGATAATAAAAACCCCAATGCGAAATTTCAAATAGTTTTCCCTGAAAAAATTCACAATAATGACATTTTTCCGGCCCCTAGGTGTATATCTCCCCTTAAAAAGGCTTTTTCAACTTTTTAAATTTACTTAGAAGAGATTTTAACACTGAAGAAAATAAACTTTGGTTCGATTCAATAGGTCGTTTAGTTTTTTTGCTATCGCGCCCGCCAACTTAGAAAAATCGTGGAAATGAAAACTGGAGAAAACGCGCTTCACAGTTTTCAATAGAAGGAAATATCAATATTAAATATCAATCGCGTCTCTGTTTTCGGCCTTGTATATTCGAAAATATTTATAATTGGCCTCTGTAACTTTGTAAATACATTCTTGGATAGTTCATCTACCGATTTAAAATTACCGATTTAAAATTTAAGCAATTAAAAAAACGAGCAATCAAAAAACCGATTTAAAATTTAAGCAATTAAATAAACGATCTTTCGGACCTTCTTATTCAGGCTCTCGCCTTAAATACATTATCGCCGATTGGAAAAAAAATGAATATAATTTTGCAATCGCAAAATTGAAAAAGTTGTGGTGAACAATATTAAGGCAGTATTGTTGTCTAGACTGCTGTTTTGAGAGGCGATTTTTAGGACGAAATAACTGTTAAGCTGTTCCATAATTATTACTAAAAACTTTCATTACTACTTTTGGCTGTTGCATGGTATTTTTTTTCTTATTAATCTTTAAAAATGGCAGCAGTGTGGCACTGTCTTCTAAACTGCATTTTGAAAACTGGCGTGACGAATAGCTAAAAACTAGTCGACCCGTTCTGACGAAATTTGGTATAAATCTTTCTGACCTTATTGTCTAACAAACGACCGTTCTCAAAAATGAAAAAAAAAATATTGCAAAATGTAGCCATTTTTTCGGTGAATTCAATCTTTTTTTTCCAAAGCGTATTATTTTATTGATTTTTAACATTTCCCACTATCTCTTGGTTCATATTCTGCGTATGAGTGTTAATGAAAACAAAATCTCTGTTATTTTTTTTTTCAGATTAATCCCGCCACTGGTACGTGTCACGCCGTCTGACAATATCCGCCGCAACCCATTTAGAAAACCTCCGCCATTTTTTCAAATTATTAAAAAAATAGCATCTAACAGCCAAAAGTAGTAATAAAGTCTCAAAAATGGCGGAGGAATCTTTCTTAAAAAAAAAATCATGAAAATCAACAATATTTTCCTCGCTTAAAAATATATTCCCCCTTAATCATAATATGGTCTGAAAAGGAAGAAAAACGATATTGTCATAATACGACGTATATGAACGTGGTTCAGGATGGGTAAGGCACCAGTAAAGTCGATTTCCATTGCTTTTGTCATAATCGTTACATTTATTTAAACAGCAATGTCACGTCAAGGGATATTTTTTTCATCGCTTTCCATTACAGTGTATATCGAATCTTACATTTCATTCATTCATATACATATCACGCCGGAGTAATAATTCGTCATTGAAAAAAAAAGTTGCTTTCTCTCTCACGCACAAACACATTCGTACGCTTCTTGAACGCCTTTTTCTTCTTTCCTACGACATGATATACGATTATCATGAATTCGCTTACACGGAATGAACACCACCGTCTCGATATTTCGACACGATCCGTTTTTTCTTCGTTATTTACAATCGCGGATTGGGAGTTTCATCCAATTGTTTCGACTATTGTAAAATTTTCTTCATTCACAATATTACGATACGACGAGGCTCTTTTGAAGATCACGATGACTCGACAATTTATACTTTCTCGAAATAATTTAAGCCCTCAGTGATCGATACATTGGAGTAATGAAAAATAACTAATTAATCAGTCTAACGACACGACCGAGTTTCGTAATTTCATCGGCTTGTAATCCTCCTTTGGTTCGAGTAATGCGGTAAAAAAATACAGTTGTTCATTGGCTGCACTTCGAGTGCTCACTTTCGGCTAATCATTTTAGGATACACTGTCTGCAATAGTGAGTATTCAGCGATCAATTCCAACATCGAGAAGTGCCTGTTGATGGGCATCAAAAATCGTACAAAACTGAAATTAAATTTTGTGCTGTGAAACGATTATCGGCAAAGTTTTATTGGATACGATAAAACGTAAAACTAATAAGTTCATTTAAATTTGCATCTGTAATTACGGGAACTAGGGGCAAGACGAAGGTGCGGGGTGAGATGAATCGCCTAATAGTCCTGTGAAAAAGACGAAAACCCAGCACTTTTAGCGTAGAATTATAATTTTTGACTGAAGCTAGATGGTTGCATACTGAAAGTAACCCCAATTAAATGTCGCCCCTCAACTCGCTCCAACCCTAAGAAATAGGGGTTGAAAACTTAAAAATCGCCGTATCTCGATAATTAATAGCGCGATCAAAAAATATTTCAAACAAAAGTTGTTTGGAATAATAAAATACGTATAAAGTTATCTAACGTCCAACCCCTTATCTTCGAAAATAGCGGCACAAAAACGATTAGAAAATCTGGGGATGATGCGAAAAAAGTACATCTTTAGACAATCGTAAAAAATATTCATATATTAAAAAAAAATTGTTACATATCGAATCAGAATAAGTTTCTCTATATTTCTATCAAGACTTTTTTTTCTCGCTAGAAATATAGAGGAACTCATCCTGATTCGATATATATCAAACATTTGTTTTCTGAAAAGGACATATCTCCGATTAATTTGGAATTTCGTGTACTCGTGTATTTTGAGTCGCTGATTACGGATATGATAGTGAAAATACCCGCAAATTTGAGTTTCAAGGTCAAAACACAAAAACTGATATTTTAAAGGTTTTTCTACTTAATTTTAATAAATGTTGATCTTAGAGAAATACGTTTCCCACAAAAGTTGTAGCCTATGACAAGATTGATGTTTTATATTTTATACAGTTTTTGTCTAAAAAGACTCTGGTTCGCGAAAAATAGGATAATGCTCCAATCAGTACGTTTTGCTAAACTCCATTAGTTTCGATATTATCTACTTACGCACTTTACCGCGGCAAGGTCGGAGTTTCTTTGGGTTTGTTTCGGATTATTTGTTGTGTTGTGTGTTGTTTGTTGTTCGGGTTTGTTTGAGTTTGTTGTTTGTTGTTTAGGTATTCGTATAGTGTTATAGATCATTCTGCAATCTTCCCGCGGTAAAGTGCGTAAATTATCTGATATCAAAACGAAAAGAGTTTAGAAAAATGTACTTTTTGGAGCATTATCTCATTTTTCTCGAAACAGATTAATTTTAGACAAAACTTGCATGGAACATAAAAGATCAATCTTTTTATAGGCTACAACTTTTGTAGGAAACATTTTTCCTACAAGGAAAACCCAAATGAATCGAAGGTATTCCCTTTCCGGAACTTCATCCCCATTTTTACATGCGAATGATGCCAATAATTCTTGTCCCATCATGCTCCCAGCCGTGTTTCATCTTGCTCCGCATATGGGGTAAGATGGGGAAAACAGCGGTTTAATTAAAAATATGTGTTGTATGTTAACAAACAGAACGACGGATTTTTTCGTTTCCAAAATTACAACATTAATAGATGTTGATTAATTAAAAAGCATAGTTAATTTTAACTGGTTCATATGTATTGTTTTATGTAAACATGACCTCAGCGTTCTTATCTTGCCGCTACTTCCCCTACATACAATACCATACACTTGTGGAAAATAAAACCTTACGTTTCAAAATTAGTGCTTCCACTTCTCCAATGTTTTCGTTTACTGGCGGCAAAATGGCGCGCATCGTCGTAGGTGGTTTTATGAGAGCAATCGTCCTGAGAAAAATGGGACGAGAGAGATAGAGAGAGAGAGAGAGAGAGAGAGAGAGAGAGCAGACCCTTATTACCGCATGATCGATCGATACTCACATTGTACTAACAACTCCTCGTTAACTGATTCAACTTTGCATGCTAAAAAAGACAGTCTTTTCTGTTTCCGCCAAAACTTTATCACTGTCGCGACGACAAAATGCGCCCGAACATCTAATTGTCCAATTATAAATATGATTACCCGTCTTCTGAAAGTCGAGCCCATCTTGTTATTCGTGAAACGTAAAGTCTCGCGGGACGTTCTCGTCTTTCTTTGCCTCACCGCGTCAACCAGATATTCGGTTCGTTTCATCATTGGTCGATTGTATAGCGACAATTTTATCGACGAAGAATTCGATTTCGACGCACACAAAACTGAAATGCTGCTGTGAAATTTGATTTTTTTGGTAGCATGCACCGGTATCGTCCTTTACGCAATATAATTTGTAATTCTTTAGATAAGTGACTTTTCCGAAAAATGAGTTTGTTCGGGGTTCCAAATTTTACACGAAAACAAATTTTATAGGAGGATTTCATTGTTTGTTTGGAACCCAAACAAACCAAAACAAGCCCAAACAAACTCATTTTTCGGAAAAGTCACTCATCTAAAGAATCACCATATAATTGCATAAAGGTATCAATGCAATATAATTGCATAAAGGCATGTAATTTATGCGGTATCATTGCCCCAAGGTATCAATATGTATGCATTGGTATCAATATCCGTTTATTTTACGCTCATCTTACGAAAAAAAATCATTCGGTTTACCCTTGTTCGGCACACTTCAGTGGAGAGACGTACTCGTCACACTGGGGTTGTTTGTGCCCCAGCGACAAAAACCGTTCATATAAATAACCTATTTAATATTTTAACTTGATTTTTTTGGGACTTGAAAGCTTTTGTTTAAAAGTAGTGTAGGTTGTATGTCCGAAAATTTGATTTGAGTATGTTAAAAAAGTTAATATTGCGAAAAATGTTAGGTACATAAAATCTATGAAACATGGTCGTGGGGCGCAAACCACCCCAGTGTGCCGAATAAGGGTTAAACATTTCTGAGATGACTATATCGTGAATCGAACGATTTTTATTGTTTTGTAAAATATAATTCTTGATATTTCAAGTATGACGAAAGTGAGTAAAAACAACGCGAAATTATAAATGTAAATGATAAATGTGTAAAAGTAACGCCAAATTAAAGGCGTGAAATAACGAAAGATCTTTTATATTTTTTTTTGTCAATAGGAGTGGAAGGAGCGACGACTGAACAAATCGCCTTGATAGGTTTCTTTCGATACTATTGATTTTTATTTCATTCGTATGCACAACTGTGTTTATCCGATCGCGCCATCTTTCTCATTCTCTCCATCGCGTTCTTCTTTTTTCTTATTGACCCCACATATAGGTGTGATTAAAAATTGCTATCTCTATCTCTCTCATTCTGATGTGTTGGCTTGTGGAATAAAAGGATTCACGTGTTTTCGTATTTCTGCTTCGTCATTTGCACATACGTATTTATTTTTTTATTTTCCGTCATTTTCACTCTTGAGCTCTATTTCATATGCGCCTCGCAGCAACTAGTACGTACACAGTTCATAATAGCGAGACAAAACGAAAGTGTGAATCTCGGTATCGCTCCTGTCACTTCGTTCTGCGACGTCTCAAATAACGTACAGCATATTTATTTTCCCTATTCTCTTAGGATCCAGCCATGTATGGTGTGGTCTTTTCTCATTGTCAGTTCACACGATTTTCAGTTCTGATAAAGCCCGACGAAGATTCGCTCTCCCAATCGTCCACATACGTATAGCTTAACATTAATATTTTCTTCCTTTTTTTCATTAAGGGGAGAGATACATTGGATGAGAAAAAAATTTGCTGATTTTCATGATTTTTTCTAGAGAAAAGATTTCTTCACTATTTTTGAGATCTGGGTATGCTTCGTTACTATTTTTGGCTGTTACATGATATTTTTTCTCTTATTAATCTTTAAAAATGGCGTGGTCTACGAAACGGCATTTTCTAAACAGACTTGACGTATAGCTAAAAAACTATTCGACAAATTCTGATGACATTTGGAATACACTTTTCTAGCCTTATTGTCTAAAACATGACCCTAGATGTTTTTGAAAATAAAAACGTTTTTTTTTTAAATTGCAAAGTTTAACCATGTTTTTCGGAATATTCAATCTTTTTGTTTCCAAGCGTACCATTTAATCGATTTTCAACATTTCTCACTTTTTCTTGGTTCATATTCTGCGTATGAGTGTTAATGAAAGGAAATTATTCGTTAGTTTTTTTTTCAGATTAATCCCGCCGACGCTACGTGTCACGCCCTCTGACAACATCCGCTGCAACCCATTTAATAGATCATACCTCCGCCATTTTTTTTAAATTCCATGTAACAACCAAAAGTAGTAATAAAACATCCCCTAACGAGAAAAGGTTGCAAGGAAGATTTCTCCGATTTCAATGAAATTGCGATAAAATTTTTACTCATGCTTGTAGAATGGGTAAAAATAAGCGACATGGATTTTTCAAATATCTGCGGCGCTCGAATTTTAAGGGGTGAAACGCACCCTTGAAAATAAGGATGTTTTTGGTTTTTCGTCGATAACTTGATCGTTCTCATCTCCAATGTATAGTACACGAAAAAATAAACATTGTTGTAATTTGATTTTTTTCATATGTCGTACCGTTAAAACGTTATCGACGAAAAACGAAAAACACCCCAATTTTCGAGGGTGCGTTTCAACCCTTAAATATCGGGTTTCGCAGAAATAAAAAAATACGTGTGGCGTATTTTTCCCCATTCTACAAGCATGCCAAATTTAATCATAATCGGAGAGATCGACCTCGCAACCTTTCCTTGTAAGTCTCAAAAGTGGCGAAGAAATCTTTCGTTTAAAAAAAAAAAATCACGAAAATCAGCATTTTTTTCCTCGCCTGAAGGTATCTCTCCCCTCAATCGTACAACGAATAAATACTTCTTTAAATTGTATTTAAATATTTATATTATCTTCGTATCGTTATAATAATCATCCATATTACGTGTTCTTCTCCTTCAGTTTCGTATCGTTAATTTATTATCTCTAGTTCTTATCATTCAATTTCATAGACAACGCCACGTCGTACACTGCGATTTTTGTTCCTTCGCGATTCTTTTTTCTGTGATTTTTTTATTCGTGTTTTTTTTTCATTATTATTACGTTGCGCATCGATAACAATGACCGTTTGATTGTTCGTTTGATCGAGCTCTGAATTTCGTTTGATTTTTCACTCGAACGATCTTCCAAATGGGACGAAAAAAGACGAGGAAAATATCGTTATACGAGAGACATTTCGCCATGACAGTTCTTCAACTTAATTGAAGGGGAATTGTATTGAGAAGTAAAAAAAAACATTACACGCTTTTCTCGACGTATCGTATAATAGCTATAACGACGCGTAACTTGTTTGTTTTTGTTCTTCGTTCGCTTTTATGCATTATTACATTCGTCACTTTATACCATGAATTCTCCTATCGTATAAACACTCTCCTGTTCGCAAATCGAGTTCTACATATTTACCGAATATACAGTTGCGATTTTTATTATCGTTGGCAAAACAGGTAATGTTGAAAAAAGAAACGTTCGCCTGTAACAATCGGTAAACACGCCACGCAACCGCGTCATACTTTTTTTTAAAGATATACAATGAACTGTACAATGAATTCGATCAATATCGTCTTACAATCTAATCGTGTAATAATCAAATATTTACAGGAATTCTCGTATTCTCTCGTGTGAGCAGAAATAAACCTTATATATATATATATATATATATATATATATATATATATATATATATATATATATATATATATATATATATATATATAAAATCGAAACAATGATCTTTTTTCAGAATAATCGTCTTATCGTTATAGAATCCAGAATCAGATTGCCGTATCCGCGAGATATTCATCTCTAAACGCGCCATTTACTCTCGTTGATATCGCTTCTTAAACGGTACTGTTTTTTAGAGTCCTTACGATTTATTCGTTATTTAAAAAAAACCATCTTCCGTAAATTCGTGAATACGATCGAAGGATTTCACGTTCGCTTTTGTTTTTGCCGCGCACTCACTATCATACATCGTGTCACCGCTTTCGAATTGAGCTGCACTCACTGTCGATTTTTTTTTGTTTTTTCGGAAATCCGACTTATTTCGAGTTAAAAAACAATCACTTGTAATGGTAGTGAATATGACTTTTGAGATTGTATCGTATTTGGGAACGGTGTATAAGTCTGCGATTGACCGTGTTAATTCTCGATGTGCTTCGCTATTCGTTCGTAAGATTGAGTTTTTTTGAGCCAAAAAAGGCGACTGGTGCCATCGTTCATTTATTTTTCTTTCGGCAGTCCGCTTGAGACGACGCCGCTTCTCCGATGAGGTGACTCGGGACTCACGATGCGCATACGCACATGTACGAGAATTTTGGCGCACATAAACACACATTCGTGTATATATATATATATATATATATATATATATATATATATATATATATATATATATATATATATATATATATGTATGTATGTATGTATGCATATATGTATATATTTGATTTAGGCCTCGTGGAAACGCGGCGGGTTCGCTCACCTCAGTAGATTAGCAAAGAGTAGCGTGAGAGTGGCTAGAAGAATCGTCGGTGCAACACCACAACTTCCGCCGTGCTGCATCGCTGCTGGATGTTCACCTGCAACACAGATTTCAAGAAAAACATCGATTTTTACGTATAACTGAATTTTTAATAACATTGAACAATAATCGTTTTAATTAATTGATTAAATAAAATAATATTGAACAATAATCCCCCCTGATAGTAGATGAAACTAGACAAGGCGAGAGTGGAGGGAAAAAATGGGAAAAAGGTGCGGAAATCGGGTTGCAGTCGGGCGTACGTTAGCTTTTGCTAACCGTGTAGGTATGATTTGCGGCAAAAACTCAAAGTATCTATGGCATTGTGAGGTGCTATTTGAAAAAAGAAAAACCACGTGCAGAAACGTTGACTTTTCGTTGGGCTGCTCTAACAAATATTGATTTTGGTCATTCTTTGGATAAGTGACTTTTCCGAAGACTGAGTCTAACTTTTTTTGCTATTTTCTTTTTTATTGGATTATAAATGATGATATTCAGTCGGGGGAAGCTGAAATTTACCCCCCCCCCCCCCCCATCAAAAGTTACGGTGTTTTGGAGTTCGCGGAAACACGTGATAAAATAGGGCATTTTTGAACATTTCGACGCCTATATTGGTTTTGTTTGGGTTTTGTAAAAAATAGAAATTATTTTTAACGATTTTTTACTTGTAAAAAAATGTTCATGAATAATGTTAGCTTCGTCCGACTGAATATCATCATTTATAACCCAAAAAATGAGAAAATGGTAACAATAAAAATTTCGGAAAAGTCACTTATCCAAAGAATTACCTTGATTTAAATTAAGAGGTCTTCTCACTTTAGACGCTTAAAACGGTTATTTCCATGCATTTTTTTGATAGGTTTATATTATAGATATTGATGTAAACGTTAAATACACTTTCGAATAAATACGCATGCGAAATATATAGAAAAAAAAATTAATTTATTTATGTCACTATTTATAGACGAAAATGGTAGTTAAAAAAATGTCCTAAAAATTGTAGGACTGCTGCCTATCAACAAAATTCATAAAAATAGCCTTTTTTAGCGTCTAAAGTGAGAAGACCTCTAAGCCTCCGAAGGCAACGTAGCTATGTCTGGGCCCTTGAAAATTCAAATCGCTATTTTGTACTCTAAGTTCGAAAATTGATGACAGTTGTTGTTTGGTTTCAAATTTAGTGGAACACGGAATGTTGCTTCTATTGATCGGAAAACAGTGTTTTCCTCGCGATCTGCACGGTACACATTGATAGTAACGATATTATACTGATATACGTATAACTGCGGTGCGAATATTTAGTTCATTTTCATGAATTGGAAACCGGAATCTCCGTGTACCTGGGAAACGTAATGCTGACTTTGAATTATCATAAAATATTAATAGACTGAAGGCAAAATCGGAGAGTTTGCTCGCTCCCTTTTACAAAAAAAAAATTCGTAGGTTTTTTTTCCACATTAGAGATTTACAACAGTGATTTTTGTCCGAATTTCAGAGATTTCTTCAGGGACGTTTTGGAAGTTTCATGAAAAAATGAGTTTGCTAATATCAAACAAGATTTTAAGCGTCGAAGAATTAACAAGGAACGTCACTTGAGTGTCCGCCTCCAATTTTGTTGAAACTCATATATATATGATAAAGCATTGAGAACTATTAGACACGTATTTTTTTTATCTGCGGAAAAACTTTTTTAAGGAAGGAAACGACCCATCAAAGAAAGGCGTGTCAGCCCTTAATTTCATTTTTTTCCAATTATGCTATAATGGCTTTTTCATCGCTATATACTAGAATAATTTTGGTTTTTGTTTCATTCATATCGGTGGACTGCTTGTGGGTAAAACTGCAAAACCACCCCTCGACACGCCTTTCTTTGAGGGGTGGTTTAGTTCCTTAAAACCGTTTAGCCGCAAATTAAAAAAAGACGTGTCTAATAGTTTTCAATTCTCGATCACATATATGAGTTCCAACAAAATCGACGGCGGGCACTTAAGTGATTTTCCTTGTAAGAGGGGAGATACCTTCAGGGGAGGAAAAACATTTTTGGTTTCCATGATTTTTTTTAGAGGAAAGACTTCCCCACCATTTATCAGACTTAGGACATGTTTTATTACTACTCTTGGATGTTCATGGTATTTTTTCTCATCTTTAAAAATCGCGGAGGTATGGCACGGTCTTCTAAACTGCATTTTCAAAACTGGCGTGTAGCTGAAAAACTAATCGACCGATTCTGATGAAATTTGGTATAAATTTTTCTAACCTCATTGTCTAAAACTTGACTTCAAATTTTTGGAAAATAAAAATGGAAGTGTATTTTGTTGCAAAATGTAGCCATTTTTCGAAATCGTCAATCTTGTTGTTTAAGAGCGTACCGTTTCATCAATTTTCAACATTTCTCACTTTTTCTCGGTTCAGATTCTACGTACGGGTGTTAATGAAAGAAAAGTCTTCGTTGATTTTTTTCTCAGATTAATCCCGCCGACGCTAGGTGTCACGCCGTCTGACAACATCCGCCGCAACCCCTCTAGAGACACACCTCTGTCATTTTTAAAACTCAATTTAAAGAATACTATTCAACAGCCAAAAGTAGAAATAAAACATACGCTAACTCTAAAAAATGGTGAAGAAATCTTACTTTAAAAAAATCATGAAAATCAGCAATTTTTCCTCGCTCTCCTTCCGTTCCTCTAACAAGGAAAGGTCGCGAGGTCGAGCTCTCCCATTTCGATTAAATTCAGTATGTTTCTAGAATGGGTAAAAATGGGCGACGTTTTTCGTTTTTCGTCAATAACGTTATAACGGTACGAGATATGAAAAAATGTCAAAATGCAACAACGTTCATTTTTGCATGTACTATACATTGGAAATGAGAACGATAACGTTCTCGACGGAAAACAAAAAACACCCCTATTTTCGAGGGTTCGTTTCACCCCTTAAAAATCGCCGTCCGCAGATATAAACAAAATACGTCTCGCCTATTTTTACCCATTCCGCAAACATGCCAAATTTTGTCGAAATCGGAGAGTTCGACCTCGCGACCTTTTCTTGTAAGCAATTATGTGCCTAACATTACAATTATTGTGGGACATCACGTGTGTATACAACGGTATGCATCTCATTGAATGCGTTCACTTGCGTACTTTTCTCTCTCTCTCTCTCTCTCTCTCTCTCTCTCTCTCTCTCTCTCTCTCTCTCTCTCTCTCTCTCTGCCTTGCGCCTCGTCCATTTGTTTACGGTTGGCGACGTCGAGAGTTTGCCCAATATAATACCCCCTAAAGCTCATCCCCTCATAGACGAGAAAGCGTGAGACCGCAATTTACGAGCGAACTGAAAATCTAATCTGGCGTCGCGCGTGTTGCCATTACGATCATGTTTATATATACCGTACAGAGTGTATAATAAGCCCTTTCCCTTCCGCCCCTCCGCCCTCCCTCTCTGTCTCTCTCGTTGCCACACTCAGTGTACAGGTGGAAAATCAAGAGCCTGATTGAGAGGGTGCGACAGAGGGTTGAATATGGCTACGTAGGCGATATCGAAAAAATTACACGAGGCCGTTCCCAACGGTGTTAATGCTCTCGTGGAGGGTGGATGTAGGGCTCATACGTGCGAGGGAAAATACGCTTGAATTTTTTATCCACCCTTTTTGCATACAGCGATTATTCTCCGTCGTTTATTCCGGTCTAAAAAAAAAACGATTTCGCTATTCACTTAAATTTGTTCATCGTAACACGTTCGATCAAACGTCGAAAATGTACAAACTTCAAAACCGTTATTTTATGACAATTTGTGGAGCTTGGAAAAAAAAACATGCAAAAAATCCATTTGATGCTATTTAATCAAGCCGCATTTTCTGGAGTTTGGGCATTGATCAATTAGAAAGAAATCCGGATAAATTTTTTCAACTTTTTTCCTCCAGCAGAGAAGTGACGAAGAATATCAGCCATCGATAACAATAATAATGGTACATGTAGTACAAGTATATAGATTAGAGTGGCACCATTTTAAGCTCTATTTTTTACTTTTCTCACCATCCAATTATCTCCTAAAAGAAAAAAAATCGTCGTAAAAGCTGCGAGCGGCTAAAAACTATTTAGAGATTGCTCAAGCCTCCCAAAAATTCAAATTTTCATTGAAAAATCGATTTTCTTTCGTTCACTTCTCACCCATGAATTTTACGCGTTTTAATTTTTAAATTAACGCCTCGAAAGCTATAGCCGGCCAATGAATATTTAGTAGTTGCTGAAAAGCTTCGAAATTTCCAATTTTCGCAAATTCTTTTTTACTTTACACACTCATACATTTGACGCTTTGTGAAATTTACAAAACAATTAATATTTTTTTCTTTAGAAACAGATTTTTCAAAGTTACCTCACACTTCTAACCCAAGAATTATAATCTTTGTTCTAATAAAATAATTCTTCGTAGCTCTTGTACATAAACAAAATTATAGGTCGTTTTATTGGGTTAGAAGTGTGAGGTAAATGTGAAAAATCCGTTTCTAAAGAAAAAAGGATAAATTGTTTTGTTTGCAAAAAATCTACAAAGCGTCAAATTTATGAGTGAGGAGAGTAAAAAGAATGTGCGAAAATTGCAAATTTTGAAGCTCTTGAGCGACCACTAAATTTTCATTGGTTGGCTAGAGCTTTCGCGAGGTTATTCTTTAAATTATAAAGCGTTAAATTCATGGGTGAGAAATGGACGAAAAAAAATATCAATTTTGTAATGAAAATTTAAATATTTGGGAGGCTTGAGCGATCTTTTCATATTTTTTGACGGCTCGCAGCTTTTGCGACAATTTTTTTGTTTCTTCAAAGCAGATAATTGAACGGTGAGAAAACGGGAAAAAATAGAGCTCAAAATTGGGGCACCCTAGTATACATATGGCTATACTAATGAAGCATTACATGGGTAAGGTGTGATGCGCGATGTGACGCCTTGTGATATGCGATCGTTGAATTGCCCAGTGGTCGCAACAGCATACTCTCCGTCAACTAGTATTTTAACATTAGATACGTACTTGTGAAATCTGAGGTTTATTGCGAAATAATTGAAATTTGCGGTCAATTTTGTAGCTTAATTAGCTCCGTTTGAATCAACGTCGATGGCCAATGTGGCACCGAACGTCCGAGTATACTGGCTTTAAATTAATTATGCAGACGAACTCTGGGCAGCATTAATTGTCATCCACGACTCGTGTTTGCGACCCTACGCCTACAAACGGACGCACTCACGTTTATACATATGCATGTAAAATTCTTCTTTGGTTACGCATATGGTGACACGTATCGTGTCTCCATACGTGCGGCATTCCGTCTCGAATGCAGTACGAGGCATCGAACAATACCTCTTCAAGGGAGGTGATACGTTTAGACGAGGAAAAAATCAACTAATTTTCATGATTTTTTCAAAGGAATGATTCCTTCGCTATTCTATAGGCTTAGCGTATGTTTCATTACTACTTTTGGCTGTTAAATGGTATTTTTTAAAAAAGTCATCTTTAGAAATGGCGGAGGTATGGTCTTCAAAACTTTATTTTCAAAACTGGCGTGACGTATAGCTAAAAAATTAATCGACCGATTCTGATCAAATTTGGTATAAACCTTTCTAACCTTATTATCTAAAACATGACCCTCAATGTGTTTGAACATTTTTTAAAGTCGTTTTTATTGCAAAATGTGGCCAATTTTTCGAAAAAATAATTTTTTTTTGTTTCAAAGCGTACGATTTCGTCGAATTTCAACATTTCTTGCTTTTTCTTGGTTCATATTCTGCGTATGAGCATTAATGAAGGAAAAGTCTTCATTGGTTTTTTTCTCAGATTAACGCCGCGGACGCTATGTGTCACGCCATCTGACAACATCCGCCGTAACGCGTTTAGAAGAACGTGCCACAGCTCGGCCATTCTTAAAGACAAAAAAAGGAATGCTATGTAACAGGCAACAGTGGTATTGCAAAATAACAGGCAACAGTGGTATTGCAAAATGAATCCATTTTTTTCGGAAAATTCAATCTTTTTGTTTCGAAGCGCACACTTTCATCGATTTTCAAAATTTCTCACTTTTTCTTGGTTCATATTCTTCGTATGAGTGGTAATGAAAGAAACATGTTCGTTGGTTTCTTCTCACAAGGAATATCACTCAATTGTCCACCGTCGATTTGGTTGAAACTCATAATGTGATAAATCATTGAAAACTATTAGACAGGTATTCGTTTTTATCTGCGGAAAAGCGGTTTTGAGGAGGGAGCAGTCCAGATCAGTATGAAACAAAAACCAAACTTTGTCTAATATCAAGCGATGAAAAACCCACTATAGAATAATTGAACATAAATGAAATTAAGGGGTGACACGCCTTTTTTAAAACCTTTTTTCCGCAGTTAAAAAAAAATACGTGTCTAACAATTTTCAATGCTTTTTCACATATATGAGTTTCAACAAAATCCAAGGTAGACACGTAAGTGATGACAACATCATTAATAAAATCATAAATAATAATAAATGAGGATTAATAAATAAAATAAAAACGTAACGGCCAAAAGTAGTAATAAAACATTCCCTGAGTCTCAAAAATGGTGAAGAAATTTTTCTTTAAAAAAAAACATGAAACTCAGTTTTTTTTCTCGCCTAAAGGCATCTCCCTCAAGAAATCTGGTCGTTTTGTTGCGGAATCTGTCAGGCACAGATGTACATGGAGAGTTTCAAGATATAGGCGCGCGGAGTTTAGCTACTGAATGCGGGGTAAATCTTTACACGACTACTTGCACTATGGCTATGAAGTGAATCAGTCCTACGAATATATCTAGGCGTGTGTATATATATATATATATATATATATATATATATATATATATATATATATATATATATATATATATATATATATATATATATATATATATATATGTGCGTGCGTATGTACATTATGATCAGGGGACAACCATCCGCTCTCCTGGTTGAGCAAATCGGATTGGAGGGCTGCCTCTCCATTGTTGCATTGTACTACGGTATCCGTGTTCATTCGTTCGTTCGCCGGAATTCGAAATTGTGTTCGGATCGATCGCAATGCGTGAGCCGGGCGAGTTCCGACAACCATCCGGGACCCGTCTTTGCGCAAGACGAAAGGATTCGTACATGCGTGCGTTCTCAAATATCGAAGCGCGGCAAGGGAAATTGTCGGTCAAGCTCTGGACCAGGGCGTTGGGAAACACATAATACGTGTCAACGTGAGCACTTTCGAGATTGTTGGTGAAAAAAAACATCTTTTACATTAAAAACCGAAATTTCGAAGCATTTGTATTATTTTGTCGGGATAAGATTCCGAAAAACCCCCCCTTCGATCGACCTGAAATTTTGCAAAAAAAACTTCCTTTTAACATTTTAAGACAACCCACAAAGGGATTTTTGCCGACTTGCAATAGTTTTTGAGATATTCAATTTTTAAGTTTTTTTTAAGGGTAAGGTTCTGACCCCTCTCCGAACGAGCTGAAATTTGGACAAACCTTTCTTTTAAGGGGTTACCCCCACTTGCGATTTTGAAAAATCGATTTTTTTTATTCCATTTTTTTGAAGTATAAGTATCTGAGAATATGTCCTGAAAATTTCAAGTCGATCCGAACAAAATTGACTGAGATATGAGCGTTGAAAGAGAAGAATCCGCGTTGAAAGAGAAACTTTAAACGCGTTTTTCTCAAAATGGCATTTCTGAAGTCGGTGACCAAGATTACTCGAACACTAATGAACCGATCTTCTTAAAATTTTGCAGGCTTATTTAATACATAAAAATGTAGTCTTTAATCGTTCGATTTTTTTTCGTTAAAATCGAACCATTAACTTTGACTGTCCGCCATTTTGTGAAAAATGAATATTTTTTAAAATCCTTGGATTAAAGACTAGTTTATACTTATATTTGACTAAATCCATCCGCATTTTTTTTCAGATGATCCACTTCGCCGCAATGATGGTCACCGCAAACCGTGTATATAAAAACATTGTTTCTTTGACGGCCATTTGCCACTAAACAATGTAATATTTTTCAATAAAAAAATTACTGAAAGTTCTTCAAGATGTGTTCTTTAAGATGGTATATTGATCGATAAAAAAAGTTTTGTAGTTTTCTTTAAAAAAATTCATGAAAAAGGCCTTTTTTTTGCGCTACAAGTGGGGGTAACGCCTTAACGGGCTACTCACTTTAGACGCTAAAAAGGCTATTTTCATGAATTTTTATTGATAGGTTTATCTTATAGATATTCATATAAAAGTTTTTACACTCAATAAATACACTTTAGAAATACATGAAAAAGCATTTTTTAAATGTATTTATGTAACCCAAACAAACTTTAAACGCCTCTTTCTCGAAACAACGTGCATATCAAGGATTTTTTTAAATATTGATATTTACTATTTTTTTTTACTAAAAACGGTAGATTAAACTGCTTTCTTCTATTTTTTCGAAAAATGTTCGTCATTTTGTAATTTTTGCATATATCAACAGCGTAAGATATGCGCTATGGCCATTAACGTACTAAATCTCCGAGATTTCATCAACAGCGCAGACCTACAAGTTTCTTAGGACATTTTTTTAACTACCATTTTCGTCTATAAATAGTGACTTAAATTAAAAAAAAAAACTAATTTGATGTATTTCGAAAGTGTATTTATTAAGTGTAACAATTCTTACATCAATATCTATAATATAAACCTATCAAAAAACTTCATGAATATAGGCTATTTTTAGAGCCTAAATAAGATTCCGACCTCCCCACCGATCGGGTTGAAATTTTGCAAAAAACTTCCTTTTGATATTTTGAGACGACACTTGAAGGGATTTTTGGCGACTCGAAAGATTCTTTTCGAGATATTGAATACCAAAGTTTTTTTAACGCGCGCCCTCTATATCTAGATCTGCTTCGTCTCCGTTCATATCTATATGTGTCATCGCCCTCTCCGTTCTGTCCAAACAACAATACCCAAACAAACCCAAAAACTATTGCGCGTCACCAAAAATCCCTTTAGGGGTTGTCTTAAAATATAGAAGAAGGTTTGTGAATATTTCCAGCTCGCTCGGAGGGGGGGGGGGGGGGGGGGGTGTCGGAATTTTGTCGAAAGATTCGGACGATTTGGTTTGGTAAAAAAAAAATTGTACGACAATCGGCTGGACGATGATTGATAACATTTGTACGCGAAAAAATCCTCCCGGTCGTCGAGTACAAGCATTGGAAAAGTTGGTTCGAAAGGAAGGTGTCACTTCGTTTTGTGGACCGAGATCGCGATAAACGATGACTCGGGAAATGCCATTCGCGCTTGCGGTTCGAGAATGGACTCTTTAGCGTGGCAACAAGTGCTCTTTTGTTATCAGCTGTCTGAAGAGTTCTCGGTAACAGGTTGAAAGAGCTCGCCATGTATAGGGGAGAAGCACCATATATCGGATGGCTGCATAATATCGGATGTTTTTTTAAAACTTATACACTAATAACTAGTCGTAAGATGTTGCCACTGCAAAACTTTTGGTTGCCTAGCAACAAAAAAAAAACACATCAGTGAACTGATGATACTTTTCGCTGGCGTGAAAATTTTTTTTTTTTGTGTTAAAATGTGTTGTTTTCATTGACATAAATTCAAATGATTAATATTTTTATTTTTGATAAATTTGTTTTACTTTTGCATTTGTTTAATTTTTTTGTTCTATTTTCAACGCAAAAGAACCAGATGAAATCAATCGATTGACGTGACTAGAAAACGATAAAATTATAATGGGGAAACAAATGTCAAGAAAATCTGAAATAATTATATTGCATTGAAAATAGAAAAATACTATTTTTTTTCCTATCTTGAAATTTTACTACAAACCCCTTAAGCCCCGAGTTACGGTAATAAAATCATCTGATTTTAGAACAAAAATAGGGGAAAAAAAATTTCGAAAAAAAATCTGAAAAAATTCTTGGGAACTCAATGAAAATCGATTCAACTTTTAACTATCTTGAGGTTTTCCTTGAATCCATGTCGTTTCGCGTTACACTTCAAAAAAATATCTCGCCTAACCTCGCCTAAAAAAACTCGACTAAAAATCGTCCTCGTTTTCGCGTTCTCTTTTGAAAAAATAAACATATCTTTTGAAAAAAAAATCGTATGAACCTTAAAAAAAAATTGAACCCCAGAAAAGGAAGAAAAAAAGGCGAACGTGGTCGTTTTCGAAAATGGGTACTAGTCGTAAAAAAAGAAACAGGAAAAACATTTTCAATAAAATCGGAATGAAGGTGAATTCCTCCCCTTAAAAATACCGTTTATTAAATTCATTTATGTCAACTATCGGCAAAATGGCATAAAAAATCGTTCCGGAACTTTTTTAAATTTTCGTCCGGAAACTTTTCGCCGGTAGTCTATATATTAAGTTTTTCATTTTATTTTGAATATATGCTTCTGGAGATCAAGATGAATGTCTACTGAAGATGCTAAAAAACAATTTGGGCACTTGAAAGAAAATCATTTTCATGATAAGGTAGATGACCCAGTAATCGTCACCTTAAGCAGATCGCTTGACTTTGCAAATTGATATAGCTCAACTAGGAAAGTGAGTAAAAGTTATTTTAAGTTGTTCTTAATCAGTTTTTCATTACGAAAAAGAAGGTCATTGTGAAATTCTCGTGCCTGGTACAGTTTTCGAGAAAAAATTTCGTAAAGGTTATAAGATGCAATTGTACGAGTCATCGTCATGCCGCCATGATAGTTGGTCTGGTAATCGCCATGGACACGTCCCACTAATCGTCACATGCGTTCAAACTGCTTTGAGGCCTTATATACCTTTGGAAAAAAAATTTTTTTTACTTAAATTATGAACAAACATGCCGAAAATAATATGCAAACTTTTTTTTAGGTGGACATTTTTTAAGACATGTAGAAAAATGCTTTTAAAACTTTAAACGCGTTTATCATGAAGAAGTGTTTTCAAAATCGAGCGGACTCGTAGGTCCTCCATTTTTTGACCGATTGACTTCAAATTTCAACGATAACTTCTTAGATACATTTTATAGCGATGTACACACGATTTTTACAATCGATTAACAATTGCGGTTTTTGGAAACGAATAAAAGCCGTTGTTCCAGTAAAAAATGCGACTTTCTTAAAAATGGGGCGAAAGGTACAAAAATAAATATTTTACAGTAATCGTGTGTACTTCGGTAGCAAAACTCATGTAGATTACGGAAAAAAGAAAATTCTTCTGGGTGCAGATGTGCGACTCCAACGAGTCCGCTCGTTGGAGATACCTACAGACATGTGAAATAAACCCTCTGGACCTCGTTTTGATTGCTTTATTAGTATTTTAAGAAAATCCCAAAAAGCCTTGTTTTCCCACCATCCAAAGGTATATAAGGCCTTAACTAATTATGCAAAGGTTCATAGGACTTTGTTGACTCGATTATGTCTGCATATGGAACTACAGAATAATTTTTACGCACTCTGTCACAAACTTGATGATTTTTATTAAAACATTTGATGAAGAGTTTGAAACTCACATTTCTCTTCCATACAACTTAATTAATTTCAAAAACAAAACTAATTATTGCCTATTACGTCAGAATTAGAAATTTTATTTATTTGTAGTAATTACAAACAACTATCTTTTCATAAAATAATTTCTAATATTCTTTCGATCGAGTGGTGTTCACCTGTGTTCAAGACGTACCCAGTTATCGACATGGTCACGACCCAGTAATCGACAACATTTATTATTTATATGTATGTCTTTTTGCTATCGCGAATATGTGTATGACGATTACTGGTCCGTGGATTCTTCAGCCGATGCTAGTTACGAACCCAATATTTCTTTTCTGATTTTCTTCAAACTAATATTCGATTCGTAAGATTCTTTTTTTTGCTAACATTGTTCCAGTTATCGACAGCCGTGGCGATTAATAGGCAGAGTGTTTATGTTGCTGAACCGGTAATAGTCATATATGAAAACTCGTTAAAATTAACATAAAACTATAATTTTTTATGCTGAACGTAAAACTAAGATCCGTGTTAATCACTTGAAGGAAAACTTGCTTCACGCAAGTCCACAGGCATTCTCAAATCACCCGAGATGTGACACGGTTCACGTAAACCATCCTAATGAAGGATTCGGCCGAAATGACAGCTAGACGTCGTAGCGGAATATATTTAATTTGATTATTCTTGAATACGTATACTTACGGGTGTGAAAATGTAATACAACATAGTAAATACCTCCTGGGAGCACAGATATAACACAGATCTGCACGAAGGACTGATTTTTATCTTAAAATACTTATTTAATGCGTAAACATGACGATCACTGGGACCCTGACGGCGACTGGGCCGATTACATTATCTCAACAATGCAAATTTCAACATTTTCACACATATTTATTTCGTGCGTGCGCAGGTCGTATACATTTGTCAGCACTTTAAGACGTGGCTGACGGGAGAGGCGTATAGGAGCGGGGGCAGAGTTGAAGGTAGATATTGGAGGTGGTTTCACGTTTGGGCACGTGTATTACGTCAATCCACCACCAACATTGCCAAACTTTGCCCAACGGGGTGTCGCGCCAAGGACTTGATGAACGAACGCGTTCACGCTACTCTAGATAAATTGCCAGAAGATGAGAGAGAGAGAGAGAGAGAGAGACCCATGTAGGGTGATCGGTAGTGGCCAACGATTGGCCGATGCTCGACGCCGAGTTTGACAACATTGGCACTCGAGCTTGGCTCGATCATCGACCAAGCCTCGGATGATAAGAGCGGCCCGATATTCGCAATCAATATTGGCCCTAGAATGACTTATGAGAATCGGCCGAGCATTGCGTAGGAGTTCATTCGAGAATCGGCCAACAATAAGTCCCCATCAAGATTGCCATCATTGGTACTCGAGCTTGGCCCGATTATCGACCGAGTCTTGGCGGATAATTGTGACCCGATATAGATCACCAAAATTGGGCCTGCACTGCCAAAAAAAAATTAATTATTTTTGTATTGTAATTCGTCATTACCTGGTCTTTCGAAACGATTAGTTCGAAGAAAATATTTCACCTAAATGGGACTCGAACCTTGAACCTACCTACTCATAGCTAAGCACGCTGCCCCTATGCTACCGAGTGCTTGTAACATCTGAATCGCAGATATGGCATAAGAGACCAAATGGATTCTCATCTCTATTTGTATCACATAAACTCTATCAATTAGTTAATATCATTGTGATAATCAGAGAGTTTTATCGAATAACATGTTATAGAATTTTCAAACATCACCTATATATAATTCCTCTCTGCCCACCTTCTCTATCCCCACAACCCTTTAATATGTGTGTTACAATAAAGACAGATCATTAGTTCAAGTTTAATTTGAATAAATAAATATATTTAAAATGAATAATTCCAATAATGGAATGCAGTAGGAAAAATTTCATTTCACGAGAAATCTAGTTAATTCGAATAAAAAATAATTGAATAGACGCGGTTAGTTAATATTAATAGAATTTTTCTGTCAGCGTAGGATGGTTCATAAAAATCGGCAGAGTATCGCGTATGAGCTCGTTCGAGAATCGACCAACAATGAGTGCATTGATTTCGTAGTATATTTGTTAAGAGTAATGTCCAATGGACTCGTAAAGAGTATTTATCTCGTCGCTGAATGTCTTCGACGCGAAACAATGAATCGTCAATATACGAACTGCAGTTCGATCATGCGTTACTCGGCCGAACATTGGCCTCGTATCGGCGAATCAACGTTGGCGAGTCTATACTTCACCAAACATCGGCCTCGTATCGACAAGCCAATGATTAGCGAGTCTATATTTGGCCGAATATTGGCCTCGTATCGGCAAACCAATGTTCGCTAGTCAATACTTAGCCGAGCATTGGCGTACAATTGGGTAATCTATTATCGTCCCGCCAACATTGGTCCAAGTATTGGCCGTTACGGTTCGATTGGCGAAACCTACGTGAGCGAGAGAGAGAGAGAGAGAGAGAGAGAGAGAGAGAGAGAGAGAGAGAGAGAGAGAGAGAGAGAGAGAGAGAGAGAGAGAGAGAGAGAGAGAGATTGATTGATTGATTGATTGATTGATTGATATAATTTATTCTGCCCCAGTTAAACTTTCGGGCAAATATAGATACATAAATAAAGATGTGGATGAAAATACTAACAAAAAATAGTCGATATAATAGTAATAATAATAAAACAAAAAATAATAAAATAACGCAGAATAACGAAATAACCAAAGATACTTATAAAATAACGCAAAATAACGAAATAACCGAAGATAGCAGAAATATCAGAAAATAACAGAAAATAACGGTGTTCTAGCCCAATCAATTCACAACTAATACTCATTATGAGAGACAAACATGTCTTTCCTCAGTCGCAAGCGCAAAAAGATTGAGCGAAAAGAAAATTACATTGTTGCAGAAGCATCAATCACGATAATGCAAAATAATAGCAATAACAAAATTGTTAATCACGGTGTCGCAAGCGCAGTTGTACAGCAAAATACAACGAAATTATAGGGGTCGAAAACGCAAGTGGTCAGACTAGAAATACTTTAGCATTACAGAAAATAAACATCAGCGTGAACCAACATACGATAAGTGACGGCAGTCCAAATTGGCATACATTATGCAATCGAAAACCGAATGAAAAATCAAAAAGAAACTAAACGAAAATTTCATGAAAGTTTAATAAAAGAAAATAAAAGTGTTCGTTATGCCATCCACAAACAAACAGAAACCTGCCAAAATGAAACTAAATGAAAATTTAATAAAAAAGAAAATAACCCGAGTCAAAATTTTTAGCCTCCTCTGAACCTCACAGGACTCATTTCTTTTGTAATACATAAGCCGCCAGCCTCCGTTGAATCGACGAAACCTCATTTGTTGAGTTCAGTGCCATGAAGAGACCTCCTCTTGGTCCAGGGTAGCCTCTGCTAGACCTCCCAAACCTTCTCTCGACCCCCAGTTTCAGTGAAACGTGCAGAGCACAGGCCTCCTTAACCTGCTTTCAATCTCAAACTGTTGTCTCGACCCCACCGAACCTGCTTTCGGCCCAAATTCGATATCTCCTCCATCATCATTCCATTGTGGCCTGATCGGTAACCCGTTCGATGACGAAAATAATACGAAATTAATAAAAATACATCGTCCCCTTATCAAATTATTAGTGCAATATTAATATGCGAAAACAATCAAATTTGCTCAATATCGATTTATTATTATTTTATAGGCTATTCATAAAAGAATGCTTGTATAGAGTCTTACTCCAATTCTATCGGATTAATGGGCGTTTTCCTGTGAGAAAAAATCTCACAGGAAAATTCTTAAAAAATGCCAGTCTATCCAGTATAAGCTTACGCGACGTTTTTCGTCCTTGACATTTCTTCTTAAACCCTCTAGTTCTTGAGTTACATTGCATTATCTAGAATTAGTCTTTTTTAGCAAAAAATGAAATAAGATTGCGAAAAAAATCGTGCAAAACTTTATAAAAAACTCAAATGGAGTTCCTGCTACCCCGTTCAAGTTTATCATGGATAAACGCAACAAATTTTTTTTGCATAAGTCATGCGCCCAATTCTCGATGGTCGAAAAAAAAACCGAAAATCAGTCACGTATAAAAGTGCGTACCGGGTCGAAAAGAAAATTATAAAAAACTATTTCAGAAAAGTCATATAAAGCTGAATTTATTCCCGTCAAAACGCCGTTCGGTAAATTTGGTTATCTTGTTTTTTACGAAGCTATGTAACTTTTAGTGCAGCAAGAAATATCGACTGGTGTATCCAAACTTTTAAGCGACGGTATATATTATATAATACTATATATATATTATTCTCTAAATATGTGGTTGCATTAATATATTCGAATATACACTACCAGTCAAAAGTATTCGGACACTTCAGATAACTGCAAAACTTAATATCACTTTGGATCATTGAAAACTTATGGTAGAATAATAATTATTTTACGAAGATACTATAAAGCTCTGTATAATTACTTAATTATATAGATCTTTATAGGATCTTCGCGAAATAATAAATGAAATTAATTATATTACTTTAACATTATTTGGCACTTATCCACCGCTCAAAAGTTTTGCGATCATGTGGAGTGTCCGAAAACTTTTGGCTGGCAGTGTAGATCTAAATAACATATAATATTGATAACTATATGGAACGTTAGGGTGTTAATTATATTCTATTTCATGTTCTAAAGGATTGAAATTGTCGGTTTAGAATTCATCCTCATTCGATTTTTTCTTTTTGTTTTTGTTCGTTTTGTTTTTCTTGTTAATTCAATAATGAGTTGATAAATGGCGACGGCCGATTACCGTCGATTTTAAATAAAATGTTTGATTTTTCTTTGTTTTCATTTTTAGCACGTCGAAAATTAAAAAAATATTTCCACGTGTATGTATGAAGCATATTTTTATTTTTTCCGCTAAATATGACATTAACTAACCGCGTCTATTTGATTCTTTTTTATTTGAATTAACTAGATTTTTCATAGAACCAAATTTTTCCTATTGCATTCCATTATTAAAATTATTGATTTCAAAAATGTTTATTTATAGAAAATCAATCTATTTAATATCGTCCAACTACATATTTTATTTGATCCTAATAAATCTGTGATTCGGTTTCATCAATTCAACATTTTCATCTGTTCATAAAAACAATTTAGTTAAGTTCACTGAATGGATCTAGTTATTTTTTTTTAATTTACCTTAAATAGAATTTTCGTAGCTTAACCATTTTTCTATTTGATTGAACTAACGGTCCATCTTTATTGCAACACTCATATCAAAGGGGCGTGGCGTAGGGAAGGTGGAGAGAGAGGAATTTTATATATATACGTGTGTGTGTGTGTGTGTGTGTGTGTGTGTGTGTGTGTGTGTGTGCGTGCGTGCGTGCGTGCGTGCGTGCGTGCGTGCGTGCGTGCGTGCGTGCGTGCGTGCGTGCGTGCGTGCGTGCGTGCGTGCGTGCGTGCGTGCGTGCGTGCGTGTGTGTGTGTGTGTGTGTGTGTGTGTGTGTGTGTGTGTGTGTGTGTGTGTGTGTGTGTGTGTTTGTTTGAAAAATCTATAGCATGTTATTCGATGAAACTCTCTAATTATCACAATCATATTAACTAATTCATATATCTTATGTGATACAACAAATAGTTAGAGGTATTCATTTGGTCTCTTATGCCATATTCGCGACCAAAATGTTATAAGCACTCGGTAGCATAGGGGCAGCGGAGCGTAGTTATGAGTAGGTAGGACTAGGTTCAAGTCGCATATAGGGCAGATATTTTCTTCGAAAAAATTCAATTCTAAAGGCCAGGAAATGACGAATTACGATAAAAATCCTTGTGGTAAAGCTCTCAATTAAGGCGTTCATTTTATTTTCGATTTATGAAATATTTTATGCATATAGTACACTTAGCTTTACAGTGTACATTGTAAGCAAATAAAGATTAATTTGAATCTCATCTTTATTAATATATATAAATATTTTTGAAAGAAATATGATCGTAGTAGGCTGTGAGACAAGAAAAAAACCTATTTTATTTAAATAGATTCTATATAAATTAATCTTTTTGTTTAGCAGTGTACAGTAGGCCGAAAGGGGGGGGGGCAGTAGGTTCTGCGGGAGCGCTCGAAGTAGGCCGACCTGAGGTTCCGTAGGTTCAATTGTGAGCCTTACTGACCTCCTTTGAGTTAAAAAGTCTACTTTCTGCCATGCCGGAGGTTCATCGGAGGCTCTAACGCATGATACTTTCAAACATTGTACCCTCCTTTAGATACCCAATAATCCGCTCACGCCGATTTCTGCTCGCCTTCATTTTGTGGGTTGAACGCGGCTCGAAAATGTCGACTCGGGAAACACGATCAAGATGAAAAGCGGTGATCCAACAATCCATTACGTCAGTCCACTGAGTGGTTTCTTGATAGCTTGAGTTATGTAATTAGTTGGTTGCATTCGAGATAAGTCATCGCTCCGTTTCGTTCTCATCGGTAACTATTCGGCGTATCAATCGGCATGAACAAGGTCATCCTCAGAACTGACTTCGACTCGAGAGAGAGAGAGAGAGATAGACGGAGAGGGAAAGGGCGAGGTAGGGGGAGAGAGAGGGGGGAAGGGTGAGGGGGGGGGGGAGAGAGAGTCAAGTAACCACGAGACACTTTCATTCGCTCAAAACTTTACTTCCAAAACTTGAATTGTTTAAACGCACGAACCGTAATTCGATGGGCGTGAAAAGCCGTCCGCGATAAAGTGAGACACGTTTCTCGCTTCGACGATTACGCGTTCTCATTTGAAGAGTAATTTTTGGCTTACTATATATGAAACGCGTAAAGTTTTGCCGAAAGTTGCCAAGAGTTCGAGCGTGGAAAGATGCCACAGAAAAAGCGAAAATTTGGAGTTGTTTCTGTTTCGGAAGGTGCGAGGGTGCTCGTATATATATATATATATCGGGAGCCCCATTTTGATCGTACACTTGCTTCATCTCGAAAAATACTATTCCGATTAAACATTGAGTGTGGTGAAACTTCTCGGGCTCAAAGGGGGACGTACAATTTTTTTTTGTTCCAACATTCCAAATCGCGACGGTAAGATGGCCGACATTAAAAAAAAGGGAATATCACTTCTTTCACCGAAAAATTTGTAAGGCCAAAACTAACAACTTTTGTAGGATTTTTTTTTTCGATAAAGTCCATAATTTTTAGGTTAAAACTCCATTTTATACTATTACGTTGGCAAGAAAATCTTTGCATTTTATCACTAAAAATAATACTGAGCAGTGTTGAAACGAATAATTAATTTTATGGCTAAATTTTATGATTAAACACTGCTTTTTCTATTTTACTTTCGGTGATAAAACGCAAAGACTTTCTTCCCAACTTGATATTTTAGCGCTATCCAGAATGTACCACGAGGAGGTGAAGTCTCGTTTGCATCCTTAGTGTAAGTGTGCGTGTGGGTGTGAGTTTGTATGGATTTGTTTGGGTTCGTTTGGGCTTGTTTGAACTAAACCTTGTTTGAGTTTGTTTGGGTTATCAAACAAACCCAAACAAACGCACACCCACACACACACGCACACTTATACCAGTTTTGTTGAAGACTCTCACTCGTCTTGTTACATTCTGGATAGCGCTGAAATAGTAAAAAATTGCATTCTAACCTACAAATTTTGAACGTTATCAAAAAACTTTTCCTACGAAAGTTGTTAGTTTTGGCCTCATAAGTGTTTTGGTAAAAAAAATGTATGATCACATTTTAAAAAAAACATATCGGCCATCTTAACGCTACCATTTTGAGTTTTGGACCAAAACAGTTTTTTACCCCCCCCCCCCTCCCCCTCCCCCTGAACCCTAAACGTTTTATTCTACTCAATACTTAATTGGAGCAGTATTTTTTTAGATAAATCAGGTGTAAGACTAAAATGGGACACCCGGTATATATTTTTTTCTTCATAATAATCATGATATAAACATTCAGACATATAAATATATATATATATATTGTTATGGCGAAAATAAAAGCATATCCTTGTCGATATACAATACGAGATATAGTAAAGAACGCGTATATTCGAGGATTGCACCGCGCCGTATATTTTCTCCGAAAAATTCTTAGTCGCAAATAAAATATCTTCCCGATGTTTCCTTTCCCCCTTTTATACGTTTTTCTCCCACAACTCTCTTTCTTGCTCTTTCTCTTTCTCTCTTCCTCTCTCTCCATGCCGTGCGATTTCACCGGCGCTTTTCTGGTTCTTGCGGAAGGGACGAACACTCCGGGAGCGCTGCAGTCCCTGCCAGCCGGAACTTCAAGCCTAAGTAGGTCAGTCGCGATAACGTCAGACCACCGGCGTCGCGGGTACGTCGTCGCAGTACCACCACTTTTACACACATACACAAAAATACACGCACACAGACACACACACACACACACACACACACACACACACACACACACACACCCACACACGTAGACGCAAATATAGATATGTAACGAGAGAGGTTACTTTGAGCCCGTGATATCTATGTATTGTTGGGTATCAGCATATCTGGTCGTTTTGGGAACAGGGCAGTCTGTAAGCTAGACTCACAAGGGGAGGACACCAATCGGGACGCACCATTTCTGCCTAAACTACGTGAGTAGAAGGAGGTTGGTCCCCAGTCAACGTTCCTAAAATATTTTGCTTGAGTGGGCCCTAGGAAAAACTAAAAGGCTCTCCAAAGGTTTCCGGGTAAAGCTTGAGGGATATTTTTTTCAACCATTATCAATTCGGTGGCATAGCCCAGTGGTCGAGCGCATTGCCTGTCACCCCGATGGCTTGAGTTCGATTCTCCTGCTACCGTTAAATTTTAGTTTTTTTTTTTATTATCCCGTATGTAAGGAAAAAGCTTTATGCGAAGTTCTTGGAAACAACATTGAAGCCATACGTCGCACACAATACATTTGTTCTAATGGTGGATTCTCGGAGTAGCCAAGCAGATACAACATCTTATGATGAGACATTCTCCAATGAGCAAGGCGAAGCAACGTGCACTATGAAGGTTATTCCACCCAAATGGACTCCGCTGGTTCAACCGTGTGATGTATATTTCTGTCGTCAAGTCAAAAATCTAATTAAAAAACTACAAAGTGCCCCTAAATTGCTCCATCGACAGCGAGAATTATCGTCAAGAGAAGATGCAATTAAAATATATTCGATCGTGCAGCATCAATTCAGTGCTCCTGTTTTCGCCCCTATGGTCCAATACGCTTGGTTTGCATCGAAATTGACAGAGGAAAAACCTTCGTTTCGAAAGTTGAATGAAGTATGCTTTCCCATGAAGCATATCTCAGAAAAATGTAACTGCACAAACAATGCTTTTATAAACTGTGCCTGGTAGCGAAAAATATGAATGTTCAAAATGTTTCTACGATGAACATCACCCTAAAAATTCTAAAATTGTTTCTGATAATGAATAAAAAGCAGCATACATGATTAATTGCAAGAATTTTCGGAATTTTTATTTTCATCAAAAAATTTACCTAATTGTATAAATGAACTGCTTGAATATATTTAAATTCTACAGTTGAACATTGCGAGAACTTAAAAAATAAATTTCAAACAAACCGTAGCAGTGAGAATCGAACCAAAGCTATCGGGGTGACAGGCAATGCGCTTGACCACTGCGCTACGCTGCTGACTTGGAAATGGTTGAAAAAATGGCCCTCAAGCTCTATTGGGAAATCTTTGGAGAGCGTTTCCTATGGCCCACTCAGGCGAAATATTTTATGAACGTTACGTGGGCACCTACCTCCTTATACCCACGCAGTTTAGGTGAAATCGGTGAGTCCCGATTGACGTCTACCCTTGTCAGTACAAAAATGCTTCTGCGAAAGATGATCATGGATACATTGGGCCTTACGTTGTGCAGAATATGGGAGCATTTGGCAACTATGAGGAGAGTTCCCAATATCCTTAAAATCACTTTTCCATGTGTGCGATACGTCGGGACCGCGCGGTAACACTTCGACCTGTCGGGGTTGTAAGGCCCGATTTACACTCTGGCGGTGACGTAGTCCCTTGGCATCGTCGTCAGGGAAATTAATCACCAACGACTTGATTTTTGTTTAGGAAGTGATATTGGTTGTTGAAGACGAGGACCAAAACAAATGTTATTTATTTGAAAATTCAACGCTGTACAACTAATCACTTAAGGTTTACTCGTTGTTATGATAATGAGTATTAGATCTTGTGCTTGAGAGTAGTCTCAAGGCACAGTGTAATGGCTTCTAGACACGAGACGATCTCAACTGTTGTCCAGTAGTTCTTTATGCGTCCCAGTCGAGGTGAATTTTTGAACTGAAGATTCGTAGTTGGTGACGAGAAGTCCTCAAAAAAGGAGAAGGGTGAGACTCTGCCTTTCTTGCAGTTATCATTGGTGCAAAATTAAGAGTGAAAGGATTTTTTCTAGTCACCAATCACGAAAAGGAGTTTTTGGTGGGAACGAAGGGTGAAACGTGGACATCGCTGACGGACCCAAGCTCGACCGTAGGAAAAATCTCGTGACGCGCTAGTCACTATAATAAAAAGATTTCCGCGCTTGCTCCGAGAGTCGAGTAAGCGCGGAGGTTAATCCCTTCATTAGGGTGTGCGACTATTCTGGTCAGATAGTCCTCGAGGATAGTTCATGCTGTTTTGCACGTGTACCTTATTGTTCACAAAATCTTAAAACATTTATTTACGGCAATGAAGACTATACGGCTCATACTGTAAAGAGATTAAAAACCGGCGCATCTGTGCGTCAAATGTAGCGATTGTTCGATGCGAGCGGAGTGACACGTACAACGCTACCCGCGGACCCTCTTGTGATTCGGGAAATTCCCTTTTTCATTGGGCCTTAGGCTAGAGAAGTTGTCGTGTCCACCGGAGCGGTATTATTTGGCTATAGGCGTTTTCGAATACATTATCGTCTAACAATTAAAACTACAAACACGTCCCATGCGACGGAACAATGTGTATGGACAGGGTGTCCTGTTATGAATGGATAATCCTGCAACGATCGATAGATCAGATCATCTTCTACTACATGCTGGAGTTTCAGTTTACTAAACGTCCCACGGTTTTCGAGATTTTGCGCTCATCGTTGTTTTTTTTTAGAAAAATCATCTGCTCCTGGTTTTCCGCATGCTATTTCTGCAAATGATATGAATGGACAACAACTAAGCAACTTTAAAGTAATTGGCACTTTATGCGTTTTTTTCACACCGAAGGCTATCAAAGTCAGATGTTCGAATTGGTATGTATGAAAATTCTGCATATGATCTTTTTTCATAAAGTTTCCTTGACATTTAAGGTTTAAAAGGAAGACTTTCATAGATACAACAAATAACCAAGTGTATTTAAAAAAACCAGGTCCAAAAAAGTTATCATTTGTAGAAATGGCATGCAAAAAAAATACATAAATTTTTTATTGAAAAATGAGCCGTTTTCGACTGTTACAACTACGCATAACCCGTTAAAAGAACTGACCAAAAATAAACCCAATACTTTCGCAAGGAAAAAAAAATTATGCCGACGAGTTTGGTCGGGTGATGTCTGGCTTAGTAACTCCATGTCAGAGTACTAGCTTCTGTAAAGCAAAGCATCGGGCGGTCCCACTGGTTTGAATTCCGGTGCCAACCTCTCGCTAGCCAAAAGGATGTGTCGACCGGACACAGCCCCCAACGTGAAATGCCCAAAGTGGTTCAGAGCTTCCTACATAGAAACAAAACTAGACCTTGTCGCTAATGACCATAGTGGTTGATGCGACACTACGAAAATAAGATTTAAAGAAAAACAAATCAGTGAATTATTGAAAGAATAAATCAGCAAATGAATAAACTGCTCTGATTATTAAATAATGTATTTATCGGTAAGCTGTATAAACCCAAGAGACATGTTTTCAACTTGCCTTCAATATTCCACCCTCTCACATCGGGTGACTATAATAATTTCCTTCCAAATTCCAAAATACAGATCAGCATGTTCAAAATTGTGATTCGCGATTTCCGGCGCGATCTCGGCGAAAAATTCATTCGCTTCGTTATTCGTAAAGCGGAAAATTCAGCGGCGTCAGAGGGAGCGCAGTCAAAGTACATACTGAACTAGTGAAATGGAGAGCCGACAAAGGAAACTGACCCGTATGGCACGGGATCGATAGGAGGGGCGGAGGTTCCGGAACGTTCACGTATATGCCGAAGAGTTGATCGGAACGAATGAAGTGAGTCGGATTGGGTTATTTTTGCGAGGGTGGACCGGGCCAGCGGTGAAACGGAAAGGTATGCACGATTGAAGTCAGGCACAGGAGGATCAAATAGAGCGTTACAGAGAAAGGGGAGAGAACCATATATCGGATAGATGCTTAATATCGGATAGTCGAGTTTTCCTACAGCGACATCTGTTTTTGATTTTATACACTTATAACTAATCACTAGTTAGAACTTCTGGTTGCCTAGCAACAAAAATGGCACAACAGTGAACCGATGTTACTTTTCGTCGGCGTGAATTTTTTTTCCTGTTAAAAAGTCTTCTTTTCATTAAGGTAAGTCCAAATGATTTGTTTTTGTTATTTTTTATGAACTTCAGCATTTATTTTACTTAATATATAATGTTCGCAAAAATAGCAATATGTACAAAAATATTACTGTTCATGTTCCGCCGGGACAACATTTTAACAACCTTGATGAAAACCACGTCTAAGCGACCTTTTTGAAAACCAAGATTTCTGTCATTTTTTGTAAAACATGACACAACTCATAATCTTCAAATGTTATGTGCAAAATAATTATTATCATCTTGTTGTGTATGTCATGTAGATCAGAAAAACGTAAAATTTGAAGGTCTTAGCAATTGTTTGTTTTTTTAGCATTAAAAATGTTAGCATTGAAAATGCTCTTGAAACTGTATGTTTGTTGAGGTAGGCTGGGTATGGCGGTCTGACAAGGAACATCCCTCTGGCGTCCTTCGATTTTGTTGTAACCTATATATTTTCTAAAACATTGAAAACGAACCGACACGTATTTTTCTATCGGCGGAAAAACGGTTTTAAGGGGTGAACCCTCCTTAATTATGTTTTTGCCATAACTCTCTAGTAGATTTTTCATCGCTTCAGATTAGAAGAATTTTCGATTTTGTTTTATTGCGATCGGTCGACTACTTGTGGGTGAAACTGCAATATTATCCCTCGACATGCCTTTCTCCGAGGGCTGGTTTCACCCCTTAAAACCGTTTTTTTTCCGCCGACAGTAAAAAATACCTGTCGCTTAGTTTTCAATGTTTCCAATACCATCTATAAGTTTCAACAAATTCGAAGGACGACACCTGAGGGATGTCACAGGAAACTAACGCTACCCCCCACCCCCATTCCACTGCCGCTGTGTTGTAGTAGAGTGGGGGGAGCTGCGATATGCTGAACGCCTGTGATTGGTGGAAAAATGCCCTCTCCTCACCCAAGTCTAATCTTGTTATCAATATCAAAATTATATTACAACTTATACTACAAATGTATTACAAAAATTATATAACGATTATTATACAAACAAACCTTAGCAAACCTGTACAAATATTATTTTAAAAAAACAATTATATAACTCAATGTATCAGTATTTTTTGAAAAATAACAGAAACCAACTCGTGTTATTTACATGTACCTGTTTTTTTATTAATGGAAAAGTCTGATTACATTTTCAATGTCGTGAAATAGTTGCACAAGGTGAAATATTTGTAGATTTTTTCATTTTCAAACAAAAGTATCCGATATACAGGCTGTCCGAGAACTAAATGCGTTCCCTGCAATGGGGGTAGAGGATGAAATTCTGAGTCCGTTGATATAAGCATATGTGGGCCTCAAAACAACCCTTGAATTATTATTCATTTTTAAAGGCGGGCCAATCAGGTGCGCCTGCCTTGAAAAATTGATAATAATTCAGGAGTTGATCTGAGACCCACACATGCTTATATCAATCGACTCGGAATTTCATCCTCCACCCCCATTTCAGGGAACGCATTTAGTTCTGGGACACCCTGTATAGTGCCTCGGAGTGAATCGGAGGACCGGATACGATGGTACATACCGAGATCGAGATCGAGATCGAGATCGAGAGAGAGAGAGAGAGAGGGAGAGAGAGAGAGAAGGTGCCTTTCGGAAAAAAAACCACTTACCATTCAGCACATGGACCATGACGCTCGCGGGATTGGCGTTGCTCGGGACGCACGTGTAATTTCCGCTGTCAGTTGATCTCGCCTGTGTGACAAGGAGCTTGCTCGTAGTGCCGCTCTCAGTTTTTTCAGTTTCCAAGGAGACACCGCCCCTGTGGTGAATGCTGCATATTATCAAACACACTATCGTCCAGCTCTCGAAGATTTCCGTTGCTTTGCATACTCGCGAGAATGAAATACTGTTGTTTTTTTTTCGTTTTCCGTACAAGTTCAAAGGGCATTTGAAATAGAGTTTTCAGCAGGGGGCGCAAAGATGCTCCCGGCTAATGAGCAATTGTGAAGAAAGCAAGGTTTAATCCGGGCGCGCGTGTATATGTGTGTGTGGGCGTGAATCGTATGCGTGGCTTAGATATTTTGCAAACGTACCTGGGACTGTCGAAATCCACAACGGTTCCGCCGTGATGCCATGTTACGCTGCTCGGAGGTGTGCTCTGCACGTTAACCGTGCACGTGAGGCTTATAGTGCTACCCGTCTTAACGTATACGTCTTCCGAACCGAGGATTTTCGCTTGCGCGGCTGCAACACAGATTAGAGAGCCCGCGGGCGCCACACTTTAATGAGAGTTCTTGGTCCAATGAGTTTAGGCGAGGTCGCGGGCGAAAAGAGAGAGAGAGAGAGAAGGAGTGGCGAAGATGAAGAGATGGGGGGTGTCGGATCAAGGTGGGCTAAAATTTGGCTTCGCGGGGTGTTGGAGCATTCGGCGCAATACTAAAGTACAACGGAGCACTTGCATAGAACATATACACAGAAATCACAGACCTCCGACTTAGCGCTAGGAAATTAAGGCCCTAAGGTTGCAAGCTGTTCCCCCGTCTTTCTCTGTCTCTTTCTGTCTCTCTTTCTACAGTTAACCCCCTTGAGCCGGCTACTCCTTTAGCCTCTTTCAAAATAGTTTTCCTCGGCAACGAGTGGGATTAAACGTTCATTAAAAACATATAAAAGAAGAAGCTTGGAGCGTGCTAGAGTTTTGGAATCACTTGGCGGGAGAGAGTATAAGATTTGCCATGCACTTTCATCACTGTTCTCTATATATACTTGCGAGACACGTAAGCGCGGAATCGACTTTGGCCACGCTTCTCAAAACTCCCGGCTACAGGATCAAAACGGACTTTCGTGAGTTGAGTCTTAATCCTATTCTATTTTTATTTTTTGTAATGCCATGTCATATCGGATCTGAGTGAATTTTGAAGCTTCGTTCAATGATGCTACCGTTGGCACCGAAAATCGCCTGACGTCTTCCACTCCCCTCTCTCGCTCTCTCTCTCTCTTTCTTTCTGCCACGAACAAAATTTTCGCTTCGGCAAAATCTGCCCGGGGACGACTAATGGCTTTTCAATGGTTGTAGACGGTAATCTCAGCCTAGCCTAAGTCTTTGCTGGTTCAAAAACGTCGTGCCGGTTTACAGAATTTTTAAACTCATGAAAGTTTGGTACGTGTGTGCAACATCGAGCCTCGTACATATTCACACCCGGTTGGACAGCTCGGTCTTCAAATGTATCATCCTCGAAAAATAACTCTCCAGGTACACTCCTACAAGGAAAGGTTGCGAGGTCGAAACGGAAACAACCCCTACGTTCGAGGGTGCGTTTCACGCCTTAAAAATCGGGTTCCGCAGATATAAAAAAATACGTGTCGCCTATTTTTACTCATTCAACAAGCATGCCAAATTTCATTGAAATCGGAGAGATCGACCTCGCAACCTTTCCTTGTTAGTTTACTAGTGTTTTAGCTATATAACGAAAATCGAATGTTCCCAAAAACCCATTTCTCCATGTAGGGGAGAGGCACCATATATCGGATTGTTGCTTAATATCAGTTAGTGGACTATCTCGAGTTTTCCTATTAGCAGCATCTGTTCTAAATTGTATACTGTTACATCCTAGCGAATGTGCCTTCTCTCGGTTATTCTCAATATCCTCATTTACCGGTATAAGCTTATTATACATGTATAAATCTAAGAAAAAGGCGCGTAACAGCGTAAAAAGGAACGTGCGTACGTTTCGCACGCATATTCACCCCACAGCGATATATGCACGATAGCAGCACAGTCAGTCATCGACTTTTCCTATTCATTGGCTGTCAACAAGAACACGATCTCAGGCGCATATTCCAAGAATAGCCGTCGAACCAAAAACCAACCATCAGCTCGATCAACAGACTCCAAAAATCATACGCCGGACTATCCGCATGGTGACCAAGAGAAGCCTCGACCCTAGATTATTTCATCACAAGATATCCTAGACGGCTCTGGCGAATTTATAACTCTGACTAAAAAATAAGACATCCGGTCTCGCAGCGTAGTCCGATATATAAACCTCTCGATATGAGAAGTCACCATCGCCATAAATCGACATAACACAACCTATGTGAATGCTTAGATCTCAGATATCGAACTCTATATCCCATGCGCTTTTTCGCCGAAACACGGGACAAAGGTGTCCGTCTCTTCATACGCATATTAGTCAGAACCGATGCCCTGGAATAAGGCCTCGCACGTGACTAACGAATCTGCAAAGTATTCGCATACCATACCGCGATCAATCATGCTAATCAACCGATATCTTCACGACCAATGGTCCAATACTTGCAGAATTAGATGACCAAAACCGCACACTCCCTGAGGTTCCGTCTTCAGTCAACCACCATCAAATCAAGTTCTTCTGTCGAGACTTAATCTCAGTCTCCCGTCAACTACCATCGAACCAAGTCCTTCTATTGAGTCTTAATCCCAGTCTCCCGTCAACCACCCTCAAATCAAGTTCTTCCATCGAGTCTCAATCCCAATCGCCCGCCAATCTTCATCGAATTCAGAACATAGTCTTCCGTCAACCGAATCACTCCTTATATCAAGTCGTGATTCAAAAGCCTACGAATATCTCCGATCAACTTTCATACGAACAGTCTTCATTTTTCGAGTCACAAAAGTTTTATTTTACACTTGTATAATTTCTATCATCGGTCCGTGAATATCAATCTCAATTCATCGACCTTGCGCGCCGTTCATATTTCTATCTACGCGTATTGCCCGACGTAGTAAACACGTCGCGTATACACACGACCAGCGTAAAATCCTGCGAGCGACAACAAACATCCACGCGAGCGAGCGACCGAGCGTCAAACACAACCAATGTAAGCTAACTTTACCTTTTCTTTTTGTATCATTCATCGTAGGCCTGATTCCTTTAACCCGTCTAGTAATCTTATAATAGATAACATAGTGTCAATCCTACACCGATTCTGTCGAGTTATTCCTCAATACCAAAATATGGTGTCAATTCCTTAATTCTACTATTTCCCACCCACTACCCCTTTTTACCCTCATCCCGTGCTATTGCGCTACGCGTAGGCAACAAAGAGGGAAACGAAAATATTTTGCTCTCATTCCTTCCGCATGTGACAATACACTAATAACTAGTCGTGAGATGTTGCCACTGTAAAACTTCTGATTGCCTAGCAACAAAAATGGCATAACAGTGAACTGATGTTACATTGCGCGGGCGTGAAAAAATATTTTGTCACGCCCGCGATTATTTTTTCACGAACTATAGCATTTATTTTGCTTTATACATATATGATGATCGCAAAAATAGCAATCTGCACAGAATATTACCGTTCATATTCGGCCATGGCAAATCTTAATATCGGACACTTAATCGCGCCTAACATTGGATATCCGTTTGTGTCAAAATGTTCCAACCTAATCAAAGATTAAATCATAAATACTCATTGTTCGATAACAATTAAAATATTGAGACAATAAACGTTTTGTTTAATTCTATATAAAAGTGGTCCTCCGATATCAGATATAATACAAATGGAGTTTGGGCCCTTATATCGGATATCCGATTATAGGCAACCTTTTTGAAAACCATAATTTCTGTGATTTTTTGTAAGACATGGAATAACTGAGAATATTCAAATGTATGTGTAAAATAATGATTAGCATCTTGTCGTAGATGACATTTACCTGGATAATAAAATCGTAAAACTTGAAGGTCTCAGCATTTGTTTGCTTTTTTTCAATTTCACACAATAGTATCCGACTTATGGTGCCTCTCCCCTATATAGAAATGTGACTTTAAGGCGATTCAATTTCGATGGACAGCCTTAAAACATCCAATTGCTAACGTTAAATACATACAGCGGGTTTAAAAGTTTACTTCCTCATCTACATATATACAGATATTTATATATACAGTTACTTCGTAGTTGTTCATCTACTATCTGTTATCACTATCTGTTCATGATCGCTTTCAGATTACGAGAGGAGATAAATTATATGTAAATAATGATTAGCGTCTTGTTGTATGTGACATGTGATCATAAAATCGTAAAATTTGAAGGTCTTGGCAAATTCTTACTTTTTTTTCAACTTCGATACAAAATATCTGATATACAGTGTCTGTCCCCTATTTAGAGATGTGAATTTAAAGACGTTTAATTTCAATGGCGAGTCTTAGAACATTCAGGTGGTAGCCAACATTAAGTACATATGGCGGGTTCAAAATTTCACTTCCCCATCTACATATATACATATAATTATATACACAGAAACTTCCTAGTTGTCTTTTGAAACCACAAAAAAAGGCAATCATAATATTGGTCCATTATTGCTTTCAGATTACCAGAGGAGATAAATTATTGGCCGTATGCCCCAGCGATTGGTTCAATATTTTCGAGCTTTTTCGGAAAGATAATGTTTCAAATTTATCTTTGGCTCAGTAAATTATATATAATTTTCTTCGATTTTCCAGTGGTCTCTTTATTTTCACGAGACTACTCCGATGGCACGAGCTTTTATAAAAATATATGGAGAAAATATGAGAATCGGCTCGATGTCCGTCTATTAGGTGGCTCTTCGACTAGATTTCGCATAGGCAATTTAGCTTCTCCGCAAAAGATACATTCGACTGCGTACACACCCACACATACACACGGAAGCATCAAAGCTAGCAAATATTGTAGCAGAATCGAGCGTAAGGATTCTCTTTGTTCTCCTCGAGTTCTTGTCGTCTTCGCCGTAATCGTCGTACACACGTTATATACACGTACGCCTATACATATATAGCGTTATATATATATATTCTTTTAACAGTGAAGAATATATATAATATATATATAATATATATAATATATATAACTAATATATATGTCAGAATATATATATATATATATATATATATATATATATATATATATATATATATATATATATATATATATACACAGGGTGTCCCAGAACTGAATGCGTTCTCTGAAACGAGGGGTTGGGGGTGAAATTCTGAGTCGATTGATATAAACATGTGTTGGTCTCAGATCAACGCCTGAATCATTATTAATTTTTAAAGGCGGGCCAATTAGGTGCGGCCGCCTTTAAAAATGAATAATAATTCAAGGGTTGATCTGAGACCCACACATGCTTATACCAATCGACACAGAATTTCACCCCCGGGCTCCCATATCAGGGAACGCATTCATTTCCGGGACACCCTGTATATGCCGCACTACTAGTTCTATTTGCAAATGCGTTCTAACCTGATGTGAACATCCGGTGAGAGGCTTTCGTCGTTGTGGCAGGGACAGGGACACTCTCTGCAACCGGACGAGAGAAAAAAATACATCCGGGTTAATCGAAGCTGTCGATCTCCGTCGATTGTAATGAAGGCGCGATTTTTTAAATTACGTTACGTCGCGCCTCTGACCCAACGAAAAAAAAAGAAAAGAAAAATGTGGATCTGAACAGGAATACGATTGAGCTATATCTGCGCTGAGGTTTTTTAATTGAATTAATAACGTTTTGACAGCCTCGTGCCCGCTTCAATTTACATACGTTTATGTTCTTTTTTTTTCATCCGCCATAAGGAGAAAGGGCGATGCGTTTGGTTACGCTTATATTGACGCTTCAATGTTTGCAAGCTTGAATAGTCTCTTGGAATAGTTGGCTTGAAATATTAATAAAAAAAGAGCGAACCCAAAAATTGGGGAGAAAATCGTGTAGGAAGAGGTATTCCTACAAACAGGATTTTGGTTTTGTGTCACCGAATGTAACTAATAAAATCACGATCAATATACCCGTGTTTTTCCTCGACTACTCTGAACTGGGCACATGAGATTTAAGGCTAGTCTGGAAATTAAGTCTGGTCTAGAAATTTGACAAATTCGATTTGTTTTCATTTTATTATTCCAACCGTTAACTGATATTTCAAAAATGATCAGAGTAATAGAAATTATAAGCAAGCCGCGCGCAAACCTCATCTAACGGTATCAAAACTTTGAATGCGTTTATCTCAGAACTATGTTGTTCAAATCGGCGCCCACGATATCTCGATAACTAATTGACCGATCGAGCTAAAATTTTGCACATACCTTCGGTAGCCTCTTTCTGTGGACTGGAAGCAGAATTGAGGCGAACAATAATTTTGCCCTCATTATAGAACTCGTCGAATACCCGAAAATGTATGAAATATCGTTAATCAAAGTTTAACAGGCCGCCATTTTGTAACAAAAAAATGTTAAGTACTAATTCTGCTACCAGTGCTCAGCATACTTATACAGATTGAGAACATATATATATACACACACAATATCACCGAGAGTGGGCGCCGATTGAGGCGGTTTTCGGCGGACCATGTTTAAAAAAAATAAAAAACTACATGAAAATATTTAAAATAATTTTTTTTAAATGTAGATACATTCTCAAAGGAAGAATAAATACATATATAAAATTTCATCAAGACAACGTCAACGGTTTAAATGTTATTCCAACCCAAAAATGACGTCAAAAATCTCGCTCTAGACCAGACTACTGCCTTAACGGGCAACATTTATCTAGGTGGGTGAAAAAATTTCATTTTCCAAAAATATTTTTATTTTATAGTATCACCTTTTAGCTATATTCCCTGAAAATGTCATTGAAATATTCCTAAAATTTAATGAGCTACAGCTTTTCACAGTCGGCCGGGTAAGCGGCAGCACCACCATACTTCAAACCTTAAACGCGTTTTTCTCGAAACACTGTTTTCAAAGTCGGTGGACATGATGTCTCGAGAACCACCTGATGGATTGATTGCAAATTTGCGGGAGATATGATGAAAAACAATTAAAGATCGTTGATGATCTCACTTTTTTTTATCGATCTTTTTATAGTTACGTAAAAATTACGACTTCTTTCACAGATTTTGTATGCTTAATTTTCAATTCGTCGGCACGTTGTTGAAAAAAATCATTTTAGAAATCGACAATCGTCAACGACTCGTATTTATTGTTAACCTCAATAACCCGTTTGGTTTTTAGATTTCAGATGTACCGTTCAAGCTGGAGAAAGTCCACCGCCAAACGTGCCCAAAAAAATTTCATCGTCTGCCGGCGCACATGTTTTTGTTGTTTTTTTTCGTATTTTTTGGTGATTTATTTTAAAGGCAATATCTGTACCTTTGTGTTTAAAAAAATGGGTTTCTTTTTCACCAACCGTTTATCAGAAAAAAATCGGAATTTGGCCATTTTTTCGGGGCTCTAAGTGAAGAATATACTTTTTGAAGATAAGATTTATTCTTTCTCACGTTTATACTTTTTTCAGATTTATACTTTCTCATATTCATACTTTTTTACAATAAGATTTATACTTCTTCAAGATAAGATTTATACTTTTTTAATATCCGCTCATTGTTTAAATCTAGATATTTTGTTTAGAAAATGTATCGCACGGAATGTGATGGGAGCGATCAAGAATCACATCGGATTCCGTTCGGTAATGTGAGGATCCTTCAGGATGCAAATTGGATTCGTATACTGGTTTCCCATGGAGAATCCCGATTAGAATCCAATGTACGAGCGTGACGTTTTAGTATAGGGATGCAATGCGATAACCCATTGAATGAGGAAGTTGGGACGAGTATAGGAATCCAATTGGATGCCTCCGACAATTTCGGCGCGGGGCACTTCAATCTAATTCGAGGCGTTTGAGGGCTTAAATGTGATTGCCCTAATAATGATGAAAATACAGTCCAATTTGGTAGCTAAATAATAAAAATAAATCTTGAACTAGGAGGCTAATTGACGACCTAGTAATCTAATGTTAGAGAATTCGGACGAAAAATGCACAATTTCCGGACATCACACATTTTCTGAATTCAGTGTGGAAAAATAAAGGTTGTTTTCGCAAAGTGATGCATATTGAGATTTTTTGACGGTCGCTGAATGATCATTTGATATCGCATGAGCGAAATTAAAAATAGCGGATAGAAATTCGAAAATAAAACATTCGTTTAACTTTTAATTTGTCATTTTCAATCCCCATATTATACCGTCGAATGAAAATTCAATAATTTCTAAAATAATTTTTTTTATTGTTATTCTACTAGACTGTTCATACTCGAAACATCCAACGCTTATTTGAACTTTGTAGTTTTTATTTCCATCGTACAGCGTCAAATAAAAATTCAGTAACTTTGAAGATGATAAATCGGTATTGTTGTTATTATTGTATTGGACTGCTCGAAATCCAGCGACATTCCAAACTCAAGCAACTCGGATTGAATGATGTAGTATTGCTGTTAGCTTATGGAGGCTGTAAAGGTACTTGGTGAAACGACGACCCCTCAAGAGTCCATAAGAGGCTTTCAAGCTAGGGTTCAAACAAATCTGATAAATCTGGTACAAATAAATGTGAGCCCACCCAAAGCCCTGAATGAATTTTTAAACGGGGAAGGACGAGACTAACGCACACCTACACCCGTGTCGTAAAACTTTTACTAAACGTGCGTGAGCGTGCGCGCGTGTGTGTGTGTGCGCGTGATTAAATCATAAACACGGATAGTTTAATAAAAAATTACAAAGTTAAAACAATAAACGGTTTGTTTTATTTTATACCAAAATAGTCCCTTGATGTCAGATATAAGAAAAATGGAGTTTGGGCCCATGTATCGGATTATAGACAACCTTTTTGGAAACCATGATTTTTGTCATTTTTTGTAAAACACAATATAACAAAAAAAATACAAATGTAACGTGTAAAATAATTATTATCATGTTGTTGCCTATGACATGTAGATCATAAAGTCGTAGAATTTGAATATTTTACAAGAAAAGGTTGAGAGGTCGATCTTTCCGTCTTCGATGAAGTTTGGCATACTTTTACCCATTTGGAAAATGGGTAAAAATAGGCGACACGTATTTTTTTATATGTGCGGAACCCGATTGTTAAAGGTTAAAACGCATCCTCGAAAATTGGGGTGTTTTTCGTTTTTCGCCGATGACGTTTTAACGGTACGAGATATGAAAAAATTCAAATTGCAACAATCTTTATTTCTTCGGGTACTATACATTGGAGATGAGAACGATAATGTTATCGACGAAAAACACCCCTATTTTCGAGGGTGCGTTTAACCCCTTAAAAATCAGGTTCCGCAGATATAAAAAAATACGTGTCGACTATTTTTGCCCATTCCATAAGCATGCGAAATTTCATCGAAACCGGGGAGATCGACCTCGCAACTTTTCCTTGTTTTCCTTGTTAGAAATTGTTGACTTTTAGCACTTTCAAACAAAAGTATCCAATATACGGTGCCCGTCGCCTATAGGCATTCCCTCGGTACACGGTGGTAAAACATGCGCCATCTCGCGTGACTGTGTCTCCTTTGATGTCTCCAACTAAACACTATTTTCGTGATGTCCCCTTTGGTCGCGCTAACGAGGATCACGACGAAGGCGACGAAGGAGAGGGAACGATCGTAACACGCGCGACGATTAACATCATAAAGTTACCTTCGACGCTCAGGTGAAAGGCCAAATTCAGCTTGGGCTCGGTGTTCACCTGGCACTCGTACACCCCGGCGTCACGTGGCTGAACGAACGCTATCGTCAATCGCCACTCGTCACTCGCTTCCGGATGCTTCACCGAGAATCTTGCGTCACCCGTGTACGTGATTATCGACGACGTCAGGATGTGAAGGTCTCTCTTTCGCATCCAGGAAATCTGCAATCAAATCGTCACGAATCCTTCATCATTGCCGGGCACAGAATTCAATCGTAAACACAATTGATTTATATGGAAACATTTTTTTTTAAACAAGCTTTTATCTAATGCACTAAAAAGTAGAAAATAATTTTGTTAATAAGACACCTATATGTGACTGTAAATAAAAACGCGGGGCGCTCAACTTTTGAAATGTTTAATCAATTTGATCAATTTAATTTCATTAACCGTATTTAATTAGGCATAATAGTAGTTAGAGAAATTATTATCACATGATTATATATAGTTTCAGGATTTTTTATTTGAGAAATCTCAGATTGTTTTACAGAAAATTAAATACAGTTGATATGTTAACGGAGTTATGTAAATTAAAGATTATATGTCGAAATTTTGAGCGACGCAAGCTTTTATTTATAGTCACATATAGGTAGGTGACTTGGTAAAAAAAATATTTTCTACTTTTTAGTACATCAAATAAAAGCTTGTTAAAAAAAATTCCATATAAATTATTTTCTACGGTTTAGTCTTTAATTGATTTCACTACAGCTCTGATTTTTTTGCAAAGAGGGATTAATCCTTCCGGACGAACCGGTGTTATTATTGCTTGATTGTCGATTGGTTGATTCGCAGACCATTTTGTTTCTTAAGGGGTTATCCCCACTTGCGATTTTGAAAAAATCGATTTTTTTGTTATTGCATTTTTTTGAAGTATACGTATCTGAGAATATGTCCTGAAAATTTCAAGTCGATCCGAACAAAATTGCCTGAGATATAAGCGTTGAAAGAGAAGAATCCGCGTTGAAAGAGCGTTGAAAGAGAAACTTTAAACGCGTTTTTCTCAAAATGGCATTTCTGAAGTCGGTGACCAAGATTACTCGAACACTAATGAACCGATCTTCTTGAAATTTTGCAGGCTTATTTAATACATAAAAATGTAGTCTTTAATCGTTCGATTTTTTTTTTTCGAAAAAAAAAAATGGCCGTTTTATAGCAAAAAAACGGCCGTTTTTTTCGTTAAAATCGAACCATTAACTTTGACTGTCCGCCATTTTGTGAAAAATGAATATTTTTTTAAATCCTTCGATTCAAGACTAGCTTATACTTATATTTGACTAAATCCATCCGCATTTTTATTTCAGATGATCCACTTCGCCGCAATGTTGGTCACCGCAAACCGTGTATATAAAAACATTATTTCATTGACGGCCATTTGCCACTAAACAATGTAATATTTTTCAATAAAAAAATTACTGAAAGTTCTTCAAGATGTGTTCTTTAAGATGGTATATTGATCGATTAAAAAAGTTTTGTAGTTTACTTTAAAAAAATTCATGAAAAAGGCCTTTTCTGCGCTACAAGTGGGGTTAACGCCTTAAGTTGAATCATGCATTGTCATTACTTGGATGTATGTTTGCAAAATTTCAGAGCTCTAAGTAGTCGAGAAGTGGGTGAAATAACGATTGCCCGGTTTGTGTCCCATAGAAAGTCAAGTCATCTCATACTAAGTCAAGTTAAATTAAAGCTTATAAAAAAAGAGAAAATCCGGCGTTTCTCAAAATTGAATTACATCGGACTAATGTTGAAACAGCTTATGAATGTAGGATTCGCAGTGTCGAGTACAAAATTCTAGAGGGTCCAACAGGATTTTGACTGTTGGCATGAGAAGTTGCATTCGAGCAAAAAAAATGGAACGTCTTGTTTCATTGGATTAAATTATGATCAGAATTATATACGATTTTTACAATTCATCAACAATCGTTATTTTTCTAAACGAATGAACGCCGATTTTTATCGAAAAAAAAAAATTATTCAAAATTAAGCTATTTTGAAAAAAAAGCATATTTTTTAATAATCGTGTAGCAAAATTAATATGAATGTCGAATGTTTTGCTCCAGGTATCGCTCCACTCACACAGTGAAAAGAGAGTTTACTCCTATACAGTAAATGTATAAAAGTATACATGTATTTATGTGTACTCAGGTTTAAATTCAAAATAGCTGTTCCCAACAGTTGCCAGGGACGCGCAGCGAGTAGCCACACTAGAGCGCGCGCACCGAGCGCTTCTACTTTGAAGCGCCGTACTGAGTCGACAAAGTGAAAATCGACTTTACCAGCCGTTGGATATCAATTCTATGATGAAATAGAGTCAAACATTCAAAAGACTCGATTTTTTTCATGCTGTCACAGTAGAATAGCGCCTTAAAAAAATCACGAAAATTAGCAGTTTTTTCCTCGCCTTAAGGTATATCCCCCCTTGAGCGAACAAACATCAGCAGCCGTTAGAGCTTCGAACAAGCCCAACAATTACAGAAGTACGTGCTCGGCACGTTCGGCTCGCGTATGGTTTACCCAGCATGAGAAGGTAACGGCTCTTTGGTTGCTTGCACTTTTACGAAGTACGAAAGCGTGTTCTGCGATGATGACGTGCTCCTAGAGTGTGCACTTTCAACGCGTTTTCTCTACGGTAGAAACTCTATACATGTATATACATTGACCGTAGTGACAAAAGCTGCTACGATTGGTTCAATTATCGCAAATGGACAAACAGCCCATCGTTCCAAGTGACGGAGAAACGGCAAGGGGATTGTTCCTTTGAAGACGTTTCGAAGACGTCATTGAAGATCAGGAAGATTCTAACTGCTCTGCTTACGTGACGCCAGTGTCAACCTGTGAGATATTAAACGTAAATTTTGAGGGAAACGAGATAACGCCGTCGTTAATCATCCCCTTGAGGCACCTTCGGGTCACGGCGCCTTCGCTGGTCAAGCAGACGTGTCTTCATCTCCCCTCGTCTTTGCCTTCTTTCTTGAGTCTTGTCACTACCCTTACGTGCCGTCAAGAGAGAGATAAGCCAGGGAGCGAGAGATGAGCAAGAGCGGGCGGAAATGAGACGAGTGGCAAGGCGAAAATACACGAAAGACAACATCTTTCAAGCTCAGAGATTTCTTTCAGAAATAAGATTTTTACAGAGCAAATCCGAGCGGATTAAGATACGTGCTGCGGGCAAAAAAAATTAATGCTGACACTGCGATTCGGCAAAAGGGTACGAAAGTCGGTTTTTTTAAAATCCGTCACGGCTTTTTCAAGCGCCTCCTCTATCGCCCTGTCTACTGATAGATGACTTTTTGCAAATGTGTTTACGAGAATTCGCTTTTCTTATTTTCCAAGGCTTCCCATTTCTCAATGTCTGCTTGGGATTATTATTTGTGCGATATGCACTGTCCTCGAGCTTTTTCAGCGTTTTGTTGCTTGCGAGCTTTTACGAACCCATCTTTCTCACTTTAACTCTATTATCTCGAGTTGCTGAGAGACCAGGATTTTTCCCGCGGTTAATCTTTCCTAATGCACTACCGTGACCGTGGTAAATCCATGTCGATACGAGCGACTATATTTTTATTGAGCGTCATCAATGTTCATCATCTGAGCCGCAGCACATCTGTGACCTGCCGGGTATTTCTGTTGCCAGTGGAAGGCTGGTCGGTCACCCATCCAAGTAATAGCCCGGGTCCTCATTGTTTGAAGTGGAAGATCGCCACAGGCGCACAACGAGACCGCGCTCAGTACTTTTAGAAGAAAAGAATTTTGGCCTTTTCTTTTCTCTAAATCTTTGCTTCTACCCCAAGTGTTACGTTATTTTTATTGAATGTATAAGAAAAATGGTCTTTGGTCAGCGTTATTAAATCTCGTAACGTTGGAGAATTTTTTTTCGAAATGCACGTGAATAGGATTTCGTGAAGGTTTATGAAAAACACGATTAGGGGAGAAGCACCATATATCGGATAGTAGCTTAAATAAGGGATAGTTGCTTAAGGGACGTTCGAAACTATTTAGACGCCCGAAAGTCATTCATCATGAATTTTTTTAAAGGTGATAAAATAATCTCATCATTTCAAAATTTTGACATTATTACAACTTTTAAAAGTTATTTTTTTTTTATTTTTTAAGCAAATAAAATGGCGACGTAATAAGGTATTCGTTAAGGCGTCTTTTGAAAAACTGCTCATGGTATAGCTCAAAAAGTTATTGATCGAACTGGCTGGTATTTGGGGGGGGGGGGGGTCTTACTATAACATTATTTGAAGGATATACCTAAAGTGTTAAGGGTATCCCGTAAATAAATTACCTTTTTAGGGTAAAAATTGTCAAAAATATGAAAATTTGATTACAAAGTTACTAATTTTTTTTTAAAATACTTTTTTATATTTTCATAGGTATATCCTTCCAATAATACTGTAGTGAAAACCCTCCCAAAAGTACAGCCAGATCGATCAATAACTTTTTTAGCTATAACATAAGCAGTTTTTCAAAAGACGCCTAAAGGAATACGTTATAACGCCGCCATCTTGATTTGTTTGAAGAAGAAGAAAAAATTAACACTTGAAATTTGTAATATGATAATGTCAAAATTAAAAAATGGTGCGACTATTTTATCAGCTTTAAAAAATCATGAAAAATCTCTTTTTTCGGGCGTCTAAAGGGATTTCCCCCCTTAATATCGGGTAGTTGCTAATGTTACTTTTCACCGGAGTGAAAAAAATATTTGTTTGTGTTAAAAAGTGTTGTTTTCATTGAGACAAGTCCAAATGATTTATGTTTTTATTATTTTTTATTAACTATAGCATTTGTTTTACTCCATAAAAATATAACGTTCGCGAAAATAGCAATATGTACAAAGATATTACTGTTCATATTCGGCCATGTCAAATCTCAATATCGGATACTTAATCGAGGCTAATATTGGATATCCGTTTGTGCCAAAAAGTTCCTACATAATCAAAGATTAATTTATAAGAGTGATTGATCATAATTACGAAGTCAAAACAATACAAATTTTGTTTTACTTTATATAAAAATATTTCCCTAATATCAGATATAAGAAAAATGGAGTTTGAGTCCTTATAGTCTGCAAATTTCCTCATTTTTTGTAAAACATAAAACTCAAAATATTCAAATGTAATGCGTAAAATAATGATTAGCATATTGTTGTATATGACAAGTAGATCTTAAAATCGTATAATTTAATGGTCGTAGCAATTGTGTACTTTTTTTTCTAATTTCAAACAAAAGTATCCGATATATGTTGCCAGTTCCCTATTATCGTCTTTCGAGTCATAATTGATCACGGTTTACCCGTTCGTAAGTCCTGGCGACTGCATTTTCCTACCGAGCCGTTCGTTTTTGCCTTGACGTAGATTTTCTCGCCCGCGTTTATGCACTCTCTCTCTCTCGTTTTCTTTTGCCAGCCTCGAAATGAAAACTAACGGAATTGCAATTTACCAGGTAGTAAGCACAGCGGGAACGGTATGAAGGGAGTGATGGAGAGGCTTGAAAAGAAGCGATTCACCGTGGTTGGACGGAGTGTGGCATTTCTCGTCGGAGCTTTCGCAGACGTTCGCCTCGAGAAAAGATTCGTATACGTATCCAGAATTCTCGTCGTAAAAGATTTTGCCATTTTCTGCTTAGGTCAACTCGAAAGAACGTTCTGAAATGCTCCGTATAGGTCTTCCATCTTTTTCTCTATTTACCCCGTTATCCACCAACTCTCTCACTGTACACACAAATACGTGTGTGTATACATATATATACATACATATGATTATATATATATTTATATACAGGGTGTCCCAGAACTGAAAGCGTTCCCTGGAATGGGGGGTTGGGGGTGAAATTCTGAGTCGATTGATATAAGCATGTGTGGGTCTAAGATCAACCCCCGAATTATTGTCAATTTTTAAAGGCGGGCCAATCAGTTGCCCCCGACGAGCCACCTGATTGGCCCGCCTTTAAAAATGAATAATAATTCAGGGCTTGATCTGAGACCCACAGATGCTTATATCAATCGACTCAGAATGTCACCCCCAACCCCCCATTTCAAGGAACGCTATCAGTTCTGGGACACCCTGTATATATATATACACAAACACACATATAATATACCCACGCACATACATTGATGTGTATATAGACAGTTCGCTCGGTGAATCTCCATTTCTCTTTAATTCGTTGGAAAACCGCACAGCTTGCTCGTCGTCTTCGTCCACAGTTGAGAGAACGAGGAGCTTTGCCGCCAGGGTATAGGATCGCCAAAGAGAGCGAAGGCGGAGGGAGTCGCTGATCGATGGAAAAAGAGATAGCGAAGCGAAAATATATAAAGGCGCTGGACGAAAAGTGAGTTTGGTGGAAGCAAGATGAAAGAGCCAGGAAGGAAGGAAGGTAGTAAAGTGAGATGGACGAACACAAAAAGAAATTGAGCAAAGGATACTCTGCAATTTATCCAAAGAGAAAATACAAGCAAATCCCACACGTACATTGGTGCAGAGTGCACCGCGCCTTGGAAAAGCTTCGAGGGAATTTTCGCGAGAACGAAGGTAAGATAAGGGTGCAGAAAAAGGAATAAACGAAGAGCTGCAAGGGCAACCACACGGCAAGCCACGAGAGGGAAATATTTTTTAATTTTCCGCTTCTTTCCGCATCTCTGAGGAGGAGCTTCCAGCTGCTGGCGATTCGGGATGTAGTCTAAGTTTTCATTGCCAGCGACGAAATCGCCCTCTCGCAAGATTAGCGAATAATTTTTTTTTCGCCCGTGAAAACATCGTCAAAGACTCTACGCAAGAGTGATTTTATCGGTAAAAAAAATACGGTGACAAGTACAGGTTTTAAAACTATTTCACTTCCCGCCCGATCAGTTGCTCGATCGCATTCCTTTTCACGAGCAAACCCTTCAAGTTGAGATTGCGCAAAAAACACCCCTCTTTGTGAGGGTGCGTTTCACCCCTTAAAAATCGGGTTCCGTAGATATAAATAAATGCGTGTCGCCATTCTACAAACATGCTAAATTTCGTCGAAATCGGAGAGTTCGACCTCGCACCTTTTCCTTGTAAGTCTAACAAGAAACATCCCTCAGGTGTTGTCCCTCGATTTTGTTGAAACTTATATATGTTATGAAGAACTGAAAAATAAGCGACACGTATATTTTCTTATCGGCGGAAAACGGTTTTAAGGGGTGGGAATAGCCCTCAAATACGGGTGAATCACCCCTTAATTATTTTTTGCGATAACTCTAGTGGATCTTTCATCGCTTCGGATTAGAAGAAGTTTCGTTTTTGTTTCATCGCGAACGGTCGACTGCTTGTGGGGGAAACTGCAATATCACCCCTTGACATGCCTTTCTTCGAGGGCTGCTTTCACCCCTTAAAAACGTTTTTCTGCTGATAAAACAAATACGTATCGTTTAGTTTTCAATGCTTCGTAACATATATAAGCTTTAACAAAATCGCAGGACGACACCTGAGGGATGTTCCTTGTAAGTTCTGTAGTATTAGTCCGAATAATACTGCTTCCATTTCTTATAAATCATCTGTTAGTTCTTCTTCTTCTTCTTCTGGCAGGAATACCGGTTGAAGTGGAACCAAAGACCCTACTGGTTTTCCTTCACAATTTCTTATAGCTTTAGAACGTCTCTCTAAAAGAGATAGTGGTACGTCGTAAACTATTGCGGCTTTGCGATAGCTTGTATCCATCTGTCCCCATTAAACGGATAACGAATCAACAAGAAATCACACAATAACTTTACAAATTTCTGACAAACCGTTCTTATTACATTAATCAGTACTTACATTGTGTTTAATTAACCTTCTCTCATAAATATAAGCAACTCAAGTGAACAGAAACGATGAAAAATGTTGGCAAAAATTAGATAATTTGGTCAAAAAAATGATATTGTTTTCTCACTCGAGATGCGTGTTTCCGCCACAGCTGATACTTTCACACTCACTCACCTTCGCGCCACCCCTTCGACTCATCTTACCCCGCACCTTCTTCTTGCCACTAGTGCCCCTACGATTATGATCTCTGGACCCTTTGACCAGGCTCCTGATGCTCTGGAGGCCCGCCCACCAGAAAATTGCCCCTAACAAATTGAATTCCCGTGCGCGTCAGTGATGAACAAAAGAACGCACGTTTTCAACACCACCAATTCATGGCAGTCTCTTGAATTCATGGCAGAGAGAAAGAGAGAGAGAGAGAGAGAGAGAGAGAGAGAGAGAGAGAGAGAGAGAGAGAGAGAGAGAGAGAGAGAGAGAGAGAGAGACAGAGCCTTATCTCGCCCATTGCTTTGTGTAGAAGAAAAATCTCTGTAAAAATTCAAGGGTCCCCGCAATAATGGATGTAGCACGAGATGCGAAGATTGGCGCGAATATTTGTCGGGGCAGATAGCGGCTCCCGTGAAGCACGTAAATAAAACGTACATATATATATATATATATATATATATATATATATATATATATATATATACGCATTTGATAATGTTCGTGGAGGGAAGAGCAGAGAGCTAAATGTGCACCAAGAACGGAAGCTGAAACGAAGGGGTTTGGAGGCAGCACGGTCGCTAGAACGGGGCTAATTAGTATTGGACCTCTGTTCTTCTTGCACGCTCTGGCGAACAGAAGCGAGCAAACGACTCTTTGCAGCCGCAAGAGAGACGAGAGAGTGCGATCCGATCCGGTGAACACCCCCGTGGGTTCGAAGGTGTTGCTAGGGGTGTCCTGGGGGTAGTTTTCGTTAATGAGCCTCCCACTAACGACGCTCTTTTCTTTCTCTCGTGGCGATATATCCTGGACCATTCGTCCTTTCCAGTGTGAAAACGACAATCGTTTCAAAACGGCCCTGCCTACTCGACTCGGTATTTTAGATACACGAAAGCAATCCCGAAAGTAGAGTCTCCTATTTTTTTTTCTCGTAATACAAAGAAACGTTTGTTTTCAATATTGTTTACATCATTTTAAAGCTTGAACATTTATCTATTTTTTTTAATAATCAATACTTTGCTTCATGCATTTTTGTAAGCGCTGCGGCAATTTTTTTATACCCATGTCATACCATCTTGCCGCCATGTAGGTGAGAAAGCGGTGATTTTTACGACGTTGTGAATTTCAGTGCTAAATCCCGAACTCAAATGAACTTAAACAAACTCCTGACACCACGTGCGGACGTTTTTGACATCCGTGCACGACTTACCATACATTTCCGTCAATTGGCGATGAATTTCAATTGATTTTGGGGGGCGGATGTCTTTAGGCGAGGAAAAAATTCGCTGATTTTGATGATTTTTTTTTAAAAAAGGTTCACTTACCATTTTTGAGACTCAGGGTGTGTTTTGTTACTATTTTTGGCTGTTACATGGTATTTTTTGTTCTTCATTAATATTTAAAAATGGCAGAGGTATGGCACGGTCTTCTAAACTTCATTTGCAAACTGGCATGACGTATTTCTAAAAAACTAATCGACCGATTTCAATGGAATTTGGTATAAATCTCGCTAACCTTATTACTACATGAGCTTATTGCTACATGACCATCAATGTTTTTTCAAAATTGAAAAAAAATTTATTGCCAACTGTAGCACTTTTTTTCGGAAAATTCAATCTTGTAGTTTCAAAGCGTACCATTTCATCGATTTCCAACGTTTCTCACTTTTTCTTGGTTCATATTCCGCGTATGAGTATCAGTGAAAGAAAAGTCTTCGTTGGTTTTTTGCACATTAATCCCGCGGTCGCTACGTGTTACGCCGTCTGAGAACATCCGCCGCAACCCGTTTTGAAGACCGTGCCAGACCTCCTCCATTTTTGAACATTGATAAATAATATAAAATACAATGTAACAGCTAAAAGTAGTAATAAAACGTATCCTAAGTCTAAAAAATAGCGGGGAAATCTTTCGTTAAAAAAAATCATCACAATCAGCAATGTTTTCCTCGCATAAAGGTATCTTTCCTCTTAAGCTCGCAGCTACCCCTCAATGACCCCATTCGAACTATGCAATTTTTGTAGGTAAAGTTTTCTCAATCTAATAGGTTAAAGAATATTTCTACTGCTAATAGTTGTTGCCTCACCCGGTATATAGCGAGACTGAGCTTTTGTTGTTAATAAATAAAGTCTTGTTCCGGCAATGTAATAAGGAAATTTGCCCCTAGGATCGAGGACGATTCTTACGATAGCACTTTTTATTGCCTCTTTCTTTTTTAGAGGTGGTTTCCGTTGTTTGACTTATTCTGGACGTTCTATTGACCTGGTGTGGCTGCATCTGATTGTAACATATAGTTATCGTATATGTGTTACATGAGTGTAGCTAACACTGTATATATATATATATATATGTGTGTGTGTGTGTGTGTGTGTGTGTGTGTGTGTGTGTGTGTGTGTGTGTGTGTGTGTGTGTGTGTGTGCGTGTGCGTGCGCGTGCGTGTGTGTGTGTGTGTACATATATTAGCACGCTGCAGTACCGCGGTCGCGCATGCACTGAGCGGTAAATCAAGCAGCCGTCGAGAGCGACCGATAAATAAGTTTCTGCGCCGAAGTATTTTGCAATTTTTCTCGCGAGTTCCATCCGCCTGGGATGACTGTGCTGGGTTGTTGGAGCTCTCTCGTTGCAGAGCGAGCTATTGTTTCCTCTTTGATATTCCCGGTGGCGAGTCGTCGGTGGTCTGCTAGCCAACCGCTGGGTCGTGCATCCTCCCCCCTGCTCACTCTCTCTCTCTCTCTCTCTCTCACACACACACACACACACACACACACACACACACACACACACACACACACACACACACGCGCGCGCGCACGCACGCACGCACGCACACACACACACACACACACACACACACACACACACATATATATATCCACGCTTGTGTATGTGTCGTTATGTATATATCGAATTTGTACGATTCCGCCAACCCCTCTGCCAGTGACACCCCTTTCGGCGCTCGACAAGAGGCGAGGGCGAGAGAGAGACAGAAAGAGAGAGAGAGAAGAGCCTCTCCATAAATCTGGGCGATTGCGTGCACTCGGCACGCGGCCAATAAGTGGGAACGTGCAGCCTGCGTGTATGTATGTGTGTGTAGAAGGGTAAAAGCGACGATTTCTACTACTGCTGCTGTTAGTACCACTGCCGTTTTGCTTTCAGTTATTTCCACACGTACTGTATATGTATATATATATATATATATATAGTAGGTGGCGTATAACGCGACTGCCACGCTCCCATGTGTATTGGAAGCAGTGCATGGTGGATAACATTGCTCCGCTTTTTCACAGGCTAGGCTAGAGTACGGCCAAAGCGCCGGAAAAACTGCAAGGCGAACTATCCGCACTTTTGAGACTTTCCAAAGTGGTGTCTGGCGTTCTGAACAATGGTTCCAGAAAGAAAGGGGGTGAATGCGAGAGAAAGGAAAAGAGGAGAAATTTTAAGCTCCGATGCGCAGAGACATACTGACAGTGTACGGAAGAAAAAGAAGTTGCCACAGTGGAGCAAAAAAATGAAGCTATATTTGAGTAGTGAATTGTCCAAAAGCGACTCCGTTATCAGGACAGCTCGGTGAAGGCCCAGTGGTTCGTTTCACGGACTGCGGATTGATTAATCTTTCATCAAAATTTGTGAAAAATAGTCTGCTAGAGAATGGGGAATGAGAAGAAAGCTGATTTATAAGTGAAGAATATGAATTATTCATAAAAAAATCGGATCACTATAATTTAGCAAACGAGTCGGTGTCGTTGACATCGATTTCTGAATTTAATATCGAATTTCGACGCCACATGCAGTTTTTTTAGTTCGTGGTACTTGCACACTGCGCAACTTACAAGAAACATCACTCAAGTGGCCACCTTCGATTTTGTTGAAACTCATATACGTGATAAAGCATTGAGAACAATTAGACATGTATTTTTTTATCGTCGGAGAAACGGCTGCAAGAGAAACCACCCCTCATAGAAAAGCACGTCAAGGGGTGATTTTGCAGCTTCACCCATAAGCAGTCGATCGATCTGAATAAAACATAAACCAAAGTTCTTCTAATGAAAAGAGATGAAAAATCCACTATAGAAGTATTGAAAAACCAATAGAATTGAGGAGTGACAGAATATAGGTAGTATACAAGAAGCCCGAGGATCAGCGCCAACTTAGAGATGGATTCCGTTATCAACGTGTGCATCATCATCGGCTGCAACAATACTGCAAGCACATGAACTAAAATCCCTTTTTTCAAAACGAAGTTTAGCAGGAAACGTCATATAAAAGTATCAGATTGTCCGAAAAAAGCCCGAAATGGAATGGTTTAGCATCCGACAAAAAACGGTAAAGTTCGGTTCAATCTGGAGGAGAAACGTGCGTCATTTGTACTTTACGATCGACCCTTAGAGCTTTACCACCGAGTTCAATCCGGCGATCTTTTGCGTAATGTAACTACGTGAAAGGATGTTTCAATAACTACAGTATACATTTTAATGATTCCGTTTCAATGCCGAGTCATTTCCTTTAGTCTGCCCGAATATCCCTTTTCTCTTTGACAGTTCATAGGTAAGTGACTAAGGTATCAGACAACGGAAGTTGTTTTCTTGCCGGCCGAGGGTTCTTAGTTGTCACCATGCCGATTGATCCAAAAAGCCAAATGTTTGTGCATTGGTTGAGTGTCCATGTCCGTAACACTAGATGATCGAAAGGTGGAAATGGTTCCAATGCCGGCCGCGTGTCTCATAATCAAAATCCCGAATATGGAGGAGCTAAGTCCTGGATTTACGATCAGGCCGTATAGACAGCTACCTAGGGGCGGCAGACTTTAGGGGGCGGCGTATTTTAGAGGTCTAGGCAAATACAGGTGGTTAAGATAGGAAGGGCGGTACAAAGCCAAGTGGCCTATACTTAAGAAAATTATAAGTTCGGCACTGGAGGAGCTGATTGACAGCCGAAGGTCCTTAGTGGTTACCATGCCGAATGATTGAAAAAAGCCAAATTTCTGTACATTGGTTGAGTGGCCAAGCCCGCAACTAGATGATCGTAAGGTGGAAATGGTTCCCATGCCGGTCGCTAGCCTCAAAATCAAAGTGCCGGATATGGAGGAGCTACTTGACAGCCGAGGATTCTTAGTGGTTACCTTGCCGATTCACCAAAAAGCCATTTTTTTTACATTGGTTAAGTGACCAAGCCCGCAACTAGATGATCGAAAGGCAGAAATGGTTTCCATACCGGTCGATTGTCTCAAAACGAAAGTGCCGAATATGGAGGAGCTGATTGACAGCCGAGGGTTCTTAGTGGTTACCATGCCGATTGATCCAAAAAAGCCACATCTTTGTACATTGGTTGAGTGACCAAGCCCGTAACTGGATGATGGAAAGGCGGAAAAGGTTCCCGTGCCGGCCGTTCTCTCATTATTGAAAACTGCTTCGGCTATATGAGCCATTGATCTTTAAATTGTACATAATGCACCTTCAACAACACCTCTGAATGTGACGCTATCAACAAAGGCTCAGATTGTGTGGTGGGTTCGAACGCTATATTGTGTCAGATGTAGTACAATTTGGGATTAATCTCCGAAGTATGTGATCTGCGGTAAATCTTTTCGCACGCCAGTGAGTTTCGAATGTGCGAAGACAAAAAAAAACATTGAATATTCATCATGCGAGAATATCTGCCTATATAATCGGTATTCATTGTAACACGGGCCTGCATTATCATTCCTTTACATTGATCTTCGATCGAGGGAAGGGTGAACATTTTCACAAAGTTTAAAGGATGGGATGACTGGAGAGGCGGTAGGGAGATGAATAACGCCCGGGCAGAACATCACGAATAGAAAGGAATTTGTGCGGTAAAGGAAAGTTCCGTGGAGATGAAACGCTCCCGTCAACCGCAATGTTGTTGCAGAAGCGTGAACGAGGCAGATTCACAGGACTGACGAGAGCACCTGCGACTTTTTTTTTGCGTCCACCATTTCTGAAGTGTCAAACAAGGAACTTGGTCCCATCGCTTCCCTTCCTCCCTTTGCCCTACGAGAATATTACAAACACGCGACATCTAAGTTGCCGCGAGGTTAAGGAGAAGGGAGAGAGAAACGAGGATTTATTTTTTCTGTTTTTTTTTCTCTCGCGCGAATCTTCTTTTCATTACACTTTTCTCGCGAAGTGTTCTCCGCCCACACGTCTTCAGCACTCGAGAGCTCGGAAGGAAAAAGTTAAATTTGTACGCAGCAAGCGCCCCGTTAGGCGAACTTCTTTCTGCTCTTTCGCGAGTTTTTCCTGTTATTTCTCGTAGCCGCATTTTATTTCGTTCTCTACAATACCGCTGTTCGCCTTTATTTATTCCTTTTCGTCGACTGTTTTAAACAGGTAATGCGGTGAGCCAGTATTTGAGTTTGATCTCGAGAATTGAAGGGGGTGATTTTCTGATTTTCATGATTTTTTTTTTAAACGACATATTTCTTCACCTCTTTTGAGACTCAGGGTATGTTTCATTGCTGTTTTTGGCTGTGACATAGTATTTTTTTTTATGAATCTTTAAAAATGGCGGAGGATTGACATGATCTGCTAAACTGCTTTATCAAAATTGGTGTGAATTATAGTTATAAAACTAATCGACCGATTCCGATGAAATTTGGTATCAATCTTTCTAACCTCATTGACTGAAACATGACCGTATATATTTGAGAAAAAAAAATGTAGCCTTTTTTTCGAAAAACAATCTTTGTGGGTCAAAAGTTTGAATACACCAGTCGATATTTCTTGCCGCACTGAAAGTTACATAGCTTCGTCAAAAAAAGATAACCAAATTTACCGAACGGAGTTATGAAGGAAACAAATTGAGCTTTGTTTTGCTTCTTTTTTAAATATTTTTATGATCTTTTTTCAACCCGGTACGCACTTTTGTACGTGACTGTTTTTCGGCTTTTTATCGAACATCGAGAATTAAGCGAAGACTTATGGAACGATTTTTGTCATGTTTATCCATGACAAACTTGAACAGGAGCGGAGCAGGAGCTCCATTTTCGTTTTTTAAAAAGCTTTGTACGATTTTTTTCACAGTTACTTCATTTTCGGCTAAAGAAGACAAATCTTGGAAAATGCAACATAACTCAAGAACTAGAGGGTTTACGAGGGAATGTCAAAGACGTAAAAAGTTGCGTAAGTTTATACTGGATCGTCTGGAATTTTTTCAAAATTTTCCTCGGAGATTTTTTAAAACTATTTTCGCTCGAAACTCTGATAAGTAGGATGGCTTAACTCGAAAAGCATGGCGTTTATAACAAAATATCAGAAAGAAAATCTTTTTCAATTTTCAATTTTAAATTTGCTCAAATTTTTTCAGAATTTTGTTTGGGTCGTCTGAACAATTGGATCGTCTGAACAATTAATTGGCGTATCTCGAAAACTATTGAGTTAGAGACAAAATATCAAGAGAGGAAAATGTTGCAGCGCTTCGTTTTGGATACGTAGGCATTTTTTTAGATTTTTCTCAAACATTTTTTTACAATGATTTCTTTCAGGTCGTCTAGGTGCTTTTGTACATTTTTTTTTATTTGAAAAAAATCTGAAAAAAGGTCAACGTAATTAAAACGAGACACTGCAACATTTTCTCCTTTTGATATTTTCTTTCTAATTCAATTATTTTTTAGATACGCCAATCTATTTTGTGGACGATTCTACGAATTACGGTAGAACAAATTTCGAAAAAAGTTTTAAAAAAATCTGAAAAAATTCAAGCAATTTTATAATCTGGAATTAAAGGAGTTTCTCCTGATATTTTCTCCTAAACGCCATACTTTTCGAGTTAAGTCATCCTCATCAGATGATGATGTCAAGCGAAAATAGTAAAAAAAATTCTCACGGGAAAATTCTTAAAAAATTCCAGGCTATCCAATATAAACGCACGCTACTTTTTACATCCTTGATATTTCCTCTGAAACCCTACAGTTCTTGAGTTACATTGCATTTTCCAGAATTAGTCTTTTCTGGCCAAAAATGAAATAACTTTGCGAAAAAACCGTACGAAACTTAAAAAAAAAACGAAAATGGAGCTCAGGCTACCCTGTTTAAATTGATCATGGATAAAGATGACAACAAAAAATCTATAGATCATGCGCAAAATTCTCAGTGGTCGAAAAAAAAGCCGAAAAACAGTCACGTACAAAAGTGCGTACCGGGGTCGAAATAAAAATTAGAAAATATTTTTAAAACGTTATACAAAGCTGAATTTGTTCCCTTCAAAACGCCGTTCGGTTAAATTGGTTATCTTTTTGACGAAGCTCTGTAACTTCTAGTGCGGCAGGAAATATCGATTGGCGGATCCAAACTTTTGAGCGGCAGTGTATGTCAGGCCCCCTTAACGAAGAGATCACTTCGGCGAAACAAATGTGACACGTGTCTGCAGCTTGACGGGCATCCCGAGGAGCGGGTGACGTTTTGCAAATTTTCGTGTCGTCTGTTGCTGCGGAAAAATCAAAAAGCAGCTGTGACATAAACCGGAGAGACGTTTGAGTACTGTGGAAACCTTGGTTCTCTTCCACTCTGTACACTCTGTACAGGTGGGTGAGGAATATTGGATTTTCGATTGCACTGGGAATTTCGGATTTATCCGAGTAACGCATCTCGTCGGAGTAGTTGGTTGAGACTCGAGAGTTATAGCTCTCGGGAAAAACGAAAGAGAGTGAGAAGGAAAGAGGCAGTGTACATAGAAGGATGCAATATAAATTTATAATGCTCAGCCAATATGGGGTAAATTCGCCGTTGCTGATCTACCTCTGACAGCGGTGCTGAGATCCGCTGGAAAACTGCCTATCGAGGAGTACCACCAATACCGATAGCAGCTGCATCAGTTGTGAAAAAAGTAGGGAAAAAGCACTATACGTTGCAAAAATATAGATTGTGGATAGGGGCAAGAAGAAGCATTGGCAATATTTTCTTCCCTCTGCTTTACGTCATACCGAACTATCCGGTCTCCCCACCCCTCGCAAACTCCATACTTCCGTTTTTTCCCGCACTGCTTTTTTCCATCTATACGTGCCTCTCGCCCGCTCCAGCTCTGCAAAAATGCACTTCTGCCGGCCTTGTCTTTACTTTTTCTCCATCAGAAAATCAGGCGTCCTCGAATGGGCTATTGAAATTTCTCGGATTTGCCTTTTCATCGAGATATTTCTATTGTATATTATCGTTCAATACGCCTCTCGCATAGTATTTATCGATTTTAATTATATCATCGAGTTTTTATGAAGTACCGTGAAGTATTTTTTTAGAATATGGAATTTACGCTGGTGTATTTACAGACGTATGAAAGATACAATCTCAGGTGAAAGTCAATGAATTTTGGAATTCTCAAAATGTTTCATTGTCAGTTTCATAGTAAAACCAGTCGTAGTTTGCATAATATTAATAATAATTTTATTAAGAATTAATATTGATAATAATAATATGAATAAATAAGTACATTGAAAGAAGACGACTTGGACTGACTGAATCCGTCACTCGGGTATGCATGCTTATTGGACGAATTGATTTATTGAAAAACCTAAAATATCAGGGTGTTTTAGTGGGATACATCTCCCTAGGTGGGGTAAAAAATTGCATTTTCGAAAAATATTATTATTCGATAGTATCACCTTTTAGCTATATTCCCTGAAAATGTTATTGAAATATTCCTAAAATTGAATGGGATACGGCTTCCAACAGCCAGTCCGACGAGCGGTAGCAGCACCACACTTCAAACTTTAAGGTCGAAGCCTGAATTAGAAGGTCCGAAAAATAGGTTTTTTTTTAAATTGCTGAAACCGATAGATAAACTATCCAAGAGTATACTTACAAAGTTACAGAAGCCAATTGTAAATATTTTTGAAGATACAACGCCGAAAGCAAAAATGCTATTAATATTTTATATTGATATTTCTTCCTATTGAAAACTCTGATGCGCGTTTTCTCCAGTTTTTATTTTCACGATTTTTCCAAATTGGCGGGCGTCATAGGAAAAAAACTAAACGACCTATTGAATCCAACCAAAGTTTATTTTCTTCTGAATGAAAATCTCTTGTAAGTGAATTAAAAAAGTTGCTGGAAAAGTCTTTTTAAATAATTTTTATAACACGTTGAAGCGTTTTTTTAAACACTTTTTTTTTCAAACCTGAGAAAAGTTATAGTTTGACGATTTTCTCAGCTTTTTCTTAGTTCACCCAGAAGAAAAATATATGACAATTGAACATTTTGTTGGTTTATTTTGTCAAGAATTACGAGCTGCATCTTTCCCGTCGATTGGGGACTGCCGTGGCAAGACGCACATGGAATAGGCTGATAAATCTGCAGTCATTTATTGTTTCATGTTGAAACATGTTTTTTGTACATTTTAAATATACATGAAAAGATACCTCAATATTTACTGGGCTCACTTGCTTTGTTCCCTTCTAAAAAAACCCGGAAAAAAACGCTTTTTTGGACCTTCTAATTCAGGCTCCGGCCTTAAACGCGTTTTTCTCCAAAACACTGTTTACAAAGTCGGTGGACATGATATTTCGAGAACCACTTGATGGATTGTTTCCAAATTTACAGGAAATACTTTGAGAAACATTTAGAGGTCGTTGGCGATCTCACTTTTTAAAAATCGATCTTCATTTTTCAATAGTTACGTAAAAATAACAACGTTTTTCATAAATTTTGTATGCTCGAGTTTCGGTTCGTAGCCACGTTGATAAAAAAAATATTTTTAAAATCGGCAATCGTCACCGACTCGTATTTATTGTTAACATGGATAATCCGTTTGGTTTTTAGATTTCGGATGGACCATTTAAGCTAGAGAGTGTCCGACGCCAAACGTCGCGAAAAACTTTCATCATTTGCCGGCGGTCATATTTTTGTTGTTTTTCTATATTTTTTGGTGATCTTTTTCGAAGGCATTATGTTGAAAAATCTTTGTGTTAACAAAAATACGTTTCTTTTTCACCAACCATTTCCCAGAGAAAAAAAATCTGTGCCATTTTTTTCGGGCCTCTAGGTAGATGTACCCCCTTAAGAATTATTTATATAATCAAAATAACGAGCACTAGGAATAATTAGCGTTTCACTTTCATATTTTTTTCTCTGCGCAGACCATCCCTCAAATTTCCAGTCAAAAGGGTTTTCGTAATAAAATGGCAGAATTTCAATAAGTTTTAATTAATTGCACTACAGATACGGAGCGAATGGTAGCGAAAAATTCTAACAAGTCTCGTTTGTATATAACATACCTACCTAAAAGAAAGTGAACCATTCTGCAGTACTCATCCTAATCATTTTTTAGAGTACGACAACGTCCTATAAGATCGCATTCGAAACGGTTGCAAATGAAGATCTTTATAATTGGTTTACGCGTTAACAAATCAACATCGAATTATGCATATAGGCCGATATGCATAATATGTGATGATTGGAACCAAGTGATAATGCGTTCAATTTTTTGGCCATGAAAGCATTTTTATGACTCCCAAAAAATCTTGTTACCGCATAGATCGATATTTTTTTCAAAAAGCGACACTGGACCAACAAAAAACGAACCTTGGGCCCATTAAATTAAATTCTTTTACAATTTAAAATGAAATTCCATTTTGCCGTGATTGCTACAAGCGACCTCGAACGGTCTCCAGCGCCGTGAAGATTCTTTTTGATATTGACTCACCGAATACTTCGATCACTGTGAGGCAGGAGCAAATCCGGCAACTCCAAAATCTCATAAAAATACCGCAACGATCCGTCGTAAATTTCGGAATTTTTTTATTAATTTCCTTTTTCACATGCTCGTCTTCAAGACTTTAGTCAAGCTCTTGAAAGGACGGTTCTCTTTACGAAGACAGGAGAAACTTTTTCATCGTCAAAATAGTGCCTCGTCTTCAACGTAACTACGATATCAAGCACTTTGAGAACATTTCACTAGAGGCAAAGCGATCGATGGAAAAGAGAATAAGATCCTTTGCGACCCACGCGCAAAAGTAGCGACATACAGAGTGTCCCACGGAAAGTTGCTGACACTAAATGGCTTATAATTAATGGTCATCTATCTGAGCATTGGTTATTTTGTTCCTGATGCTGTGGAGTTACGAATACGTACATCGAAATGAGTGACCTCACGACTGAAGAAAAAATATATCTCATTGGGTGCTTCTACTCTAAACGTAAAGTGTACGTAAACGCGGATAGAGGATTTGGAACTAACAAGGAAAGGTTGCGAGGTCGATCTCTCCGATTTTGGTGGAATTTGGCATGCTGGTAGACTGCGTAAAAATAGGCTACACGTATTTTTCTGTATCTGCGGAATCCGATCTTTAAGGGGTAAAACGCACCCTCGAAAATAGGGATGTTTTTCGTTTTTCGTCAACAACGTTATCGTTCGCATCTCCAATGTATAGTACATGAAAAAATAAACATTGTTGTAATTTGAAATTTTTTCATATCCTGTACCGTAACAACGTTATCGACGAAAAACGAAAAACACCCCTACTTTCGAGGGTGCGTTTCAACCTTTAAAAATCGGGTTCCGCAGGTATAAAAAATATGTGTAGGCTATGTTGACCCATTCTAAAAGCATGCCAAATTTAATCGAAATCGGAGAGATCGACCTCGCAACCTTTCCTTGTAAGTTTGGACAGCATAACTTGCTGGTGAAAACACTGAAAAGGCATGTAATTTTTTTAAATTCATGTTCACGTCTCATGACTTTTCCTAACTGCATTTCACACAAATACGATACAGGGAAATCGTGTGATTGGTTTAGGATACTCTAAATTGGCTCACGGATAAATTGAGTGGCCACCAGACTCTCCAGATTTGAACCCCTGTGACTTTTTCTTATGGGGTTACATTGAAGACCACTGTTATTCCGAAAATCCAACATCAACAGATCAACTGATAACAGCTATTGGAAAAACTGTAAATAGTATTCCAAATGGAATGTTACGTTAAGTTTTGTATAGTTTTTGAAAAAGAATTGATTGTTGCTGGAGTGGGGATGGTAAACGCTTGGAAAATATTTATCATTAAATTTATCGATCTAAAAAAATAGGAAATAACTGTATTAAAATATTATTCATCGCGATATATTTATGTATGAAAAAAACCTCCAAATGTCTTCATTTTAAGGGATAACACTACTCTAGGATTTTGGAAATATCGTTTTTTTTGCTTAAAAAATACTTTTGGTTCATAAAAACAATATGCAATTGGTCCTGTAGCGAAACATTTCGTTTAAAAGGTTCAATTATCGATTTTGCCGCATCGCCTCGGACTTCTTTTAGGTGCCTCGTTCAACTTTAAACGCGTTTTTCTCAAAACCACTTTTTCAAACTGGGAGGACGGATTACTCGAACACCTTTGCATGGATCGATTTTAAATTTTAATAGTAGGTTCACCATTACATTCTCTATAGGAATACGTAGCCATTTTTTGATTAAATGTAAACTTTATTTTTGGAAACAATTTACTGCTTATTTTTTGGGCAGAAAAACGATTCATTTTTTTCAAAGTGCGCCATTTTTTTAAATTTGTTTTTAAAAATCTCTACGTAGTCTCATAGCCAATAATATATAGATTACATTTTTTTTCGGTTTTTGTTTCAAGTCTTATACTTAACGAGAAAACCGTCCTCTCGTGAAGCTATTTGTAAAAACACGTTTTTTAAGATGGACTCTATCGCCGCCATTTTGTATGCAAATTAAATATAATAATTTTTGTTTTTTATACTTTAATATGTGTTAAATAAACCTTCTCAAAAGAAATCCTATTATTTTTTTTATGCTCCCAACACAAATTGTCAAAGTGAGGCCTTATTTTCTGACGCTGGAGTGGTGTTATCCCTTAAAGCAATTTGAGGCATCTTGATACCTGTATGCGTTTCAAAATAATTGCTGATTAGTTTTAGCAACATCCCATGGGACACCCTGTAGGAGGGTACCGACAAAGCACAATGTACAATTGCAGATGCACGACCCTTTAAGTTGTCAACGACTATGCAAACTCCAGGAACGCGTAACCTGCATTCCTTTATTTCTCCTGTTCGTCTGCAACATCCGGTTGTCTTTGTAACGTCTTGACTCTTTTCCATACTCTCCTCTGTCTGCGTATAGCGTCTTTCCTTTTAATTACGGAGCCCAGAAGTGCCAGCAGCATGAATTGATTCAAGAAAGTCTACTGGAAAGTGTTAAAAGCGTTCGGGGTCGAAGGTCGACGGTTGCCGGGAAAGCATAAAAGGATCTCTCTCTCTCTCTCTCTCTCTCTCTCTCTCTCTCTCTCTCTCTCTCTCTCTCTCTGTCTTTCGCCCTTTGGAAGATGATTGCAGGTAAGAGCGACTCAGACAAGAGGCATGAGAAACGATTGGAAAAGGGTGCGAATAGGAAAAGTGGAAAAGAAAGTATAGAACGGTCGTTTGATCGAACTTGTATGCGTGAGAAACGTCGGATAAGGCTGTATTAAGTTACGACACGAGAAAAAAGTGACGTCAGTAGATTGCTGCTCACAACTTGAAGCGTATCAAATATCGACAGCGTCTCTTAAGATTGAAGTCAACTCTAATGTTCCAATTGCCTAGAAAATTGCATTAAGGGCTGAGATACCTTTAAGCGAGGGAAAACATTTGCTGATGTTTATGATTTTTTTTTAAAGCAAACATTTCTTCACGATTTTTAAGACTTAGGGTGTTTTATTACTAATTTTGGCAGTTATATGATATTTTTTTTATTGATTTTCGAAAATTGCGAAGGTATGGCGTGCTCTTCTAAACTGGATTTGTGAATGGCGTGACATATGGGTAGAATTAATCGACCGATTCTGAAGAAATTCGGTATGAATATTTCTAACCTTATGGTCCAAAACATGACCCTAAATGTTATTGAAAAAAAAGAAGTATTTTTTTCTTTCGAAGGGTACCATTTAATCGATTTTTAACATTTCTCACTTATGCTTGGTTCATATTCTGCGTACATGACATGTTTTTGGTAACAATCACCTTGTCTTGAACTTGTTTATTAAACTACACCATTATGCTTTGTTGTGTGGCATAACCTCAAAAACATTTTTTTTGGGCGACCATTGCTTCTTTGGAGTGGCTTTGATCCTTTCGACAGGGTGACATTGATCATTGATCAATTTCACCCGATTCATTATCTTTATAGCTAGCCTCGGAGTATACTCAGGGATTTTCGTCTTTTGATCATTTTTTAAATTGCAGATTTCAATTGTAGATTAAGAAATGTTCCTAATGGGTAGGAACATTTCTTAACCGACAATTCTGCAATTCTGTACCAAATCACACTAATTGTAAGACAAAAATATCAAATTGTTGTTTGATATTTTTTGCCTTACAATTAGTGTGATTTGGTACGTGACCTAGCTTACGTAAAACATGTTCCTAATGAAACCAATGTGATCTCGTTTTGTGATTTAGATACCTAGATAGACATAAGTATTACAACTTATTTTCAATAGTTTTTTAGTGTTTCAAAGTTTATGGATGTGCTACCGCATGGATAAATATAAAATACCAGTTGTTTATCAATAAAGTTGATTTTGAAAAATAAAGGTGTAATATTTGTTCGATCGAAGTAACCCCAAAACAATAAAAATCGTTGTAACTTTCCATCCCGTGGACCGTTTTTTTTTCTTCTTTGGGAAAAATGCTCCTTTATGCGGTTATTCCCGATTCTCGTTAAGAAAAAGGGGGGTATCAAAGTTACCCCAATCTCAGTATAACTTTGATCACGACTAATTAATTTTTTTCTCATTTATTTTTAAATATTTTAAGTTCTAATTTGGAAGATAAAAAGACCAATAAAATTTGATGTTCCCATTAAACAAATTTTTTTTGCGATATTATTTGAAGAAATATATAGATTTTCATTTCAAAATTGATCAAAGTAATTCCAATCCACGGTACCATGTAACAGCCACAAGTAGGAATGACACATACCTCTAGCCTCTAAAATGGTAGAGAAATCTTTCCTTTAAAAAAACAATCATGAGTATCGTCAATTTTCTTCCTCGCCTAAAGGCATCTCCCTCCTGAGTAATTATTTCGGGGATAATAATAAATACTCAAAGACGCGACCCAAATCCCATGTTTAAATATACTTCTTCCTCATAGATGTGTTAACCATATTTCAATCGCGGCGTCAATAAACTATAGCGAATTTCACTATCCCTTTTTTTCACCATGGCCGGTTTTTGCGAATATACTTTTCTATCAATGCGGATACTTTATTCAATCATAATCCAATAACAACGCCAGGAAAAATTATTGTAAAATTGCACAGTATGATCGGCAAGGATTTCGATGTACGGAAAGATACACAACACAGGGTATTTCGGGTCGGAATGTCCTCTACACGGAAGCATTGAAATGTAGAAACGAGTAAGGGGCTCCGAGCCGGACACACACAGTGGTCGTTGTAGAGGGGTTGGTAATGGTCGAGCACTGGGCAAACAAAGTATCCCCTCATGCGGGGGTGGCTCCCCCAACTGCGGCGTTTCGGTGCTTTCTCTCTCTGTTCCTCTTTGATGCGCTGCAGTCGCGCTGGACCAGATGGGAGCGGTGGACAGAGGGCGGAAGAGAAAAAAGAGGAATATTGAGCTAGGTTAGTGTACTGTAGTTGATGGGAGCAAGAGTCTTCCGGTAGACGAGGTCGAGTGGTGTACGATATGATACGCCCCGTAAGAGCGTCTCCAAAAGTACGAAAGTCATATACAGGGTGTCCCGGAACTGAATGCGTTTCCTGAATTGGGAAAAGGGGGCGGGGTTGGGGGTGAAGTTCTGAGTCGATTGATATAAGCATGTGTGGGTCTCAGATCAACCCCTGAATTATTGTCAATTTTTAAAGCCCAGCCAATCAGTTGCCCCCGACGAGCCACCTGATTGGCCCGCCTTCAGAAATGAATAATAATTCAGGGCTTGATCTGAGACCCACACATGCTTATATCAATCGACTCAGAATTTCATCCCCAACCCATTTCAGGGAACGCATTCACTTCTGGGACACCCTGTATGTTTGCCAGCTTCAACAGGACACTTCCATCGTGAGCGTAGCGTCCCAATATGTCGGAACAAACTTGCTCGTGGCATGCTGTATACCCATTACATTGTCGTTGGTAAATCAGCATCTCCATGGTCCCCCAGTGCGGACGCGGTAAAAAAAACGCAATCTTCGGTAGAAGTGAACTTTCGAAAGGCGGCTGACCAAATGTCGACTTCTACCACTTTGACACCCCGCCACACGTGAATACTCCGACTCGACATCGACGTCTTCGTTCCTCGGGAATTTCATTTTCTTTCGAGTCATATTTGTGAGTTCTCGCGAAGGAAAAAGCTCGTCAGTCGGCTCCGCCACATTCTCATTGCTTTGTGAAGTGAGCAATAGCGATTCGGAGTATGAACTTTCGAATATCGAGAGCTTCAGACTCACGCATCAACGTCTACGCGAGTCGACGACAAAAAGAAACACGATGATTTTCCGTATGGATTTGGAACTATTGGAATGGAACTTTCACCGAAATCGAAGTTTTTTCTGTAGGGACAGTGTGTGCGAGCAAAGTGCTCCCGTTGGAGTTTAAAGGGGCGGAAAAAATGTAGATTTTTTGACAAAACCATTTAATTTTTGGTACAGTCTACCATCATGCACTTACTAATTATTAATTGAATAAGACCGGTTTGTCAGAAATTTTCAATGTTATTGCGTGATTTTTTGTTGATTCGTTAACTGTCTAATGGGGCAAGATGAATATTGGAAACTTCAAAAAACCGTTTTTTTTTTGCACATTGTTAGAGTGTGAACTTTCAAGAGTATTTTAAGACCAACTGGACCCTGAAATTCTAAAAGTTGACACAGTTGTACCGGTGTGTCTACCAGAGGAAGAAAAAGAACTAACAAATAATTTAAAATGTATGGAAGCAAGATTATTCGGACTCTGTACTACAGAATTTAGACGATTGACTTATCAAATTGCTGGTATCAAGGGACCATTTCAATGTGGCTGGCTTGAAAATTCCTGATTTTCATGATTATTTTACTAAATAAAATTTGATAGCCAGTTCGGTATTTCTTTCTCGTTAATCAAATGACTTATGTTGTACAAAAAAAAATTCAATGCTATAGTTTTATTCTTTATATAATTTGGCCACTGCATAATGATGCCTAAAAAAATAACGCCTGACCGTGAAACGTCCTACTCCTCGAAAGATGGTCTGAAAGAAAAAAACCAAAAAGATAAGATCAGTATGAAAAAGTGTAGAAGAGTACGGAGGATTTTTTTTCGATGAAAATTAACAAAATGATGGCTATTTCAAAATTAAATGTCAAATTGGGAATTTTTCAGGAGAGTATTTCGTTAAAAAAAATGGACATTTTCAAATTTAAAAAACCGCTTCCGTACGATGTTAAAGAATGGCGTGAACAATGATGTGGCAAAATTAAAGACGGATAGCTTGAAAAAACTTCGTTCAAAATCACCCACCGTTTTGAAAAATCCCTTTTTCCAAGAAAGGCTGCGGCGACCGAAATAATTCGAATTTCGCCACCAAAATTTAACAGTATGTTTATGAAAGTCCATATTTTTGGATAATGCAAAAAAATGAGTTTGGTCATAATTTACTCTGGAATAGTCCCTTAAGAATGAAACCATTTTTATATCCGAAATCACAAAAACTGATTTTTTTGTTTCTAAAATCAAAAGATTAATAAATGTTGATTAGCTTAAAAGAACAATCAAACTTGACTGATTCATATGTATCGTTTCATTTGAATATATTAGCGTTCTCATCTTGCCCCTACTTCGTCACCTTTGGTCGAAAATTTACGCTCGGATATTTCAACGTCTTTTTCGCTACAATTTTCAAACTACTGCACATATTTTCTTTCCCGTTCTTTTGGAATTCTCGCATATTTTGAACGAACGAAAATAACGACACTTTGTACGCTGGAAGATAACTAAAAGCTCGCAGGCTGGAACGGTGAGCGTGTGCGTTCGAGCACCGGGTGTGAGTTGTGTGTATGGGGATCATGGGAAAAATGGGTGAACGCAAAGAAGAAGGGAAAAAAGCGAAACAGCTTGTACTCCCGCGTTTGCTCGTTCAGCTCGAATTCTCGCTCGTCGCTTGATGGAACGCCTGTATTCACCGAAAATTAAATTTCCGAACCCCACTCAACTTCCGGTACGACGACTTCCGAGTCTCCATTGGTTGAACTTTTGCTTGGCTCCGGCCATTACGTCCTCACGGATGCGAAGTTGCTATGAAGAGAAAAGGAGAAAATATTTTCTGACGGACAGCCGATAAACTGGGAACATCCAATTTTCCGTACCCTGCACGAAAAACAGGTGGGGCTTGATCAATTTTATACGTGAAAGCAGATTCCGGGTGATGGAAAAAAGCAGCTCTCGCAGCGGGAGTTTTTCCAGGTCAAGTTGATCGCGCAGGAGCTTCATTGTGCATTTGTGTTTATATGCGAGTTTCAAAATGACGCGTCGAAATTCAAACTTACTTTATAAATTTATATGTAATTTGTTTTTTCAACAAGCTTCTATTTAATGTACTGAAAAGTAGAATTTTTGTACCAAATCACCTATATGTGGTTACAAATAAAAGCTGGGGCGCTCAAGTTTTGAAATGTTTAACAAATTTAATCAATTCAGTTTCCTTAACCGTACTGAATTTGGCACAATAGTAATTGGAGAAATCATTATCACACGTTTATACTCAGTTTCGGGATTTTTATTTAAGAAATCTAAGGTTGTTTTACACTGACAAAGGGAGTGCCAAGTATGATACAAACGGATTTTGATGGGTCTCAGTTATATTGTGAGGGCACTCCCCCGGAGTACCACGCTAAAGGGATTCTTTCTAATGCGCCCTGGTTTTTGAGAAAAAAAAACGCCAAAGTTTCATGCTCCGCTCTTATCCCCGTGAATTATGCATATCGCCATGCGTATGAGTGTGGCGCAGCGGCGAGGCGCTCGGTTGGCAACCCAGACGACCGGGGTTCAAATCCCACTCGGAACTTTGCATTATTTTATTTGAAAAAAAAAAATGTTCTCGATCGTTCGTGATGTTAATGAAAATGATTGATTGCGCATACTTATATAATTTTCCAATGAAATTCTTTTTACAATCGCATCGAAACATATTATTCGATACTGTGTAGTTCGTTTAAATAAAATTATGATCACATGAACAAAAAAATCAATATTAACGCTAAAATAAATGTTAAACAATATTAACCAATATAAACGCTAGGAAATAATTAACTGTAACACAGTATTCGCTCATTATTTAACTCATTGCGCGATGTCATTTATTCGCTATCGCTAGCTTCGAAAGGTGTACAAAATTCCGGATGATAATTATCATAGAAACACTGAAAGCACAGATTATTGCAGCACCATGCACATCTAATAAATGCTACCTCTCTACAGGCACACGGATTTTTTAGCAGCGATACCGAAAAACATTGGTAATTTAAATTTGAAAAAAATTGGTCTTTCACCAATTAATTTCGACGCAAACCAGGCATATCTAATCATTGGAATGAATACTGGCGCGCTGAACTGATGCAACAGTAACGAATGTATTCGTATCGAGTTGTCCCGTGAAGCGATCTCGCGGTTAGTTTTTAACAATTCCGGAGCTTTTTGTAGCTTTTTAATAAATATTTTTACCTGACGGTAAAAATAATCATCGCACCGTTGACAAAGCGGGGTACACTTGGGTGGAATAACTTCAACAGTGCAAGTGCACGCTTTTGTTTCGTCGACGAATATACGATCGTAGAGTGTCTGGTCAGTTTGCCCACCCCACGAATAAATAATGAAAATAAATTTCTGTTCACCCACGTACGGCGAAATAAAAGATTTAAAAAATTCTTCGTACAGTTGCGTGGTGAACTTCCCCGATTATGTGCAAGTCACAATCACGTTTTTGAATTTCTTTCAACTCTTCAACTCTTTTTCCAAAGATTGGACCAAATTTACCCGACGCACAGTGGTCTGAAATCACGGAAAGCGGACAAAATCCAAAAAAAAAATTCTAGGGTATTTTAATGGTTAGAATAGTTGTAGCGGTACCCCTACTATGTGTTATGACCATTAGGAAAGGGAGGGTCCCTACCTGGCTTGGGAACGCATTCCGTTCGTGAGCGTCGAGCCGACCGCATTGTTTGCTCGTCGCGCGGCGAAATAACACGAAAGTTTAAACGCCTCTACAGCAGGAAAAATTACCGGATTTGCATTTTACAAAATGGATTCTTCTCCGGAAAGTAAGTACAATTTGAATGTCCGGTGCAGAAATATTATTAACAATATATGAAATAGTTAATCATTAATAACGGTGGTGGTGCTTTCCTTGGCCACGTTCTAAAAATTCGTGTTAAAAAAAGTAATAAGTCAAAAGTGGGGTTGGGTGGGGCTCTGAATCAAAATGGACATTGTTGATAAGACATTTCTTCAAAACATATCCAAAAACTAGCTGCATATAACTACTCTTTTGCCTTTAGTTATTATTTTTGTGGGAAGATGTGTGTACTTTCGGCAGTTTTTCGTAGTTTTTCCGTCCAAAATGTGGTTTATACGAAATTGGTAAAAATAATTCGTTTAAATAATTGTATTTATCAATTCTTACAGATCCTCCGGATGATACCAAAGAAATTTCTTTCACGAGGAGAGAAATTTTCGAATTCGTGAAACCAGTGTTAAAAACATCAACATGCTCAGTGAAATTATTGAAGCACAGGTTTCAAAAAAACAGGAGCATTCATACATTTTGCCGCCAAATCAAAAAGATGCCCTGAAAACATTAGTATCCGAATTCAGGAAAAGGTGGAAACAAGCGAACAGGATAGAAAACAGATTCTACGCTAAATTCGATATCTGGCTCAACGTTTCTATACTTTTCACAACTGAAAATGAAGGTTCGACGACTTCCACGGAAAACGCAGCGGGGCCCAGGTGTCCTTCGACAAGTTGGGACGATTTGAGTGACAGGTCAAAACGGAGGAAGACAGAAAAGATTCGTGAAAAATACAGCGTCCAAAAACTAGCCTACGCTACACAAATGGGTATCCGGGCTCCAGAAAGAGTATTGACAGGCAACGAAGTATTATCATTTGTTGTAGAAGGTGGAGTGACGAAGAGCGTATATCAATTAATACGTTCCACATCCGCTATGATAAATTGTAGGGGATGGTCGCCTTATAGTACTGTATTAGAAGCTAAGAAAAAGTGTTACCCTGATAAGTCCGAAATTTCTATTACTGAAAGTGCAGCCACAGTTGGACTCCAAGCATTGTTAAATCATGCAGCTCTACAATTGTTATTGGCACAATCGAACGTTATGAGAAGTCTTTCTGAAAACAAACTTGCTGGTTTAAAATTGATATGCAAGTGGGGATGCGATAACACTTCTGGTCAAAGCACTTACAAACAAAAATTCAGCGATGAATATGGCAATAAATCGGATGCCAACATTTTTTTTATTTCACTTGTCCCCTTGCAAATCTATGATAAAGTCAATCCACAGGTTATTCTTCGGAGAAATCCTCGTCCTTTGTCGCCAAGATTTTGTCACCCGATAAAAATAGTTTTTTTTGCACGAAACTGCCGAAGCAACTAGGACAGAAGTTGATTGTATCGAAGCGCAAGCAAAAAACCTTGTGCCCTTTGAATCCATACTTTGCGGACGAAAAACTAACATCCATTTCAAACTTGTGTTGACAATGATATATGGTGAAGTTTGTAATTCGATTACAAATACATCGTCAAGTATGCGTTGCTACCTTTGTGGCGCTACGTCTAAAGATGTCAATGATATCGATAAGATGTTGCAAAGACCGATCAATGAAGATTACTTCAAATTCGGAATATCGTCGCTGCATGATTGGATACGGTTTTTCTGAAGTTGCTTGAATGTATCTTAAAAATTAGACATAAAAAAGTGGCAAGCGCGCAAAGAGGATAAACGACTTGAGAGAAGAAAAAAATATATACAAGGTTTTCGTGACAAATTAGGGCTTAATGTTGATCAACCAAAACAAGGCTACGGAACTTCAAATGACGGAAGTACAGCTCGGCGGTTTTTTCGAAACTTTTGAAATCTCTGCTTCTATAACTGGATTTGGCGAGGAATTGGTAAAGCGATTTCATGTGATATTGCAGGTGATTTCTTGTGGGTTCGAGATCAATATACCATTACTGCAAGAAAATTTGTTGACCTGTATGGGTGGTATTACATGCCAACAACAGTGCACAAAATTCTGATACACGGTCCTGAAATTATTAATTCTTTGATATTGCCTATCGGACTACTGTCCGAAGAAGCTCAGCAATCGTGTAACAAATATATTTAAAAATTCCGGCTGGTTTTTTCACGAAAATGTGACCGAGCTAAAACCATGGAAGACGTTTTTGGCAGACTTTTGATAACGTCAGATCCACTTATATCTAGTTTGCGTAAAGTTCCTTCGAAAAAACTGAAATCATTAACCACAAATGGGGTTGAACTATTGATTCCGCTTCAGTTGCAGAATCAAGTCCGATTCCTTTGATTGATACGGAGAGCGATGAATGTGAAGATGACAATGATTTTGCACCGCATGCATTAGATAACGAGTAAGACGTTGTAGTAGTAGTAGTAGTAGGAGTAGACATTGTAAGATTAAATGAAAATAAAATTTCAGTATCATTATAACAGGGATTCATTATTTTATCCTAAACCTCTTCTTCCCAAACCTTCACAGCCTTGGAAACTCCTAAAAAATGAATTTCGTGCAAATGAAATGGACTCTCCAAAAAGTAGCCATCCATATTGAGTCCAACATTGTGTTTGTCGAAATTTTCGCTTCAGATTCGTATTCAGCAACCCCAAAAACCCCCGAGCACAGACTTTCACCCGAATGAAACAGGTTTTTTAAGACATTTTTCACCGTTTCGGATCCGCCATTTTGTTTTTTGAAATTTTGACTTCGGATTAGTATTCAGCAACCCCAAAAACCCCCGAGTACAGACTCTCACCCGAATTTGGAATTTCGTCCGCTTTCTCGGGATTTCGGACCACTGTGCAACGGTTCCTGCATACATAAAAACACGAAAGGCAAGATTTTTTTCTGATGCAGTTAACGTAAATTGCGCCGTGTAGGAGTGGCTGATTTTGTTTGAATCTTTTTTTTGAACACGAACAGTTTTAACCTCTTGTTCTGCAAGCGATATTATAAGTGGATTGATACTGGCATCCCGTTTAATCGGTATTTATAACGTAATCCAGGTCGAAATCAGGGATGATGACTCTCGTTTGAATCTGGAATAGCTCTGCAGCTGCTGACACTTCCTCCATTGGGCGTGCTCTTTTAAGCTGATAAATTATGTGATTTTCCGCAGCCTGATCCGGTGATGTTTTTTAAAACGTTCCACCCACCTCCGGCTGGCTAGGAATTGAAAATTGTCCGACAAAAACGAGAAGGCAGAATTCATCGCCCACTGTTGCAGAGTCCTCGTCGTCACCTTAACACGAATAAAATGTAATTAGTTGCATATTGGACTTATGGAATCCTTGGGTTTTTGATGCGTATTATAATTTATACTGTTCTTTGATGGCTTCTAGAGAAATGACTCTATTGTGTTCCATTTATCGATGTGTGTTCCCCCTTTTTTGACGTCGTCTTTCCATCGATAAAGCAGTTGCTTATGTTTCAAGCGAGAACATCCGTGCACTTGCAATGATTTTAAGCTCCATTTTGGATGAGCTGCTGCAAGAGCGACTGCTCTTTCTTTCTACCACAAAGGAATATACTCTTTTGGCACTGGCGCGAATTCTTCGGCAACAAAATCTTCGTCATCTTCTTCTACATCCTTGCACTATAATGTACAGAATTGTCGGCTGTTTAGACTTTCAAATTAAAGAAACAAATTAGAAAATAACGTTCATGAAAATAATACTCACCGCTTCATACTCTTGCAGTTCATCTATCTCGTCGACACCTATAAGCTCCTCAACGTGAATTCTTTGTCTCTCTGCGAACATGTCGAGTATTTCAGAAGAAATTGTTTCGCCCATTGCGAGGGACGTGGAGGGAATCACGCTTGGCGGTGTTTTTTTGAGCAGATTCAAATTGCCGAGCAAATTTTCGGTATGTTTTGAGGCGTTAGTAAGATCACCCTTTGACTGCTTGTCACACTCTTCCATTTCTGATGAAGTTTTTTCTGATGGCCCTGCTTCTGTTACAGCACTTGCTTTCTCCATTTTGTACTTCTTTTCGCATGTACACTCCACGAACGACAAGGCACTATTGAATTCCGTTAGGACTCGTCGGACGGGTACGCACAGCGTAAGAGGGGATGCATGCTGTCGCTAATGCACAGTGAAGGTCACCTCCACTTCTTTAAATGGAATGGTACATTTTTTTCAACCATCTTGTGGAGCACCTCAAGCCGAATCAAAAACATTGAGGGGTCAGAGTCGTTCAAGGTTATTCAAGGCCACCTATTAAAATGAAATACAAATGTAAATATCTTTAGATTTGTAAAGATATTTAGATTTGTATCGATACTGACAACATCGATACTGACGTTGAATGACCTTGAACGACTTTGACCCCCTAATATTTTTTATGCGGATTGAGGTGCTACACAAGATGCTTGAAAAAAAATGTACCGTTCCATTTAAAAAAAAGCCGAGGTGACCTTCACTGTGCGTCGGCGCCTCCACCGCAATAAAAAACATTGGTCACATTTGATGGCCTCCTTCACACCGTACAACTTTTGCCTGGAACATTTTTTTGTGACGTCGATAATTACCGAATTATTACGGGTGGCAGAGATAAGAGGGCCACCCTGTATACACACACCGAAAAATTGAAGGAGCAGCAAAATTTCAAAAATGTTTCAGTGATTGTTGAACGGCTGTAACTTCGTGAAAAATGGTCGTATCGGGAAGAAAAAAAACATACCTTGAAGCTCGAAATCTCTAGTTTAAGAAACTCGTGGAGACATTTTTTTAAACATCAGGCTAGGTGCTGTCATAAGAAATAGCGCGAGTAAAAACATTTTGAAATTTTTTTTTTCTCAAAATTGTCCATATGCACAACAAAATTTTCCTGGCTGCATCAATGGGGTCTTTTAGCCTAATTCTTTAGTTTGAATTTGGTATTTTTTTGCTCTCTGTACGACCGTTTGTCGCTGAGATATCGCCGATTGAATGAAAAGTTAGCGTTTTTCTTTGATCATCGATATCTCATGAACGTATAGCGAACAAAGGTGGGTGGGATCGTATAGCGAACGGAAGGTGGGTTTCGAGAACTTGAATGAATCCTCTATAAGTTCCTTTTGGTATTTTAGAGGACATTTCTTTTGAGTTCAATATTGATTTGAAAAAAGTTCCAAAAAATGACTTTTTCTGCCGCGTTGGAATATCCACCACAATTATGCAAATATTCCGATAATGACCAATATTTCCAGGTGTTTTTTTAAGCTCAATGCATGCCCAAATACCCTGTACATTTTTTAATCGATCTGTTAAACCGTTTTTTTAACTCAAATCGTCAAACTTTTATCAAAAATTAAAGGAGTACATTTATTGGTCCTTAAACGTCATTTGATGATGATGAAGATGAAAAAAAATGTTTCGTTATTTTGCTCACAATTTTGCATTAACTGCTCATCGAATCTCTGTTTTTTAAGCCTAGGGACAATTTTGAAAAAAAAAACTTTGACACCGCGGAGCGTGATGCTAAAATAAAATCTCCATGAGATTCTCAAACTAGAGATTCCAAGCTTCAAAATTCTTTTTTTTTTCTTCTCAATACGTGCATTTTTCACGAAGTTACGGCCTTTCAAAAATCACTAAAGATTTTTTGAAATTTTTCTGCTTCTTTAATTTTTTTCCGAATGTATATATAAACTATATATATAATATTTCCAACCTGTGATAGATTTCAAGGGATTGGATACTAGATTTTCAAAACGTCCAGAAACATGATCAATATAATTTTTACAAATGTCAATTGTGATACAGCGTGCCCAAAGGCCCTCCGATAACTTCGATACTCGTCACGTTCTTTTTCTATCCACTAAACCAATAACATTTACGTGAGGTAAATGTCACGAATCGAAAGGACTTTTCCCGAGATGAACGAATAGTTAGCACAAAGCAAGCACGAAACAAACATTCCGAAAAAAGGCAAACGCGGAGTACGTGAAAAAAAGTATTAAAAAATCCAACAGTTACATTGCGACGTTGGAATACAGGTAGCCCGGTCCGGGAATTAACGCGCTTTGACGCGGTTAAGCCACAGGAGCCCGTCAAAGGAATCAAAGGGGTGGAAAATATTTTCAGGTTGAACCACGCTATTTTCTTTCTGTACATTTTTTCCTTTTTTATTCATCGCGCTGCTCACATATTCGTGGACTTTTTGTTACCAGCACAGTTGGTAGGCGTTCATTCGTTTTCATCAGTCGCTACTCACGCGCCTATCTGAACTCGATGAACGCTCGTGAGAAACAAAATCTCCCCACCTTCGCACCGCCCAATTTAACAGAAATTATTTCCTAGTTGTGAAACCGCAGAGAGAACGAGCGGGTGGAGAGTTAGGAAGGCATCGCGAATACCATTGCAAATTAATTCCAGTGGCAGTCAAGCCTGTGGGCGTATACCTTTTGGCATATGACGTTAATGTAAATGTAATTTCCCGTATATACAGGGTGTCCCTCTTATCTCAGCCACCCGAAATAACTCGGTACTTATCGATGTCACAAAAAAATGTTCCAGACAAAAGTTGTACGGTGTGAAGGGGGGTCATCAAATGCGACCAATTTTTTTTATTTCGGTGGAGGCGCTGACGCACAGTGAAGGTCACCTTCACTTTTTTAAATGGAATGGCAAATTTGTTTTCAACCATCTTGTGGAGCACCTCAAGCCGCATAAAAAACATTGAGGGTCAAAGTCGTTAAAGGTCATTCAAGGTCAGTATCGATGATACAAATCTAAATATCTCGGACCACTACCATATATTTGGTAGTCATCCGAGATATTTAGATTTGTATCATCGATACTGACCTTGAATGACCTTTAACGACTTTGACCCTCAATGTTTTTTATGCGGCTTGAGGTGCTCCACAAGATGGTTGAAAACAAATTTGCCATTCCATTTAAAAAAGTGAAGGTGACCTTCACTGTGCGTCAGCGCCTCCACCGAAATAAAAAAAATTGGTCGCATTTGATGACCCCCCTTCACACCGTACAACGTTTGTCTGGAACATTTTTTTTTGACGTCGATAATTACCGAGTTATTTCGGGTGGCAGAGATAAAAGGGACACATAGTATATACAAGTAATGATGGCTATCGGTACGGACGGCCTTATGAGGATGGTCTTCAATTTTTTATTAATTTCCGGGTGATTCTACTGGCCAGTTCCCAAAATGATCATCGTATAAATATGCTCGCCGTTATCGAAATATGATGTTGAGGACATTGGAGTTTACATACTATTGAGTATGAGGTCAATTGGCTATTTATGGCAGCGGTCCTCGAAGTCAAATGTCTCCAAAATTGACTTTTCACCCACACATACATGGAGAATCAAGCATATATATATATATATATATATATATATATATATATATATATATATATATATATATATATATATATATATATATATATATATATATATTATATGACATTCCACGCCATTTCACCTAGCCCGTGACCCTCATATTTTTTTATTTTCCTTATTTTTTTGTAAAAATAGTCGGGGCCACTTGCTAAGTGAAATGCCGTGGAATGTGTGTGTGTGTGTGTATGTGTGTGTATGTGTATCTATGTTTACACTGTAAATTATTATACTGCCTGCACTATAGATGCATATGCATACAGAAATTCATACGAGCCTGATTGCATCAACGGCGCAATTAATTTTCGAGCATAACACTCGAGGGGCATTGCCCCGTTTAATTGGTCCGAAGTGGGACTTTCATTGAAATTCATTATCCATGGAGTTTCGAGCGATTCTTTTGATTATTCTCTACCTCGTTGCCATTGTACACGTACCTATATGCTCCCTTATCACTCCAACGACGATTTGCAGCCCACACTTTTTCCCCTTCTGCTTTCATCATTTACACTTTTTTGTTTTGTTATCATCCTCCTTTGTATCCTGTTGAGAATCATTTTTATGCCTGCCTTTCGGGAATTCCTTTTATATATATATATGTGTGTGTGTGTGTGTGTGTGTGTGTGTGTGTGTGTGTGTGTGTGTGTGCGAGTGTGTTTTTTTATCCAACGAAAGCCTCGTTCACCCTTGAATCGAAGGCTTCCTCCGAGTATATTTGCTTTCCCACCTTGCGTCTCGCCCTTCACTGTCTTTTTCATTTATTATTCACGGCTCGGTAATTCTCAAAAGAATGCCGGATAGAGTGCCAGCCCCAGTTTTCGTCACGGCCCCGCAATAACTATTACCGTGAGCAATCTTTAGCCTGCATTCAAGGAATGTCGCACGGACGTCGCACCTCATCCTCGGTTCGCCACAAAATAAGGAACCGCTCCACAGTATACATATACATATATATATATAAGTGTGGGTGGGTGTAATCACGCTCGGTCGCAAAAGTCACCCCCGAGTTTGACGTTTCGGCGAGAATAGTCGGAGGGTTGGCTTGGGCGTCGAACTGGAAACTGCAAGGGTCGCAGAGGGGACTGAGCGAAGAAAGAACTTGAAAAAATATAATGAGAGGCACAAGTTTTTTTATTTTTTTTTATAGTGGTCTTGCAGAATACACTACGTGCCTGATTTGGAGAATAGTGGCAGGACCGTCAGTGCTTCGAACTCCCATAACGAGGTTCTCTGAATCGACGTCCGAGTGTATCGGCCTCATCTTCATCGCCGTTTCGTCATTCGTTTTGCCGCATATCCTTCTGTTTTTTTTTCGTCACTAGGAGAGAGGGACCACACATCGGATAGTTTTGTTTGAAATTGAAAAAAAGTAAACGAGTGGTGATACTTTCAAATTTTACGATTTTATTATCTACATGTCATATACAACAAGGCGCTATTAAGGCACCACAGCACGGTTCGTGTGCGGAACGAGGGTGTATTTGTCGTAATTATTTTAAATTATTTTAAATCGATACTCATAGTCAATATATACACATAGAAGACTAGGTACAATTTTTTGTACTTGAATCTAAAGTATAGTTTGCGGTATAGGCAGCTTCGAAGAGGACACTCCGACGAAATTGCTGCTCAGCGGTTGACAGCGATCAAGGTTCATTTGAAAGATAAAATAAAAATATATTTAGAAACTAGACATATAGGTTTACAGCATCAGGGAGGGGAATTTCGATATCTAAAAAAAAATTGCGAACCAGCGAATTTTATTTCCGATTTTCATGGAAAATTTTCATCGTTCATAAAAATAAAAAAATACAAGTTTATAATAAAAATCCCTACGTGGTGCCATAGAGACTGGATTTTCGAAAAGTTTAATAGTTGGCGCATGAAAATGGGATAAATAGTTTTTTGAATATGTTGTCAACCAGGTTGAAAAACGTAGTTTCGAGAAAAACGCGTTGAAAGCCGCACATCTGCCGCTTGGCGCGGTCGTGCGCTTCAAACGGTTTCACATAAAATGATGTATCTCCGCCAATTTTACAAATTACTTGAAAACATTTGGTGAGACCATTCTTGACAAATGTATCTTTCAGAAAATGAAAAAAAAGAAGAAAAACGTAGGTTCGAGAAAAACGCGTTCACAGCCGCACATCTGCCGCGCGGTATCACATCCGGAAGGGATGAGAGCATAATATTTTCGTTTCCCTCTTTATTGCCTACGCCTAGCTCAATAGCACGGGATGAGGGTAAAAAGGGGTAGTGCGCGGGAAAGCATAGAATTACACGCTTATGACGGCAAATGAGGATATTGGGAATAACCGAGATAAGCAACCAAGATGGAAGAAGGGACATTCGCTAGGATGTAACATCCCCTATAGGGTCGCCTGTCGTAACAAAAATTCCAGCATTCAGCCATTAAACGGTTTGCTGATAATCGACCAATAATTCGTCGACAAGCATTGGGGTACTGTAGGCGTATGAACGGCTTGCCAGATCTATGCCAGCCATTCGTGGGCCAATACTATCGCACCGATAATATGCCGATGAGCATTGGGGTATCGTAGGCGGATGAACGGCTTGCCAGATCTATGCCAGCCATTGGTGGGCCAATACCATCGCACCGATAATATGGCGATCAGCATTGGGGTATCGTAGGCGGATGAACGGCTTGCTAGATCTATTTCAGCCATTGATGGTTTGTTTTTGGGCATTTTGCAAATGCAGGACGTTAAACTGTAACACGTAAAAATAAGGGATAGGGTTTCGAAAAGCATATCCCACTGATGAAGCTGAAATTTTGCACCGACCCTCTCTTGAATATTTTAAGAGAACCTTTAAAAGGATATTGGTGACTAGCAATAGTTTTCGATATATCGTATATTGAAAGTTATTTATTGTACTGCGCTTCTACTATATTAAATAAACCCAAACAAACCCATCCCACATGGCAAGTGATGTGCACATACGGGCGAGCACTGTTTGCCAGGAAGCAGCGCGGCCGGAGGAGTGGGGGGTATCTATCGGATATATAGATATACTCGTATGGCGTGAAATAATAAACTTTACAATGCGATATATCGAAAACTATTGCTAGTTGTCAAAAATCCGTTAACTGTTTCTCTTAGGATAATGAGAGGAAGTTCGGTGCAGAATTTCAGCTCGATCAGAGGAGTATGCTTTTCGGAACTTCACCCAAAACCAGCGAGTTATTTTTACAGCCTAAATGGACCAAAAAAATTGTCGGTAAACTGTAATGTCACGAATAAAGTGATCGGCATAAAAGTAAGGAACGAACAAACGATGGATTCTGTAAGTGTTAGAATAGCTAAGTGGGTAGGGCGCTCGACACTAGAACGAAAGGCGCAGGTTCGATCCCGATGAAAGGTAAAAACTTGAACAATGCAGAAAGCGTTTTTAATGCAATTATTCTATGTACATGGACATAAGTAAAGCATAAGAAAAGAAAAAAGATACCACTAGAATTTTTATATTCATAATTTGTCCATTTTTTGTTCTTCATTTCCGGCAGAAGATGCGGCAGCGGTTTCTGGGCCAATATGGGCGTATGATAGTTGGCCAAGTCTTAGCAGCCATTCATGGTTTACCATTACCAACCATGCATGGTGCGGATCTGGCCCGTTTACATAGCCATTACCGCGCCATCGTTTGTTCTCTGGCAACCAGTCGTGGGCCATTACCGTGCCGATTGTAAAACCCTATTTGGGATCGGCGCGGTCGTGTGCTTCGAACGGTTTCACATAAAATGCTGTATCACCGGCAATTTTACGAATTTCTTTTAAAAAATTGTTGAGAGCATTCGTAACAAATGTATCTTTCAGAAAATGGAAAAAAAAAACAATTTTTTTACCGTGGTGTGGTGTCTTAATTATTTTTGACATTCCAATTGAATATTTTCAGTTATATTATGTTTTACAAAAAATAACAGAAATCATGTCTTTCAAAAAGGTTGCCTGTAGTCGCATATCCGATATAAGGGCCCAAACTCCATTTCTCTTATATCTGATATAAGGGGACTATTTTTATATGAAATAAAACAAAACCTTGACTTTTTCAACTATGTAATTATTATCAAACAATCAGGCTTTATGAGTTTATTTTTGAATGAGAAAGAACATTTCGGCACAAACGGATATCCAATATTAGGCTCGATTGAGTATCCGCTATTAGGATTTGGCCGAATGTGAACGGGAATATTTTCGTACATATTTCAATTTTTGCGAACATTATATATTCATAAACGCCGAAGAATTGTGATTTTTAACATTATTTTCAAGCAATTTTTTTATATTAAAAAAAGAGAATTTAAAAATAAAACTCATGTTTACCAGTACTTGCGAGTGTGTTCTTTCAGAATCTGGGGTCGGAACTGAGTTTTTTTTCTATTCGACTAATAAATATGGCAGCAGTAAAAAAAACAGCGAAAATTGGGAAAAAATTGTTGAACTATAGCATTTGTTTTAGTAAAACAAACCAAGGGGTGAAACCAGCCCTCGAATAGGGGTTATTCATCCCTTAATTATTTTTTTGTTATAACTCTCTAGTGGATTTTTCATCGTTTCGGATAAGAGGAATTTTCTTTTTTGTTTTATTGCCATCGGTCGACTGCTTGTGGGTGAAACTGCAGTATTACCCCTTGACATGTCTTTCTTCGAGGGGTGGTTGCACCCCTCAAAACCAGTTTTCCGCCGACAACAAAAAATACGTGTCGCTGAGTTTTCAATGTTTCATAACATATATGAGTTTCAACAAAATCGAAGGACGAAACCTGAGGGATGTTCCTTATTAGATTATTTAGTAAAGAGAGTATTCATCATGATGAGTTTGTTTACATGCCTGTTTCTGTTTGATTGGATTGGCCGTAAAGTTTTTGCCGATTTTTCAATGTGCCTCCTACCGAAAATCGGCACGAACTTCCGGATAAGCCAATACCTGCCTTATTTCCTAATTCAAGTGTTCCGAGAAAATATACTCAGTTTGTTAGTTTTTTTTGGGGGAGACATCTTCTGATAAGTTTCTAAGATATTGTTGTTCTAGGATATTTTTCACGGGATATACTTGCGGGGACGTGATTGGCTGCAACCGCGTTTCCCATTATGTTGGAAAGAAGGTCAAAGGCAGTTCCTGAAAAATTATACCACTCCATGCATCTATTGCACCCTCTTGTTTGATTTGATTCTTTTTGGAAGTGCTGACTACCATCAAAAGTGCTGATTGGCCTTCTTCGCTTCACGCGCTGCACCCTGAAGCTCGCACGGGGCTCAGTGATTTTTCTGTTTAATTATCCGGGAAGGCACGTAACTCAAACGTCCAACCGGATGGGTACAAGAGATTATGCATAATTCTGCGCGGCCAACCTCGACGAAATCTGATGATGTAGAACCAGCTGTGTTGTTACTTGACCGGTCGGAAGTTCCAGCACGTGCTTTTATAATGAGCGTGTGGAATTTTATACGAAAATCCGCCGGACGGGAACAAGCTTGCAAACAGCCGCAAATTTCCTTGATGTAATGTGAGCAATGAGAGATGCTCCGAATACAAAACCTAATGCCGTATTCTCGAAACTGTGGCTTTGCTATTGTTAAGAAAATTGACAACAGCCCAACGTCACGCTCGTCATATTCTTGTATCTTCTATAAACTCTATCATATGTGAAATATGATCAGGGCAGCCCTGATAAAATTCTCGCCCTTTGAGGGCTTACGAATACACATCGCTGTCCTAATGAGGATTTCCAGACTGCGGCTCTACTAGATCCCGATAGGATGTTGGCTTTGAGTGGCAACATTGAAAAATGCTCGAATAGGAAGACCAATTAGTTCCTAGGCGGATAGGGCGGAAGCACCATATATCGGATAGTTGCTTAAGGCCTTATAGACGCGAAAAATTTCAAAATTTTTAATTTTTTTGAATTTTTGATTCCATTAGTCCTAACAGTTAGGAATATTTTGAGCTCTATAGCCGCCGCCAAATCCGAAGCCGTTTTTCCACGATTCACTTTTTTGAACCTTGTGAAAGTTCTAACTCTTGAACGAAGTTTCAGATCGCTTTGACATTTTTACATCATATCCTTAGTATCATCACCTATCGTGCGAAGCAGAGAAACAAAAATTTCAATGACACAAAAAGATATAAAAAATAAAATACCGACAAAAAATTGACTAAAAAAAGGTTAAGTTTCGAATTTTTATCATAATAATTTTTTTTAAATAATATTGTTGGTTCACACTAAAGATACATTCACTATGCAATTATAAAAATGTTCATTTTTTTCAGACACCCACATCGATGCCGAGAACTTTCACCATCCACGCGCGCGCAACAAAAATACATTACTTAATTATGTTATATCTCCGCCATTCGTTAATATGTCTGATTTTTTTTTACATATACGCAACCATGTGCATAAATAATCTATAAAAAAATGATTACTATTAAAAATTATGTGTGGTCAATATATGCGTCATTTTTTTAACCGCGTCTAGAAAAGTTCCTTCGAAAATCGGCGAAATCGCATATATAAGGCCTTAATATCGGATAGTGGACTGTCTCGAGCTTTCCTATAGCCACATCGGTTTTTTTATTTTATACACTAACTATTCGTAAGACGTCGCCATTGCAAAACGTTTGGTTGCCTAGCAACAAAAATAGCACAACAGTGAACTGATGTTACTTTTCGCTGGCGTGGAAAAATATTTGTCGTTTTAAGAAGTGTTGTTTTCATTGAGGTAAGTCCAAATGATTGATATTTTTATTATTTCTGATGCATTCATTGTACTTAATAAATATATAATGTTCGAAAAAATAGCAGTATACACAAAAATATTACTTTTCATATTCGGCGATGTCACATCTTTATATCAGATACTTGTTCGAGCCTAATATTGGATATCCGTTTGTGCCAAATTGTTCTTACCTAATCAAAGATTAAGTCATAAAGACTGATTGTTTGATAATAATTACAAAGTTGAAACCATAAACGTGTTGTTCCATTTTACACAAAAATAGTCCCCTAATATCAGAGATAAGAAAAATGGAGTTTGGGTCCGTATATAGGCCATCCGATTATAGGCAACCTGTTGAGTAATGAGTCGGCTCGTAGGAGTAAGGCTCTTCGGATTTCTCGTGACAGTTGCGCAAGACTTGTAACACTCGATGCAAAAGTAATGCAGTCTTTATTCCCACAGAATACCTTGTTTTGAGCGGACAACAATAATTGAGCAGATCTAGCCTATACGTGTTGATACACTGATGGTGAGTCGACTAAAAGGCTGCTGAGTTAATCAGTACTTCGTGAGGGCGATTCTGTTGATTTGTCCTGATGGTAAAGCTCACGATTGTCCTCACGTCGTGATGGCGTCGTCTTGTGCCCTCGTGTCATCCACGAGGCGATTAGTGAGAGCAGAGGAGATCTGATTGATAAGTCGTTTTCGATTACTTGAATCCAAATGAGCGAACCTTTAATGATTTGTTGCACTGAGAGCACACCGCGTGGTTTTTACCCACACTGAGTAGTACTTATCAAAAAGGACAATTAGCTGTTAGCGGAAAGTCGCTGAGCACGCGTGTTGTGTTTAGAACGGAACCGAAGACAGTGCCAAGATGGCCGACGGCAAAACCCTCGCGGACCCGAGCGCGCGGGAAGCGAGAGCTCGCGTGACGTCGTGAGAACGCGCGGTGATTTGTCAACCCGAGCATAAGCGCGCATTGAGAATGGGTCCAAAAAATGTCGAGCGGTGATTGGCTACATCCTTCTAGTCACGCGAAGCGCACTGGCTCCGAGGTGAGCTGAGTCTAGTTATGCCTAGAGCGCGCTAGTGGTTAGATTGCAGGGGTGAATCTTCCAGCAGAGCTGATTTCATGCTCATAGAAGAGTAGTCAACTCGTGTGATCATTGTGTACGCTTTATGTGTTTATACACATAGTTTATACACAAGAGAGAGATCTTCGAAACTTGTTGATCAATATTGAAAAGAAAGGATGCATGATTACAAAGGCTTTGATTTGGGGTTATAAATCCGTTTTACTATATGTTAGGTGTAGTAATCTCACTGATTGGTCCAGACCCCTTGATTGATTGTACCTATCGAAAATGGTTTGCATTGGAATAGGACACGTTAATTTATCACGTGTAAATCAAATAGAGAATAAAAAACCTTATGAGTCGCCTGTTACAATTAACCTCCAGATTGCACCTTTCACGAGCTTCTTTGTTTTATTATCCAGTAACATTTCAACGGAGGAGAGCCCGAATCAGGGAGTATTTTTTCGGCCAGTCTAATGAATAGAGCTCACTTATTGTCTTTTCAAGTCTCGTCCCACCCTCTCGTGGGAAACGGTATCCACCCTTCGAAGCCCCACACAAAACTCCCATCCTAGCGTCCTAACAGATCTATCGGTAGAAAAAATTTACAGGGCTCCGACCCATAGCCGTAACTCAATTACCGCACGGAGCGTGCTATGAATGCTGATGGAACGTCACCCACCGGAAACACAAAGCATAGCGTTATCGTAACTACGACGAACCGTTAATCTTGACGAGCTTCGAATGAAAGGCGTGACAAAGTAAAATATGATTTGATCCGTTCTCGAGAAAGAACTCCGACTACCATGTGATTGGGATACCGCAACGTTGGGCACGGAGCTAGTACCAGCTATTAAGGAGAAATATGAAGTCCTGAAGCGAAATTTTCGTAATCCATCTCTCATTGTCTCTCTTTCTCTCTCTCCCAGACGCACACCTTTGGTCTTGCTGTCTTTCTTTTGGCATGGACTCTACCTCTCTTCCACTTTTTTCAATTTCTCTCTGTCTGCAGGTCTCCTATGATATCCCCCTTCCCCTTGATGCCTTAACCATTCACTGCGTTAGTAGAAATATATTTTTCCAACGTCGCGTCGTGGAACATTTTACCGTCGCTTCTCCAATGCGACTGGATGTATAAAGCAACCTCCGTATACGGCGCGTGATAAATAATTCCCTGCGACATATTTCACATTTGCTCGTTCTGCGTCATGGTTACACCGAGCAAACTTGTCCAGGGAATGTACCAACAGCTACACACACACACACATATATATGGAAATGTATTCTGAACCTGTCGTACGCATATAATGTTAGCTATTCAGTTGTTTCGAGGACGGTCATTAAGGGGGGGAGATACCTTTAGGCAAGGAAAAAATTTGCTGCTTTCCATAATTTTTTTTTAAAGGAAAGATTTGTTCACCATTTTTTCAGATTCAGGGTATGTTTATTACTACTTTTGGCTGTTACATGGTATTTTTAAAGATTAATTTTTAAAGATTAAAAACTGCAATTTCAAACGTGACGTGACGTATGACCATAAAACTAATCGACCGATTCTGATGAAGTTTGGTATGAATATTTCTAACTCCATTGGCTAAAATATTGCCCCAAATGGTTTCGAAAATAAAATATTTTTTATTGCAAGCTGTTGCCTTTTTTAAAAAGATTCAATTTTTCGTTTCGAAGCATACCATTTCATCGGTTTTCAACATTTCTCACTTTTTCTTGGTTCATATTCGGCGCATAAGGATTAATGAAAGATAAATCTTCGTTGATTTTTTTTTCAGATTAATCTCGCCGGCGCTACGTGTCATGCCGTCTGACAACATCCACCGCAACCCGCTTACAAGGAAAGGTTGCAAGGTCGATCTCTACGACTTCGATTAAATTTGGCATGCTTGTAAAATGGATAAAAATAGGCGATACATATTTTTTTAATATCTGCGGAACCCGATTTTTCAGGGGTGAAACGCACCTTCCAAAATAGGGGTGTTTTTCGTCGATAACGTTATTGTTTTCATCTCCAATGTATAGTACACGAAAAAATAAACATAATTGCAATTTGAAATTTTTCTCATATCCCGTACCGTTCAAACGTTATCGACGAAAAACGAAAAGCACCCCAATTTTCGAGGATGCGTTTCACCCCTTAAAAATCGGGTTTCGCAGATATAAAAAAATACGTGTCGTCTATTTTTACCCATTCTACAATCATGCCAAATTTCATCGACCTCGCAACCTTTCCTTGTTGGTGCTATACCTCCACCACTTTTAGAGATTAATAAAAAAAAGTACCATGTAACAGCCAATACTAGTAATGAAACATACCCTAAGCCTCTAAAATAGGGAAGAAATCTCTCCTCTAGGAAAAATCATGAAAATCAGCGTTATTTCCCCCGCCTAAAGGGATCTCCCCCCCTAACGTTTGTTCAAACGAAGCTTTCATTCTGAGGACAGAACATTCTCTCAATGATTTTTATATTAATATGCTTACATCTATGAGGATGTCATTTTTAAGAAAAATACGATTTACATAATTGTGGAGACAGTTGACTATTACGAGGAGGGTTCTCGAAGTCTTAAAATCAAACCCTTAAAATCACGTTTTCCCATATACATATAGAGTAGTAAAATTCCAGAATGATGCTTTCCTTCTCTTTGATAGTGCTAGAAGCTAGGGATCTCGTCGTATGAATGATGCCGAGTCGAAATAATGACTTCAGCGGTATGGCGATGAGTGATTGCTGAAAAAAGCGTCATTGCCCGGAGCTAGAGAAAATCAGGAAAACGGCGAGACTCGGTAACCGATTAAAACGGAGGAAAGAAAGGTTGGAAAAACGTCGAGAATGCTGGTGAGCTTTTGCACAACCAGCGATTTGCAAGGCCCGTTGATAGAGGGAGAGGGAGAGGGAGCGGGAGGGAGGGAGAGAGAGAGGGAGAGAGAGAGAGAGAGAGAGAGAGAGAGCCAAGTGTGAGGCAAATCGATCGATCCATTCTACGCTGTAGTGACGTACGTAGTGATATTTCGCCTACAATCATTGCTATACGAGGGCGGTAAGCACCAGGAACCAACATACCCGTATCCGCATCATCGACATCACTTGAGCAACGAGCAGCAGAGCCGCGACAGATACCTTCGACACTGTCATCAGTGTTTCTTTTATTCCCAATGTTCCCCATCTCCGTAGCTTTCTCTCTGCCCCTATATACAATACATATGTCTATGTGTGTGTGTGCGTGTGTGCATATATATATATATATAAAAGGACGTTCGTCTATGTACAAATGCGTGCAGAGTCTGGCGCTTTGACGAAATGGAACATCTGAGCGACCATCGTTCCGTTAATGACTCTGCTCAACGTCACACGAGCAAAAGTGACGAGCGGATGAGAAAACACAGCGAGATGCGAAGTAAAAATGACGAGCATGGAAAATCACCGGACCGGAGGGTTAGGCGTATGTACGGAAGCAGCGATGACAAGAAAAAAAGCGATAATGAACCGAGGGGCGGTTGGTAAGCGACGAAAAAGGAATTGAAAAAAAAACGACGCAGCCTTTCAGGTGAAGATTTAACGAGTTTCTCTACAATCCATATTTCAATATGGGATTCGTTATAGATATCGTGGCTTAGCCAATGGGTTAGACTAGTTGTAACAGTCGAAAAAGCTCATTTGTTGGGATTAAAAAAAATAGAATAGAAGAAAATCGTAGATAAAGTTCCGCAAAAATTAGTTATTTGAAAAAGAATGATTTGAAGAACGGTCTGTAATTTTTTTGTGTAAAAATATTTAATTGTGGCCGATTTACAGCCGATCTCCGGGAAGCATCTGAACCGGGTTATCTAATATTAAAAAAATCGAATAGATCTCGTTAGTTTATTAGTTTATTTTCTGATTAATCAAGGGAATTTTCGAAATATATATTTAAAAAAAATCGCGTGTGTTCAAATTGAGAGTTTTGATATTGGCGAAAAAATGGGCATTTTTCGTTCAGAAAAATTTAAAGTACACATCGGAAGAAAATATTCTTCGATCAAATACCATATTTTTACATGTATGAAAAGCCCTAAAAAATTCAGGGAGATCGGTGCGGTAGTGTTTGAGATATTTTTCTCACCGACTTTGAAAACGTAATTTCGAAATAAAAGCGTTTAAGGCGTTATCCCCACTTGTAGCGCAAAAAGGCCTTTTTCATGAAGTTTTTAAAAGAAATCTACAAAACTTTTTTAATCGATCAATATACCATCTTAAAGAACACATCTTGAAGAACTTTCAGTATTTTTTTTATTGAAAAATATTACATTGTTTAGTGGCAAATGGTCGTTAATGAAATCATGTTTTTATATACACGGTTTGCGGTGACCAACATTGCGGCGAAGTGGATCATCTGAAAAAAGAATGCGGATGGATTTAGTCAAATATAAGTATAAACTAGTCTTTAATCGAAGGATTTTTAAAAATATTCATTTTTCACAAAATGGCGGACAGTCAAAGTTAATGGTTCGATTTTAACGAAAAAAAAACGACCGTTTTTTGGTTATAAAACGGCCATTTTTTTCGAAAAAAAAAATCGAACGATTAAAGACTACATTTTTATGTATTAAATGAGCCTGCAAAATTTCAAGAAGATCGGATCATTAATCTTGGTCACCGACTTCAGAAATGCCATTTTGAGAAAAACGCGTTTAAAGTTTCTCTTTCAACGCTCTTTCAACGCGGATTCTTCTCTTTCAACGCTCATATCTCAGTCAATTTTGTTCGGATCGACTTGAAATTTTCAGGACATATTCTCAGATACTTATACTTCAAAAAAATGCAATAAAAAAAAATCGATTTTTTCAAAATCGCAAGTGGGGGTAACCCCTTAAGCTTTCTAACGACGCGCCGAGCGTTCCGACCGGCGTCAACATGACAGCTTATAAGTCTGTTAATTTTGACCCGATCACCTTGAAATCTTCAGGGCACAGTTAAACGATGATATACTGTCAAAGTATATTTATTGTGAAAAAAGTGATTTTGCGACTTTTACAACGAGGCATAACCCCTTAACGTCACGAAATGCACAGTCCTTCGCACGATTCGTGTTTTAAAGTAAAACTCTCATACCATAATTCCCGCGTGGAGATGAGGGAATAAAGATCCGTAAACTAATTCTACTTTATACTTTGAGAATGTGTATGTGTACGAGAAGAATGTATATATTTCCGTGCACGAGAGTTGGCTAACCGCTACCGGCTTACGATAAATACTTCCGGTGCAAAGTTCTACCCTGTTTCTTCTCGACAGTGCGAATCGTGTATATTTAAAAAAAAATTATATATACATATATAAGATATGTCCCATACATACCTATGGGATATTCCACGCCATTTCACCCAGCCCGTGACCTCGACCATTTTTAATTTTCCTGATTTTTTTTCCAAAATTGTACCTCATGAAAGGACTATCCACACCAATTTTTAAATTTTTATCTCTTTTCTTTCAGGAGTTATAATTTTCCAAAAAATGTCGATTTCGGACGTTTTGGAAACGTTTAAACGCTGATAACTCCTGAACTAATTTAGATCTAGACAAATGTCGACATATAACTTCTTTCACTTTGATGCACACTTTCGTTAAAAAATATGAAAAAATTATTAATGAACAATGTCAACGTTTTGTTTTGCCTTGAAAGTGAAAACAATTTTTTTAAAGATGATTAACATTTTTTATTTTTTTCCAAAAATTCTCTAAAATAGAGTGACCCATTCTATGATTTCGAAGACTAGTCTCATCATGGGCCCATTTTTCCTTCTATTTTTTTTTCAAATGAATCATATTTTTTTGAGAAGATTTTTATCATTTTATTCTCCAAAAATTCAATATTATTGATTTCGTGATTTCCAATTCGGCTTCGACAGGCCCGAAACGGTTTTTTTTAAATTTCTGCTGAATTTAACGAAAAAAACATTACTTTTAATGAAAAAAATAATTGTTTTCGTTAAATTCAGCATTTAATGGTATTAATGATTTTGTGATTTCCAATTCGGCTAGAACAAGCCTCAAACGGTTTATTTTTCATTTGTGCTGAATTTAACGACAAAAAATTATTTTCGATACAAAATAATTTTTTTCGGAAAATTCAGCATATATTGAAAATAAACCGTTTCAGGCCTGTCGAAGTCGAATTGAAAAACACAAAATCGTTAATAGCATCATTCGAGATTCCAATGATAAAAATATGATTAATTCGAAAAAAATAGAAGGATAAATGGGCCCACGATGAGACTAGTCTTAAAAATCATAGAATGGGTCACTCTATTTTAGCGAATTTTTTAAAAACATAAAAAAGGCTATCATCTTTTAAAAAATAGTTTTCACTTTAGGAGCAAAAAGAACCTTGATAGTCGTAATCGATAATTTTTTTCATATTTTGTAAGGAAAGTATGCTTCTTAATGAAAAAGAGTTATTTATCGACATTTGATGATATCTCTGTTAGTTCCGGAGTTATCAGCGTTTAAACGTTTCCAAAACTTCCGAAATCGATATTTTTTGGAAAGTTATATCTCCTGGAAGAAAAGAGATAAAAATCTAAAAGTTGTTATGGATACTCCTTTTATGGGGTACAATTTTATTTAAAAAAAAAAACAAAAATCGTCGGGGTCACGGGATAGGTGAAATGGCGTGGAATGCCCCATATATACATGTATGGGACATATAGTTTATTCTTCTTCCTATTCTTGTCTTTCTCTTTCTTTGGCCCGCAATACCATGCCTTTTCTAGTGTTCCTCTCTTTTTACCCGGTTAGAATTATTGTCGGTTGGGAGCCTCAGTGGCACCTTAGCCCCATCCCTTCGAAATTCTCCTTCCAGCTCGCTCTCTCTCTCTCTCTCTCTCTCTCTCTCTCTCTCTCTCTCTCTATCTCTCTTCCTTCCTTCGTCTCTCAATCTCTGTCTCTCTTGCATGCAATGTTCTTATCCCAGGTGCACTCCGCATCGCGAAACTCGAGAGCACCGAAGATCTTCTTCAATCTCAAGAAACTACGGCCATTCTGATCTCTCCGGGCCGCCGAAGCTCAACGATCCTATGGCGGCGCAACTTGGTTAGATTTAGGTGAGGTCGACCTCTCATTTGGCAGCCAATTACAATGCCAAAAGCAATATACCTGACTTAGGCGAGTGAAGTGGAAAGGGGGTTAAAGAGGGGGGGAGGAGGTGGGCGGATAGAAGAGGGCTTGATGGAGTAGGCGACGCCGACAGGGGTGAGAATAAGCCGGTGGCGAAGTCGCGATAGAATTGATAGAAACGAACCTATTCAATGATCAACGACGAAAGTACGTAGGGCTCACATTCACGCGAGCTCGTTCCTCACGCCGCCGCACGTTGTTGGTTTTACATGCGAGATTGATTCACGACCCCGCACATACATGCTTGGAGCACCATGCGGGGTGAAAGCATAGCTTGATAATTTATTGGATACCCTTGGTGCATTTACCTAGAGAAAACACGGTCGAATCGATACCGGGAGATGCGATGCAATGTTGGGCCAAGTTTAAACAGCACATTGTCAGATGTAGGGGAGAGACACCATATAACGGGTAAGGTAGATGGCCCAGTAAGTGTCACCTTAAGCAGATCGCTTGACTTTCCAAATTTATATAGCTCAACTAGGAAAGTGAGTAAAAGTTATTTTAAGTCGTTCTTAAACAGTTTTTTATTACGCAGAAGAAGGTAGTTGTGAAATTCCCGTGCCTTGTACAGTTTTCGAGAAAATATTTCGTAAAGGTTATCAGATACCATTGTACGAGCCATCGTCATGCCGCCATGACAGTTGGTCTGGTAATCGCCATGTGAACGTCCCACTAATCGTCACATGTGTTCAAACAGCTTTGAGGCTTTATATACCTTTAAAAAAAAATTGTTTTTTTTTTTGTTGACTTAAATTATGTATAAACATGACGAAAATGATATGCAAAAGTTATTTTAGGTGGACATTTTTTTTCAATACGTAGGAAAATGTATTCAAAACTTTAAACGCGTTTTTCATGCAGAAATGTTTTCAAAGTTGGGCGGACTCGTAGATCCTGCATTTTGTGACCGATTGACTCCAAATTTCAACTATAACTTCTTAGATACATTTTATAGCGATGTACACACGATTTTTACAATCGTTTAACAGTAGCGATTTTTGGAAACGAACAAAGGGAGTTGTTTCAGTCGAAAATGCGACTTTCTTAAAAATCGGGCTAGATGTACAAAAATAAATATTTTATAATAATCGTGTGTAATTCGGTAGCAAAACTCATGTAGATTACGGGGAAAAGTAAATTCTTATGGGTGCATCTCTAAACCTCGTTTTTGATTATTTTATTAGTATTCTCTAAACCTCGTTTTGATTCTTTTATTAGTATTTTTCAAAAATCCCAAAAAGCCTTGTTTTCCGACCATCCAAAGGTATATAAGGCCGTAAGTAATTATGCAAAGGTTCGTAGGACTTTGTTTACTCGATTATGTCTGTATATAGAACGACAGAATAATTATTACACACACTGTCACAAACTTTATGATTTTTATTAAAACATCTGATGAAGAGTTTGAAACATAAATTTCTCTTCCGTGGAACTGTATTAATTTCAAAAATAAAACTCATTATTGCCTATTACGTCAGAATTATAATTTTCATTTATTTGTAGTCATTATAAACAACTATTTTTTCATAAAATAATTTTTAATATTATTTCGATCGAGTGCTGTTCACCTGTGTTCAAGACGTACCCGGTTATCGACATGGTCACGACCCACTAATCGACAACATTTATTTATATGTAACACTTTTTACAATGTGTATGACGATTACTGGTCCGTGGATCCTTCAGACAATGCTAATTTCGGACCGAATATTTCTTTTCTGATTTTCTATAAAGTAATATTCGATTCGTGAGGTTCTTTTATGCTAACATTGTCCCAGTTATCGACAGCCGTGGCCATTCATCGGAAGAGTGTTTATGTTGCTGAACCGGTAATCGTCATATATGAAAATTCGTTGAAATTAACATAAGACTATATTTTTTTATGCTGAACGCATAACTGAAATCCTTGTTAATCACGTGAAGGAAAATTTACTTCACGCAAGTCCACGGGCATTCTCAAATCACTCGAGATGTGGCATTGTTCAAGTAAACCTCCTAATGAAGGATTCGGCCGAAATGATAGCTAGACGTCGTAGCGGAATATATTTAATTTGATTATTCTTTTATACGTATACTTACGGATGTGAAAATGTAATCCAGCGGCCATGTTTTTGTTATTTTGCTTTATTTTTTGGTGATTTTTTTTAAGGCTCTTAATATATGTACCTTTGCGTTTAAAGATCTGCGTTTCTTTGTCACCAACCTTTTACCAAAAAATAAAACTCTAGGTTAATGAGTTTTTATGAGATTTTGAATTACAACATTTTTTTTGTAATTCAAAAGATTTTACGATATGTAAATAAACAAAGTTTAAAATATCTAGAATATACAGTTTAGACAAAAAATGTTGAAAATTCGCTTATTCCCGTCTGCCTAGAGTGCTCCACCCTTTGGCTGGAGAATTTATCGGATGCGTCGCGCTCAGCCTACTTAAACAGGGTTACAGGGGCAACAGTCATCCTGGATGTTTCCTGCGCTACGACAATTTATGAGCCGACAATTCTTGTATAAACACGATGTGCATTTATGAATATATAACGAGAGAGGAGTGGAGGCAGGCAAGGTGTTAATATTTGGATGGATTAAATGACAGTGGTGAGGTTCGTGGCTAGATAATGAATGTAATATGGGTATGATTGCGCGTGTAATTGAAATACTGCCATCCTATCTCGAAAAGCTCGCATATAGGCAAGGGAAACGAGAGAGTTGGCGAGATCTAACCCTCGTTAAATCCTTTATAAGCCTCATATCAGGAAAATTATTGAGGACACTACCATCGACCTCTACCCCTTTCTCCTTCTCTCTCTCTCTCTCTCTCTCTCTCTTTCTCCTTCTCTCTCTCTCTCTCTCTCTCTTTCTCTCTCTCTCTCTCTCTCTCCCTCCCCCCGGCCTTTCGCTTTTGGGGACTCAGTTCATTTATCCTTCCGCTTTTGGTTAATATTTCGCGGACGGAATTTTCGTGTTTCATGTTTTTTTTTTAAGGAAAGATTTCTTAATTATTTTTGAGACTTAGAGTATCTTTTATTACTTCTTTTGTCTGTTACATGGTTTAAAAAAAATGAATCTTGAGAATAGCTAAAAAACTAATTCACCGATTGTGATGAAAATTGGTACAAATTTTTCTAACCTCAATGCCTACAACATGACCCAAAATGTTTTGAAAATTAAAAAAAAGAGTATTTTTTAATGCAAAATGTAGCCAGTTGTTTGGGAAAATTTAATTCTTTTGGTTTGAAGAGCATACTATTTAATCGATTTTCAACATTTCTTACTTTGTCGTGGTTCATATTCTACGTATGAGTGTTAATGAAAGAAACAATCTTCGTTGGTCTCTGCCAGATTAATCCCGCCGACGTGTTACGCCGTCTGACAACATTCATCCTAACCCGTTTAGAAGACTCCCCCATAGCTCCACCATCTTTGAAGATTGATAAGCAAAAATGACATGTAAAAGCCAAAAGTGATAATAAAACATATCCCAAGGCTCAAAAATGGTGAAAAAATCACAGATTCTATAGTTTTAAACGTATATGCATAATATTTTGCAAGTAGATGCTTCAAATGAGTTTCGCGAACAAATATATACGAACATTTTGATAACAATTTTTTTAGGCTTTTTTCCATGTATTTCAAACGGAACGATGTTTTTTGCGCACTCTACCAGTAGGGGTTCATTGGCCAAGTATGTCAAAGAGAAATTACGATGGAATTCAATTTTATTTTTAAGCCCCGTTTGTGAAATATGAAGCTTCAAATTGGTGTGCAAGTAGTCCGGTTCTCTCGAACTTTTCAACCGTTGATTCGAAGAATCTGAAAAATTCCACAACCACTTTGCAGTTTTTTGTTGCCCAGCAGGACTAACAGCTCTTGATATTTCTCTTTTGTTCTCTCTGTACTCGATTTTTGCACTATCCGTTTGCAGAAAATACAAATATGAAGGAAATACATTTTGGAGAACGAAAAACAAAATATTAGTACCTCGCTGCAATCGACCGGATTCGGAGATTTTCCAAAGGCAATCTATCTACCGAAAAATCGGTTATTTCATACTACTATAGTATAAAATAAATATATCACGGTTTTTATGAAGCAAGGTTCAAGCGGATACAGAATGAAAAAATAAACCGAGATGTTTGGATCGCAAGTATTTTTTTATATCTGCGGAACTCGATTTTTGAGGGGTGAAACGCACCCTCGAAAATAGTGGTCTTTTTCGTTTTTTGTCGATATCGCTATCGTTCTCATCTCCAATACATGAAATAATGAATGTTATTGCAATTTGATTTTTTTTTTCATATCTCGTACCGTTAAATCGTTATCGAAGAAAAACGAAAAAAATACATATATTCGAGAATGCGTTTCACCCTTTGAATATCGGGTTCCGCGAATATATAAAAATACGTGTCGCCTATTTTTACCCATTCTATCAACATGTCAAATTTTATCGAAATCGGAGCGTTCAACCTCGCGACTGTTCCTTGTGAGCGATTAATCGTCGTGGTCCACGAGGACGAAGTTTGCGACATTTGTGACTGAGACGACACTGCCACTGGATGGCCAAGAGATCGGGTAAACCGACCAATTAATGGACGGGAACCGAATGGATGAAAGCTGATTTATATTTTTTATTACTAAAGAATATATGAATTGTCTATGAAAACTCGAATCACTATAATTCAGAAAAAAAATCACAGGTGTGGTTAAAACCGATGTTTCAGTTTAATTTCGAATTATGACGCGTCACGGAATTGTTCCAGTTTGTGCTACTTGCACACCGCGCAACTTCGTTACGATCGGCTATGCACAGTAGGTCTCCTAAAGTCGAAAACCTTTTTTATAAGTTTTCAGGGTGAGTATCAGTTTCATTATTTAAGATAGAATCAAACTTTGATTTTTTTTACAAAATGTTAAATAAATTCGTAATCGAAGGTCAGAATTCGACATGTTTATTTACTGCTGCTATATTCTAATATCTTTCCAGTGAATGGACATGTGGACTCTGTTCTGATAATTTCCAAAGGGGGATACCTTAGGGCGTGAAAACATTTGTTGATTTTCATGATTTTCTTTAAAAGGAAAAATTTCTTCCCCATCTTTGAGACTTGGAAGGAACATCACCATGGTGGCCTCCTCCGACTTTGTTGCAACGTTTTTATGTGGAAGAGTATCAAAAACTAAGAGACGCGTATTTTTTTTATCGGCGAAAAAACGCTTTTGAGGGGTGAAACGCACCCTCGAAAATAGGGTTTTTTTTTCGTTTTTCGTCGATAATGTTCTCGTTCTCATATCCAATGTAGAGTACGCAAAAAAATAAACATTCTTACAATTTGAACTTTTTTTATACCTCGTACTGTTAAAACGTTATCGACGAAAAACAACCCCATTTTTTAGGGTGCGTTTCACCCCTAAAACCATTTCTCCGTCGATAAAAAAATACGTGTCCCTTAGTTTTTGATACTCTTCCACATAAAAAAGTTTCAACAAAATCGGAGGAGGACACCAAAGTGATGTTCCTTGTTAGGGTACGTTTTATTACTACTATCGGCTGTTACGTGGTATTTCTTTTATTTTTTTAGGTGTGACGTATAGCTCAATGACAAATTGTCCGATTCTGATGGAATTTGGTAGAAATCTTTCTAACCTTACTGTTTAAAACATGACCCTAAATGTTTTCGAAAATTAAAAGACAAGTCATTTTTTATAGCAAAATGTAGCCATTTTTACGGAAAATTCAATCTTTATGTTTCAGAGCGTAGCATTTAATCGATTTTCAACATTTTTCACTTTTTCTTGGTTCATGTTCTGCGTATGAGCGTTGATGAAAAAAAAATCTTCGTCGGTTATTTTTTCAGATTAATCCCGCCGACGCTAGGTGTCACGGCATCTGACAACATCCACCACAACCCGTTTAAAAGACCGTGCCATACTTCCGCCATTTTTTAAAATTATAAAAAACATACCATGTAGCAGCCAAAATCAGTAACAGAACATACCCTACCAAAAAGGTGAAGAAAGTGGCTTAAAAAAAAATCATGGAAATCCGCATTTCTTTCCTCGCCTAAATGTACCAGCCCTCTAAAAAAGGAGCTTATTGTTCGCTATGTGATCTTTCGCCTCCGGTGGTTTATGGAACACGGAACGAAAAGAAGCTCGTTTTTCGTAGTAGCTCTCGAGAGCACGATAAGTGTGTACATAAATACACTTCCACTATTTTCACCGCACATCCACATATACGAATGTACGTACGTATTTGGGTACAGCGTAAAAAATAGCTCCAAAGCGCTTCTAAATTACTACAATTAAATAACGTTACGAGAGTCGTCAAGACGGTAGAGAGACGTAGAATCGTCGTCGTCTCCGTTGGTCTTTTCATCTCATCGTGTGTATATGCAAAACAGTTTGTGAGAATGGTAGAACCGAGGCTACATATCCGGTATGTAGTTAATTCTGTAATTATTACGAGGGTGAAACTCGAGTAGAGAAAATGAAAAGGCTGGCCAGGGGGAGGGGGTGGCGAATGAGGGAGGAGAGAATGGTGAAGTTTCAAAAGTTGCGCACTTTGCTCGTTTTGAATTCTATCCAACGACATATTGAACACGTGCGTAGACGTCAGAATTAATTGCAACGACAATGAAAACAATAACCATAACTAGATTGTTGTATTCTTTTTCAAGTTTTGATTCCTACTTCGTTTATCTGTCTCGACGTCCCGATGCACGAGGGTTGGGAGAAAGTAATTTTGATGCTGTTGCGCAGTGCGACAGAAAGTAGTCGAACACAGTGTCCTGGCTGGCGGATTTGAACCTCATTATATACGTGTGTGTATCATATAGGTGTATGCACGCGTGTGTGTATAAGTGTTTGCACACCAGGTAGATCCATTTTAGGTATATCGATAGGGATGAGAAAGTACGACGAAACTCTGACGTTAACTATACTTCCGACCGTCAAACTATCCAACTGTGCTCTATACCCTAGGTGCACGTTATTATATCACTTTAGCCTTCTGTTCATTTTTCTTCGAGATAATTGTTGTGAAAGCCGCGTTGGGAGAATTTATGTAAGAGTGAAACATTGCTACGAGAAATGCCGAGAGTTTCTTTTGTTCGCGCGGAAACGTCGATCAACCTGACTTTCCTTTGGATAATCGTTTTCGCCTGCTATCAAGGAAAGGTTGCGAGGTCGATCTCTCCGATTTCGATGAATTTTAGCATTCTCGTAGAATGGGTAAATATAGGCAAGACGCATTTTTTTAAGTCTGCGGAACCTGATTTTATCGTTCTTATCTCCAATGTATAGTACATAGAAAAAGAAACATTGTTGCAATTTGAATTTTTTTTCATACCTCGTACCGTTAAAACGTCATCGAAAAAAAAAACGAAAAACACCCCAATTTTCGAGGGTGCGTTTCAACCCGTAAAAATCGGATTTCACAGATATCAAAAAATTCGCGTCGCCTATTTTTACCTGTTCTACACGCATGGCGAAGTTCATCGGAATAGGAGACATCGATCTCGCAACCTTTTCTTGCAAGGGAGGAGAGATCCTACCTTTAGACGAGGAAAAAAATTGCTGATTTTTATGTTCTTTTTGAAGGAAATAATTCGTCACAATTTTTTAGACTGAAAAGTAAGGTTGCGAGGTCGATTTCTCCGATTTCGATGAATCTTACCATTCTTGTTGAATGGGTATATATAGACGAGACGTATTTTTTTATATCTGCGGAACCCGATTTTTAAGGGTTGAAACGCACCCTCGAAAAATTGGGTGTTTTTCGTTTTTCGTCGATAACGTTATCATTCTCATCTCCAATGATCTCCACGAAAAAAAAAACATTGGTGCAATTTGAATTTTTTTCATATCTCGTACCGTTAAAACGTTGTCGACGAAAAACGAAAAACACCCCAATTTCCGAGGGTGCGTTTCAACCCTTAAAAATCGGGTTCCGCAGATATAAAAAAATACGTGTCGCCTATTTTTACCCATTCTAGAAGCATGCCAAATTTAATCGAAATCGGAGAGATCGACCTCGCAAGCTTTTCTTGTTAGGGTATGTTTTATTTCTACTTTTGGCTGTTGCCTGGTATTTTTTATTATAAATCTTTTGAAACCGTGGAGATATGGCACGGTCTTCTAAACTGCACTTTTAAAACATGCGTGACGTATAGCTGAAAAACTAATCGACCGATACTGATGAAATTTGGTATAAATCTTTCTAACCCTATTGTCTGAAACATAACTCTAAATGTTTTTGAGAATAAAAGAGTATTTTTCGATGTCAAAATCTGGACATTTATTTCAGAAAATTCAATCTTTTCATTTCAAAGCGTACCATTTTATTGATTTTCCACATTTCTCACTTTTTCTTGTTTCATTGTTCATGTTCTTGGCGTATGAGTATTAATGAAAGAACAATCTTCGTTGGTTTTTTTTTTCAGATTAATCCCGCTGATGCTACGTGTGACGGCATCTGACAACATTCGCCGCATCCCGTTTAGAAGACCTTGCCATACCTTCGACATTTTAAAAGATTAATAAATAATAGTACCATGTTACAGCCAAAAGTAATAATAAAACATACTCGAAGCCTAAAAAATGGCGAATAAATGATTCATTTTAAAAAAAAGCACGAAATTCAGCAATTTTGGATTTCCCCCCTTAATATATATATATTTACTTTCGCATAGTGTTTATATATGAATATGTACTACGACGAGTCCGTGCGCGCAACGAAAGTTTGCCTCTACCACAAACTACAGAACACCGTTTCAATGCTTCAGGCTGTTGTTCTCCGTCGAGGCTGGCTAGTTCACGCTACAAGTTACCTGTAGAGAATCTGAAATATCGGGACGCAAATATTGTACGTGGAGGCGGAGAATCTCAAGCTATAATAGTAGCGACTAATTTAACAATAATTCGTAGATGGAAGTAAAGTCAGTTCATTTGCAATTAGATTGAGCATGGAAATGTGCTGCTTCCTTTTTTATTTTGAGCTTGCGGTGATTACAGAAAAATGCGCTGTGCGCGAAATATTTCGAGAACTTTTCATACGGAAGAATAAATGCAGTGCTGTTCTATGAATTGATGTGTATCAACAGTGACGGAAACTTTCGAAATTCCGAATTAATCGACGACTTGTATCTTGTGCCTCCTTCTTCGTATATGTATATAGAAGATTTTTCATTTGAAAAATTAAATACTTGCTGTAACATTATTAAATGTTTTCTGTTGTTAAATGATTACATATTGATAACTTTCCAGCATTTTTATTATGAGAAATCAGTGTTCAAAAGATGTTGAAAATCTGTGATTTTTTTGTCGGTTTTCTCTTTGGCGATTTGCAAATCACCAAAGTCGTCATCAAATAAAACTTTCGACTGATCATTCAGGCGCGAAAAAAATGCCCGATATTCATGATTTTTTTAAAAGGAAAATTTTGTTCGCTACTTTTGAGACTTAGAAAATGGTGAGACTTAGGCAATTTGAAACTTAGAAAAGACTTAGTGAAAATTTGAGACTTAGAAAAGACTTAGAAAATGTGAGACTTAGTAACGACTTGGTGAAAATAGATTACTACTTTTGGCTGTTACATAGTATTTTTTAAATTCATTTAAAAAAATGGCGGAGGTGTGACACGTCCTTCCCCAATGGAAATTTATGTATGTAAAATATATGCAGAAAATATATGCTACATATATATATATATATATATATATATATATATATATATATATATATCGGTCGCATATATAGTGACGAAAAATAGAATAATACGTATATATTTAATATATATGCACCAAATATATGACGCGTATATTTGGCAAATATTAACCCATATATTTTCGATATATTTTTCTGACCAAAACATATATGCTACGTATAAACACTATATATGATGCATTTATGAGGCATATACGACGCATATATTTTCGATATATTTTCAATCTATTTTTTTGTCAGAAAAATATATCAAAAATGTATGCGTCATATATGACTCATATATGTGTCATTTATGCGTCATATATGACGCATACATTTTTGATACATATTCCTGACAAAAAATATATGCTGTGTATAAACACTATTACAGTTCAACTTAATAAAACCTAAAACTTAAACTTAAAAAAACTTAACTTACAGTTAAAGTACGCTATTACATATAAACACTATATACAGATATGTTACGCATATCTGTATATATGTGGCATATATGTACCATTTATGCAGTATATATGTGGTGTACGCAGTATGTATGCAACATATATGCTAAATATATGTGGTATATATGCAGGGTAAATGCTACATATATCATTGATATATGATACATTGATATACAGTAATACCACGCATATACATCTCATATATAAAAACGTTACGAAAATTAGAATTTGGCACATATATGCAAAATATATTTTCAATATATGGCATACATTTCATATATATTACAATTATTAATAAAATAAATTTGCAGTATATTTTTGCGTATATAAATTTCGATGGGGGTTCTAAATAGGTTGCAGCGAATGTTGTCTAAAAAACGAAAAACCCCCCAATTTTCGAGGGTGCGTTTCAACCCTTACAAATCGGGTTGCGCAGGTATAAAAAATACGTGTCGCCTATTTTTACCCATTCTACAAGCATGCCAAATTTCACCGAAATCGGAGAGCTTGACCTCACCACCTTACCTCGTGAGACTTTCATTCATACTAGAATAGCGCGTTATTGAGCGTGTACGACGATTATTTCAGCCTGCCTCGCTCGTGCTTCCCCTATAGCGCCGGCTATAAACATCGAGCCACAAAGACAATGGCGGTGAACAGGGCGGCATAAAAAGATTGAGGGGCCAGAAAAGTGGAAAACGCTTCTAAGATATAAGACTACCACAAAGTTTTAAGCCGCTTATAGATCCCGGAGCGACCTTCGCTCATATGAGATGTGCGGCGTCCCCCGAGACACTCCAAGACCGTGCTCGCGCCTTCAGACAAAAAAAACTACAAATTTTAAATATTCATCGGCCATTCTTGTTTTCGCCTTGACAAGCGGGGGAAAGAAAAAAAAATTAAGCTCGGGGGATGATGTATCGAAAGTGAAAATACCGTCACGTCGAGGAACCTTAAGGCGTAAGGTTATTGAATCTTGCAAGAATGGGTACGAGGTGAAGCGATGAATTCCGAGTGTCTGGAAATCGCTCCCTCACCTCGATACATGGAGAGAGAATGAGAGACGCTACGGTGACGAGGAAAGAAATATTGGATAAATGGCATTTGAAAAAATGCAATTATTATAGTTCACGGTGGAAAAGGATGAGAAACGGCAAGAGAGAATAAATTGGGAATAACAATTTTAAACGATACTTTAGTTTGTGCCGGTCCGAAAAGATTATCATGCCAAATATTATATGCAGGACCGTTAAGGGAGGACATACTATTAGGCGAAGAAAAAATTAGATGATTGTCATGACTTTTAACTTAAAGGACTTAAAGGAAAGATTTCTTCACCAGTTTTGAGACTTAGGGTATGTTTTATTACTACTTTTGGCTATTACATGGTACTTTCAAAAATTAATTTTTAAAACTGGTCGAGCTAAAGGACGGTCTTCTGAACTGCATTTACAAAACTGGCGTGACCCATAGCTCAAAAACTCATCGACCGATTCTGATGAAATTTGGTATAAATGTTTCTAAGCTTATTGTCTAAAACAGGACCCTAATTGTTTTTAATCCGGGATTCAGAGAATTATTATTTTTTTTTTAAATTGTAGTTGATTAAAAATAAAAACGTAAACAATTATCTTTCTTAATATATTGTCCGAGACGCCATAATTCCCAAGTAGAGCCTCTCCACTCATCAAAATTCCAACCAAAAATGGTGAAAAAAAGAATGTCGAAAAAAAATTCTGAAAAAATTCTAGCCACTCCAGTGTGAACCCCTGCAACTTTTTACCCGCTTGACATTTTCTCTGAAGCCCTACAGTTCTTTGATGACGCCTTTTGTCTGAAACATGTATTTTTTTGCTAAAAATGCTATACTGGGGCGAAAAAAAATAGTCCGAGACTTTTTAAAAAACAAAAATGTCGCTTGTGATATCCTTTTTGAGTTTACCATGGAAAAACCGAGAAGAGAATTGTCCAGGCTGAAAATAGCCGAAAAAATGGCCACGTTCAAAAGTGCATACCAGGGCGACAAAAATCGAAGAGAATGTTCTAAAAAAAGCAAAGCAAATAAAATAAAGTAAATTTGTCCTCTTTAAAACGCCATTTGGGAAATTCAATTAGCTTTATTTTTTATTCCGCTGTATAACTTTTAGTGCGCTAAGAAATTTCGGCGAGTGTACCCAAACTTTTGGCCGGCAGTGAATGTATATACACTGCCGGCCAAAAGTTTCCGCACACCCCCCATGAAAATTTATGTATGTAAAATATATGCAGAAAATATATGCTACATATATATATATCGGTCGCATATATAGTGACGAAAAATAGAAAAATACGTATATATTCAGTATACATGCACCAAATATATGACGCATATATGACCCATATATTTTCGATATATATTTCTGACCAAAACATATATGCTACGTATAAACACTATATATGATGCATATATGAGGCATATACGGCGCATATATTTTCGATATATTTTCAGTCTATTTTTTTGTCAGAAAAATATATCAAAAATGTATGCGTCATATATGACTCATATATGTGTCATTTATGCGTCATATATGACGCAAACATTTTTGATACATATTCCTGACAAAAAATATTTGCTGTGTATAAACACTATTGCAGTTAAACTTAATCAAACTTAAAACTTAAACTTAAAAAAACTTAACTTACAGTTAAAGTACGCTATTACATATAAACACTATATACAGATATGCTACGCATATCTGTATATATGTGGCATATATGTACCATTCATGCAGTATATATGTGGTATGTACGCAGTGTGTATGCAACATATATGCTAAATATATGTGGTATATATGCAGGGTAAATGCTACATATATCATTGATATATGAGACATTGATATACAGTAATACCACGCATATATATCTCATATATAAAAACGTTACGAAAATTAGAATTTGGCACATATATGCAACATATATTTTCAATATATGGCATACATTTCACATATATTATAATTATTAATAAAATAAATTTTCAGTATATTCTTGCGTATATAAATTTCCATGGGGGACTTCAAATAAGTGCAAAATTAAATTAGACTAACATAATTAATTCTACAGAGCTATATAATATCTTCGGAAAATAATGAATAAAATGAACGATATTATTCTAACATTATTTGGCAATTATCCAGTGATCGAAAGTTTTGGAATTATCTGAACTGTCCGGAACCTTTGGGCCGGTAGTATATATATATATATGGTAGGAAAAGTGGTAGCAGCTAGTATACGCAATGGTGTGAGAACTACTTGTCTCTCTGCGCCATTGCAGATGAGAGTTGCCGCTATGTAGGGGATGATGGTGCTCAGTTGTATCTATGGAATGAATGGGGTGGTGAGAGGCAGAACGTCGTTCAAAGCGTCGAGTACAAAGCGCAGGAGAGAGATAGAGAGAGAGAGAGAGGCACATAACCTATCCACCATCATTTTAAAGCGTCATGATTAGGCTTCAGTTTTCAGTATGGCTCATTTTATCGAAGTATAAACAACTGAGTTTTTTTAAACTCCAAACATGTCCACTTTTGTGCAAACGAAACGCAATTTGTGGGAAGCTTTACTGTTCTGCTTCCATTTGAAAAAAAAAGCAGATGAAGGTCATCGATTGCTGTGTTAGGCTTATGGGGAGCATGCTCAATCAATCTCAACTTGTGCGTACTGGTTTAGGCGATTAAAAAGTGGTGTTTTTTTACACGGAGGATAACGAACGTGAAGGAAGGCAACAAACGTTTGGAGATGCAGAATTGTTGGGAGCGCCTAAACAAGCAATTTACCATTTTTGCACAATGAAGCCCCAATTGTCACAGAAAAATCCTTTAAGGGGTCTTCTCACTTTAGGCGCTAAAAAAGGCTATTTCCATGTTTTTTTTCATAGCTTTATGTTATAGATATTGATATGAAAGTTGTTACACGAAAATACACTTTCGAAATACATTTAAAAAAAATTATTTATTTACGTCACTATTTATAAACCAAAATGGTAGTTAAAAAATTGTAGGTCTGCGCCGATGATGAAATCTCGGAGATGGATCATCCGAAACCAAAAAATCAAACGGTTTTAGATTCATTATGTTAATGGTTATAGCGCATATCATATGATATTTTATCCATGCGAAAATAACTAAATGGCGAACATTTTTAGAAAAAAACGTGTTTTTTCCACCGTTTTGGCAAAAAAAATAGCAAATATCAAAATCTAAAAAATCCTTGATATGCGCTATAGCTATGGTTGTAAAAAATATGTGGTTAAAATTTCCTGGGGATCGGTTTAGTAGTTTCAAAGATTCTATCAACAAGCCGTCGAAAAACGTTCCCATATGTCGCCTGTCGTAACAAAAATGCCAGCATTCAGCCATTAAACGGTTCGTTGATAATCGGCCAATAATTCGTCGACCCGCATTGGGGTATTGTAGGCGGATGAACGGCTTGCCAGATCTATGCCAGCCATTCGTGGGCCAATACTATCGCGCTGATAATATGGCGATCAGTATTGGGGTACCGTAGGCGGATGAACGGCTTGCCAGATCTAGCCAGCCATTGGTGGGCCAATACCATCGCACCGATAATATGGCGATCAGCATTAGGGTATCGTAGGTGGATAAACGGCTTGCCAGATCTATTGCAGCCATTGATGGTTTGTTTTTGAGCGTTTTGCAAATGCAGGTCGTTAAACTGTAACACGTAAAAATAAGGGATAAGGTTTCGAAAAGCATATCCCACTGATGAAGCTGAAATTTTGCACCAACCTTCTTTTCAATATTTTAAGAGAACCTTTGAAAGGATATTGGCGACTAGCAATAGTTTTCGATATCCCAGGTAGGGAATCAAAAGGCTGACGATGGAAACAAACTTGTGCGAGCCTTGTTTCACCAAGCCTGAGTGACACAGACCTAGGCCAAGTTTCATTGCATCGTTTGGAGCAGCCTGGAACCAAGACTGGCTGCTAAGCCTAAACTCAGGGTTATTTCAAGCTTTATTCAGCCAGTGAATTTTAAGGCTAAAAAATCAAGGCTGGATGCAGGCTTGTTTCAGGTTGTGATAAAATAAAATAAATTTTAAATAACATTTTTTCTGTACTTTTATGAAAAAAAAAAATTAGCAATAAATTTGTCGGGTGCGAAGGCACGAAAAACGAAAGCGAAGGAGGCAGCTCAGAACATTTAAACATATTCTCTTATCGATATTTATGAGGTACACAAAAAAGTTTTTTTCTCGTCACATACACATTTCGTATATACTCACTCTCTGGGGTGTGCGTACACTCTGTGTATTACGTGTCCCATAAACAATAAATAAAATAAAGTATTGTGTTCAAAATATTTTATATATATTTTATAACAAATAATATAATGAATAATAAATATATATAATAAATAAAACGAATTCTTTACAAATTTATTAAATTTATCCCAATGTAGAATATAGAAAACTAAAAACAGGCCTCATATAGCCTCGAGAAGAGTTTGGGATAAGCTTGGTCATAAATGCTCGTGAAAGCTTCATTAAGGCTCGTTTTGAACCTTGTTGTTTCGTCGTCTCAGGCTTAGTGCAGGCTTTTCCACCAGCCTTTGGTCAAGCCTGTGTGCAACAGCCTGAATCCGCGTTATCATTCAGGGGTTCAGCTAGGCCTGAAATCAGGCTGGTGCTCAGCCTGAATTAAAAAATGTGAGCCTTGTTTGAGAGCTTGGCGAGCCCTTTTTTCATCGTCAATTCCTACCTGGGATATTGAAAGTTATTCATTGTACTGCGCTTCTACTATATTAAATAAACCCAAACAAACCCATCCCACAAGGCAAGTGATATGCACGTACGGGCGAGCACTGTTTGCCAGGAAGCAGCGAGGCCGGAGAAGTGGGGGGTATCTATCGGATATATAGATATACTCGTATAGCGTGAAATAATAAACTTTACAATGCGATATATCGAAAACTATTGCTATTCGTCAAAAATCCGTTAACGGTTTCTCTTAGGATGATGAGAGGAAGTTCGGTGCAAAATTCCCAGCTCGATCAGAGGAGTATGCTTTTCGGAACTTCACCCAAAACGAGCGAGTTATTTTTACAGCCTAAATGGACCAAAAAAATTGTCGGTAAACTTTAATGTCACGAATAAAATTATCGGCATAAAAGTAAGGACCGAACAAACGATGGATTCTGTAAGTGTTAGAATGGCTAAGTGGGTAGGGCGCTCGACACTAGAACGAAAGACGCAGGTTCGATCCCGATGACAGGTAAAAACTTGAGCAATGCAGAAAGCGTTTTTAATGCAATTATTCTATGTACATGGACATAAGTAAAGCATAAGAAAACGAAAAAGATACTACTAGAATTTTTATATTCATAATTTGTCAATTTTTTGTTTTTCATTTCCGGCAGAAGATCCGGCAGCCGTTGCTGGGCCAATACGGGCGTATGATAGTTGGCCAAGTCTTAGCAGCCATTCATGGTTTACCATTAACAACCATGCATGGTACGGATCTGGCCCGTTTACATAGCCATTACCGCGCCATCGTTTGTTCTCTGGCAACCAGTCGTGGGCCATTACTGTGCCGATTGCAAAACCCTATTTGGGTTGTTGCGAAAAAAACGCGTTTAAAGTTAGTTTGGGTTACATAAATAAATAAATAAATTTTTTAAATGTATTTTGAAAGTGTATTGATTAAGTGTGACAACTTTTATATCAATATCTTTAATATAAACCTAGCAAAAAAATGCATGAAAATAGCCTTACTTGTTAAAACTTACTTGTGTCACCAACAAATGGCTTGGACAATTGAAACAACGCTCGGCGGCTTATCATTCGAAAGATTGAAGTAATAAAATGCAAAGAAAAAAGCATCGCGCAAACAGGGCTAAGCAAAAAATTCTCCCTAAACGGCGGTTAAAATTGGCGTCAAGCTAAGTGTAACGAGCTTTCGGCAAAACTTTTTCCCTCTTTCCTGAACGCCTGCCAAGTGGCTGACTTGAAGTGGCCTCGAAGGGGTAGCAAAAAAATAAACAGCCCAGCACGGTGACGCCGAGATGGAGGATAAATGGAACGTTGGTTAAACGAGAGAGGGAGTGAAAAAGATAGAAAGAAAGAGCGAGAGAGAGAGGGGAGGGGGATGTCAAAAAACAGACGCAAAGAAAATCTGCCCTCGAGTTTGGCCGCTTCGTGTCCTACGTGGAGACAATTTCTTCGACCCTTAGCGGTTCGTTGGAGAGCTTCGAGCGTCGAGTTTGCACCTTTTTCCTTCCCCTGTTCCATCGTCTCTCTGCCTCGCAAGCAATTTTCTTATTCGTTCCTCGTGTCTCCCCGCGCACACTGAAAGACAAGCTCTCATTAAGCTCATTTCGTGCTTGATATTAAGTGTCATTGCCGTCCTCCAAATGAGGGAAACTCAAAGAACGTGAGAGAAGCGTCGTTTCACGTGCTGAGCTTAATTTTTGTTTTTTTTTTCTTCTTATTCTTTTTTCGTCGCCCGGCCCTTCTTTCGGCGTTTACTCACTCACACGTTTCCTCGATGATTGGATGAACGAAGAGGGCGAGTGTACTGCAAAAGGAACGGGCAGGTAAAATGCTTCCCGCGACTTTGTCGTTTCTCTAATATTGATGCAATCGCGGAGTGTGATGCTTTCCCGGGCGACGGAATTCAAAAGCTCGGTCTCGGGTCTAAAACTCCACTCAACCCTCCTCCGTACCAACCCCTTTGCAACTGACGGAACTTGCCTCGGGGATTCCGCTCCACGTCCGTGGAGAATCGCTTCAAAGGGCATAATTCAAGGGCATAGCGTGAAGAAAGATTCTACACACCCACACCCACCCACACACATCTATATAGTAATTACTATATAGATGTGTGTGTGTGTGTGTGTGTGTGTGTGTGTGTGTGTGTGTGTGTGTGTGTGTGTGTGTGTACATATTATGTCTGCTGAAAGCGAGCTTTTCATCCCTTGCCCATAGAAACTTTGCTTTCCGAATGACGTACAATTTTTTTTCGTACTTTCTTCATTCATGCTCAGCCCAGAAGGCAAAATGACGGCTGAGGAGAGTAAAAAAGTCCTCGCTTCGTCGCCATTTAATTGAGTTGACCCTTCACTTCAAGTTTCGACTGCAAGATCAACTACACTCAAAAATAATATTTATTATCTTCTAATAAATTGGCACATTAGTACAGAATTTATTGGAAATTAATGAATGTTTACTCGTATGGAGGCAGTTTTTATGTGATTGTAACTACAGCATTTATTCGGCGTCACTAAATATGTTTTTTTACGTGCCGATTTTTCACATAAATTAAAAGCCATGTTTAAAATAGAAAATTTGAATAAATATTTCCTTAAATCGAATAAATACTACTTTCCAATCACGAAAACCTCTTATTTGCGACTATGATACTAATGCGCGCATGCGCACTTTTCCCTTCAACGCGACGGGCCCGACAGCAGGCCGCTCGTCAGATGTAGCTGACGCATACGCTTACCGTGTAGCTTCTTCCTTTGCCAATGCACAAGTGTCAGTGTGGCGTTTCGGAAGTGAGAAACTCGAGAGTGAGGAATGATTTAAGTGTAAGTAAGAATATAAAGTGAGAAAAAAACGATCAAGTGAGAAAATAATGACGGACGAAACGACACAATTCCTCGAAAACAACCAGCTGGGGAATTATGAAGAATCCTATTAGATGTTAAGAAAAATTCTTAGTAAATCTTAAAAATAAACTTAAATAAAAAAATGTCTTAGCTGTTGATACAATCGTAGTAGGCCGGCATACGAATAAGAAAACTTATTCGCCGGGAGACAAAATTCTTTGTCCTTAATAAATCTTTTTTCTGAGTGTATTCTGTTCTATCTCGTCATGACCCCGGATACGTGCCAGTTCGAATCGGTGCGCGCCTGCCTTTGGACAATCGATGTACGTCAAAAACGCACGGAACTTGAGGGGCTACATCTACCAAGGGGCCCGAAAAAAAATGTCCATATTCCGAATTTTTGTCTGGGAAACCGTTGGTGGAATAGAAATGCATTTTTTTAACACAAGGGTACATAAATTGAGAGCCTTAAAAAATCACCATGAAATACGAAGAAACAACAAAAACATGGCCGCCGGCAGGTGATGACATTTTCTTTCGCGACGTTTGGCGGTGGACACTCTCCAGCTTAAACGGTCCATTCGAAATTTTAAAACCAAACGGGTTATTCAAGGTAACAATGAATACGAGTCGTTGACGATCGTCGATTATTGAAATAAGCTTTTTGTTAACAATGCGGCGCCGGAACAAAACACGAGCGTACAAAATCTACGAAAATCGGCATTTTTACGTAACTATGAAAAAATGCAGATTGATTTAAAAAAAGTGAGATGGTAACGACCTTTGAATGTTTCTTATCGTATCTCCTGTAAATTTGAAAACAATCCATCGAGTGGTTCTCGAGTAACCATGTCCACCGACTATGAAAACGGCGTTTCGAGAAAAACGCGTTTAAAGTTTGAAGTATGGTGCGGCTACCGCGCGCCCGGCCGACTGTTAGAAGCTGTAGCTCATTCATCACTCTCCTATGCTCCACCATTTGGATGATAAATGAATTTAACAAAATTGTTTTGTATACTTAAATATACTGATAAAGTATACCTACAGTTTGATAATTGAAGAATAATTATTTCTTACTTTGAAAAATCCCTCAAAATTGCTTAATTTTTTCCCGTCTGAATGAATGTCTTCTTTTTGCACGATCGGAATGCCGTCGCGCACATACGAGAGAATGAAAAACAAAATAACCCGAGATGGAAAGAGCGAGAATGCGGAAGGGTTGGAAAACGACAGACCTATTTTCCGTTCCAGGAATAAAAGTGCAGCGTAACAATACGAATGTGCTATATGCGAAGACTCAAACAAGGTACGGGTACAAAAATATGTTCACGTTTCTATGAACCGCTGAGAAAGGTAAGGCCTCAACTCGCTGTATGTATTAGCCTCGAAGAGATAGCAATTGTGCCTTTTCATTTATTCGGTAAAAGGGCATAGGAAAATACGTATGTATGTATGCCTATACATATATACCTGCATATAAATCTTCCGATATATTCTTTTCTCGGATGTTGCACGTTCGGGCGGACATTTACCGCGTATGCATAAGCCGATCTCCTAAGCCGTTCCGTTTGGCATTGATTTAATGCTCACCAGCGATAGGCAGGTGTGTATTCCGCACTCGCAAATTACACTTTCCCATCGCTGTTCAGAAATCTGCGACAATTTTCGCCCGATGCTACATACGCGGAAAACAACACCGAGAAAATGGAAACGGTGATGGAAAGGAGCGTTGGTTCGGAAGGAGAAGAAGAAGTACAAAAGGGTGACGGCGTAGAATGTATATGGGGAAAAATAACAAGCTGTGTTGTGGAGTTCTTGTGCTGGTACGTCTGGATAGGCGAAGAGCACCATTTACAGGGTGTCTTCGAACTGAATGCGTTTCCTGAAATGGGGGGTTGGGGGTGAAATTCCGAGTCGATTGATATAAGCATGTGTGGGTCTCTGAAAAACCCCTGAATTATTATTGATTTTTAAAGGCGGGCCAATCAGGTGCCTTTGAAAATTGATAATGATTCAGGGGCTCATCTGAGACCCACACATGCTTATATCAATCGACTCAGAATTTCACCCCCAACCCCCCATTTCAGGGAAGGCATTCAGTTCTGAGACACCCTGCATAGGATAGTTGCTTTATATCGGATAGTGGATTATATCGCGTTTTCTTATAGCGACCTCGGTTTGATTGTATACACTTATAACTAGTCGTAAGATGTCGCCGCTGCGAAACTTTTGGTTGCATAGCAACAAAAATGGCACTACAGTGGATAGATGTTACTTTTGGCCAGCGTGCGAAGTTATTTCTTGCGTCAAAAAGTGTTGTTTTTATTGAGATAAGTCCAAATGATTTATTTTATTGTTGTTTTTGATTAAGTACGGCATTTTTGGAAATGCACGTGAATACGATTTCGCGGAGATTTATGAAATACTAAAATAGGGGAGCAGCCCCCACATATCAGATAGTTGCTTAATATCGGATAGTGGAGTATACCGAGTTTTCCTACAGTGACATCTGTTTTTGATTTTATACGCTAATAACTAGTCGTAAGATGTCGCGACTAAAACAATTTTGGTTGTCTCGCAAGAAAAACGGAACAACAGTTACCTGATGTTACTTTTCGTCGACGTGAATGTTTTTTTGAAAAACCATAATTTCTGTCACTTTGTGTAAAACATATTATAACTCAATATTCGAATGAGATGTGTGAAATAATGATTAGTATCTTGTTGTATATGACAGGTAGATGATAAAAACGTCAAATTGGAAGGTCTTAGCAATTGTTCACTTGTTTTTTTAAATTTCAAACAAAAGTATCCGATACATAGTGCCTCCCCCTACCTTTAAGTTTTTCGAATCAGCTTCCTCGGAGGGTGAATAAGGAAGGTGGGGGAAGAAAGAGGCGGAGGTAGACGGAGGCAACGGTAGACAGGAAGAGAGTAAGAGAACGAGGGAGAGAGAGAGAGAGAGAGAGAGAGAGAGAGAGAGAGACGATGAAAACGAATTGTTAGATGTGGAATCCCTGGACCGTATAGTCGCATAAAGCAATCTGTAAAATCGATACGTCGAGATTGCAGCACCGGGGAATAATTTCGTCATCAAATAAGGGAAGTCGTGCGATTATAGCTTTAGGCAAAATTATTAGACACTTGCTTCACAATCTCACTATACCGGAACATTTCTACAGTACGATAGAGAACAGCACTGGAATCAACGAAATTGTGAATTCAAAGGTAGCCAACGTGATATTGAGATGAACCTGGAATCCAATTGGATTCCCATGCTCATCCCTATTTCCTGATATCGATCCAATGCGATGACGATGGCATTGGATCCCTATACGGAAACATCACGCTCGTAGATTGGATTCTAATCGTTATGTGCGGTGTGCCTCATGTCCCAATCCCCTCAATCCCCGGAGACATGGGTGCATCTTGGGGCTCCCCAACAAATTTGTTCACGAGATCACAAAAGGCTATTTTTTCGGCAGATCAAACAAATTCCGGTTTAGAATTTCAAATGAAAAATTCTCAAACGACGTGAATCGGGAAATAGCACGGAATCCAGTTGGATTCCAATGTGGCCTCTCTACGTGCGTCGTCCCTGTCAAATCTCTATAGGGATGTGGTAGGATCTGGGCGGTCTCGCACGAATTTCTGCACGGGAAACACTAAAATATTTTATTTTACCGATTATTTGTTAGTTGGATAAAATAAATAATTCTTAAAATGATCAAATTTTAAGTTTTTCTATGAATAATTTGTTAGCATCCCCCAAAGACGGAGTCAGCCCAAGTCATTTTGTTCAGTGTCCGTGTGATTTATCGGTTCCTCAATGACTACAGCAGTTAATTTCTGACCGACGAAAGCCGATACGTTTATCATAATAATTAGTATGTTAAAAAAAATGGCCGTATGTTAAAGAGATATTATTTCGTAAGACTTCACTGTGCCGAACAAAAATCTGTAATTTATAATAATCGTAATACGAATGAGAAAAAAGTAAACGAGATATGGTGAATATTTCCTAGATCTTTTCATAATTCAGTTTTCAAAATGTTCTGTACTCCCATTTAAGGGAGGTGATACCTTTAGACGAATAAAAAATTGCTGATGTTCATGATTTTTTTTAAGAAATGATTTCTTGACCATTTTAGATACATAGGGTATGTTTTATTACTATTTTTGGCTGTTACATGGTATTTTCTTTTTATTAATTTTTCGAAATGGCGGAGGTATGGCAGAGAAACAAACCAACGAATATTTTTCTTTTATTGTCCCTCATACGCAAAATATAAACCAAGAAAAAGTGAGAAATGTTGAAAATCGATGAAATGATACGCTTTGAAACAAAAAGATTGAATTTTCCGAAAAAAATACTACATCTCCAATGTATAGTACACGGAAAAATAAATGTTGTTGCAATTTGAATTTTTTTAATATCTCGTACCGTTAAAACGTTATCGACGAAAAACGAAAACCACCTCCATTTTCGAGGGTGCGTTTCACCGCTTAAAAGTCGGGTTCCGCAGATATAAAAAAATCCGTGTCGCCTATTTTTACCCATTCTACAAACATACCAAATTTCGCGACCTTTCCTTGTAAGTCTCAAAAATATTGAAGAAATCTTTGCTGTACAAAAAAAATTCACGAAGATCGGGAAATTTCTCGCTCACCCAAAGATATCTCCCCCCTGAACCAATTCCATTGTATAAATTCTCGAACCTGGAATTCTTTCGCTGGAGTAGCGAGAACGCGCGCGATTTTCGGCAAACGCGCACGTTCCATTTCGCGAGATTGCTCTCGTTTGGTTGACGGAAAACAAGAGAATGGTGGCGCAACGCAGCCATTAAAAGGGAACTATCGCGAAGCTTGCGCTCGCGTACAGCTCTCGAGTGATGTCCCACATAGTCGTCTACTAGATCGGAATCTATGTATGGGCATGCACGCGAATACGTGAACATCAAACAACGCCGATGTGTGCACGAGATGCCTCTCCGGTCTCGTCGTCACGTCGATCTTTTGCTCCGCTTTAGCCAAGAGAGCGCGTGCAGTGTCGACTCAGCTGTCGTTCGGATATGGAGTTCTCCCAACTTGTATACCGGAGAGCACCATCGCGTACGTGAAATAACAGGCAAGCAATACGAGGAGAAGTGCTCGTCAACTACGTACACGTCTCGTCATTCCAATAATGACATAGACGAAAGTCTGACGTTAGGTTCGTCATTGATGAACGACTGATAGCAGCCCTCGAGTTCGACGTCCCACTATTACCGTCCCGATAAATTCTTCTTGTATGCATACGCATGTACGTACATATTTTCATGCAGGGGCGTGAATTTCCTCAAGACCCAAGCGGGACTTGAGAAAATTCACATTTGGCGTATTGCAGCAGCGACGTTTCCATTCCATTCTACCAAAATATTTATTGAATTTAACGGGCTGTTCTACTGAGATGGGATGAAAATACCAAATTTTTATTTTTTTGCATTTTTGTACTCTATTCCATCATAGAATTGATATCCAATTGCTGGTAAAGTCGATTTTCACTTTGTGAACTCACAAGGAAAGGTTGCGAGGTCGATCTCTCCGATTTCGATTAAAGTAGGCATGCTTGTAGAATGGGTAAAAATAGGTGAAGCGTATTTTTTTATATTTGCGGAACCCGATTTTTAAGGGGTGAAACGCACCCTCGAAAATAGGGGTGTTTTTCGTTTTTCGTCGATAACGTTATCGTTCCTCTCTCCAATGTATAGTACACGAAAAAATAAACATTGTTGCGATTCGATTTTTTTAATATCTCGTACCGTTAAAACGTTATCGACCAAAAACGGAAAACACCCCAATTTTCGAGGGTGCGTTTCAACCCTTAAAAATCGGGTTTAGCAGATATAAAACTACATGTCGCCTATTTTCACCTATTCTACAAGCATGCCAAATTTAATCGACATCGGAGAGATCGACTTCCTCAAGTCAAATACATAATTTCGTTACGATAAATTTACAAAAATCGATTTAACTAAAAATGTTATTTCGGTTGCTAAATTTGGTTTGTAAATTTGGTTTGTAAATTTGAATTTACAAAAATCGATTTAACCGAAAATGTTATAAAAACCGAATAGACAGTGTTTCTGCGAAGTAGTTATAATAAATTCAAAATAATTTAATTGAACTACATAGATGTATCGTTTTCTTAAATATCAAAGGACTATCCAGTAGACCGCGATTCAAACGAAATTTTATTTGATCCGAGCAAGTTATTTTCCACGGTATGGTTGTCGTCCATCGTGAAAAAAATTTATCACAGCCTTCGTGAATGTTCCGTTTAAGGGATCGTCTCAGTGTGACCCTCCGAAAAATCACTGATTTTCGCGATTTTTTTTTTAATGTTCAAATAAACTAATCGGTCCGGTTTTTTTAAACAAATAAATACATTCATGACGAATACAAAATGATTTTTTTATGTTTATTTATTGGATGTACAATAGTTAAATTGTTGAAATGACACGTAATAAAAAAAGGTCCTGTACGGTTTCCACGATTGCGGCCGCAATTTTGATCTGAAACAAAAATTTCAAAAATATTATTAATCTGTAGGAAAGTCGCTATCGCGCTATGGAAGGGGTTTTTTTTTAATTTGACGAAATGGCGGCGGTTTGAACAAAAAGTATCGAATTTGGCTCTTTTTCTCGACAGTTTTTCGTAAAAAAAAATAGGAAGATTTCCAAAAAAAAGCTTCCATAGCGCTATAAAGAATGACGTTAAAAATGTTATCTTCAAAGGGGAACTAGATATCTTCAAAACTCTTCCTTTGAGAGTGGAAACCGTTTTGAAAAACACTATTCTGAGAAAAACGCGTTTAAAGATTGAAGTTGGAAAATTTTTAGATTAATCGTTTACTTACGATCAATCGGCGTTTATCCGGTCTATCGGTGTCTATCCGTGGTTGATGTCGAAAACGAACTGAAATGCTTGGCCAGTTTATTTTGGAAAGTTATAGAACGTAAGCACCTTTCGAAGGTAACACGCAGGTAGATAAATAAACAAAAGGAATAACGGTCGAGCGGAGCGCCGAGCGAGGCAGATGTCTCGCTCCGGTCCCTTTCTACAAGAAACGTTGTAGCGACCGTAATAATTTGAATTTCGATTTAAAAATTTGAGAGAATGTTTATTACAGTGTATACTATCCGATAATGCAACAAAAAAAAATCGATTTTTCGAAAATTTCACACTGAGACGATCCCTTAATGGTCCTGTCATCGTGATCTACGCATCCGAAAAGTTTTCATCCAATTTAAACATCTATCAATTCAATCATTGCCTATATAATTCTCCATCGCAGATGAGTAAATTATAAACGGATCCATAAATTGAGAGGGCAAAGACAAAAGTACAGTCTCTTGATCATCTGAAGTCTTAATTCATCTGTCCTATTTATCAGACGAAAATGAAAAGCAATCAAAACGCAATGTCGCAGCGCCGTTGGGGCGGTTGTGCATGGCTCGTCGTTCTTGAAACGTATAATTATTTGGAGGCTTAAGGATAGTAATAAGCACACATAGGTGGCGAAGATGTCAAAAGAGAGAGAGAGAGAGAGAGAGAGAGAGAGAGAGAGAGAGAGAGAGAGAGCGAGCAGGCTTGTCTGATGAGGGTATCAGGATGCTTTCCAGTGTGAGAGAATCAAGGTACGAGTCTGTGAAGGGAAAGCAAAAGCTTCCGAAGCAGGAAACTAACTAGAATTGTCCTCCCAGTGTGTCACCAACCTACCGTGCCATGGCATTATCTTCGCTGTGCACGCACACAAGCTCGAATAAGTACACGGATGTACACACGAGGATATATGGATAAACATCTACCTTTCAAATTTTGTGTAACTCGTGTTAGCTTTGCTCAAGACAAGTTGACACGTTTTGTTGGGTGTCGAGAGATGGTGGTTTGCTTTCCATCTCCAGATAGAACGCAAAACATACATGCTCTCCTTGACTTGTATATGACCGAAGGCAGCGTCGCCATTTCTATTTTGCAGCGCGCTGCCAGTGTCACCGAGCTTCGTTTCGAACCATCTCATTAGTCTATGTCCCAATCCCTTTTAGGTCATGCCTGTGTCCTCCTGTTATTTCCATTCTTGCCTCTTCGAGACGTGGGCTCGGATTGTTCCGTCGTTCATCACTCTGTGAGTCAAGATTGCACGTGCTTTAGCGATATGAATGTCTGTGTGGTCGAACAAAATGGGGCAAAGTGGTCGAGTGTACGATCGAAGTGGGGTCGAAAGTTGAATTGTTGACTTGTGTATGAATTTAAAAGAAAAGTCCTTAGGAGATATGATTATGGCAAGTCCATATAGGATGTCCATCCTTTGTGGAGTTGCCTAAGTCTTATATCCTATGTGGATCCTATGTGGACATTGCCTAAACCATATCTCCTAAAAACTTTTCTTGTCCTTTGGAACATCTTAACTTGTAAACAAACACGATTAGTGTTATTCGTTAATCGATTAGATTTCCTTGAATAACAAAAACTCAAAATGTACAACAGCATGCATATGTTGAAGAGATATTCGGAAGTAACAATCTAGGAATACGTATAGTTTCGTGTTGGACTCCAACATGGTTGGCTTATCATTCAATTTACATCCATTGGGAGTTATAGTGATAAGTATTACATCTAGTAAAGAATAAGTTTTACATCCAGTAATAAATGAAAATTCAATGGAATAAGTATTAGGGGAGATGCATCATATATCGAATAGTTGCTTCATATCGGATAGTGGACTATATCGAGTTTTCCTATAAGGTAGTCGGCCCAGTGACCATCAGGGTCCAAGTGTTCGTCATGTTTACGCATCAAATAAGTATTTTATGATAAAAATCAGTCCTTCGTGCAGATCTGTGGTATATTAGCTTCCAGGAGGTATTTACTATGTTGAATTACATTTTTACACCCGTAAGTATAAAAGAATAATCAAATTAAATATATTCCGCTACGACGTCTGGCTGTCATTTCGGCCGAATCCTTCATCAGGAGGTTAACGTGAACCATGTCACATCTCGGATGATTTGAGAATGCATGTGGACTTGCGTGAAGTAAGTTCTCCTTCAAGTGATTAACAAGGATTTTAGTTTTGCGTTCAGCATAAAAAATTATAGTTTTATGTTATTTTCAATGAATTTTCATATATGACGATTACCAGTTCAGCAACATAAACACTCTGCCGATTAATCGCCACGGCTGTCGACAACCGGGACAATGTTAGCAACAAAAGAGTCTTACGAATCGAATATTAGTTTATAGAAAATCAGAAAAGAAATGTTGGGTCCGTAATTAGCATTGTCCGAAGGATCCACGGACCAGTAATCGTCATACACATATTCGCGATAGTAAAAAGATATACATAGAAATAAATGTTGTCGATTACTGGGTCGTGACCATGTCGATAACTGGGTATGCCTTGAACACAGGTAAACATCACTCGATCGAAATAATATTAAAAATTACTTTATGAAAATATAGTTGTTTATAATGAATAAACTACAAATGAATAAAAAATATAGTTGTGACGTAATAGGCAATAATTAGTTTTATGTTTGAAATTAATAAAGTTCCATGGAAGAGAAATTTATGTTTCAAAATCTTTATCAAATGTTTTAATAAAACTCATAAAGTTTATGAGAGAGTGCGTAAAAATTATTCTGCAGCTCTATATGCAAACATAATCGAGTAAAAAAAGTCCTACGAATCTTTGCATAATTAGTTAAGCCCTAATATACCTTTGGATAGTCGGCCTACAAGGCTTTTTGGGATTTTTTTAAAATACCAATAAAGCAATCAAAACGAGGTCTAGAGAGTTTATTTAACATATCTGTAGGTATCTCCAGCGAGCGGATTCGTTAGAGTTGCACATGTGCACCCAGAATAACTTTTTTTGCCCGTGATCTACATGAGTTTTGTTACCGAAGTACACACGATTATTATAAAATATTTATTTTTGTACATCTAGCTCGATTTTTAAGATAGTCGCATTTTCGACTGAAACAACGGCCTTTGTTCGTTTCCAAAAACCGCAATTGTTGAACGATTGTAAAAATCCCGTGTGCATCGCTATAAAATTTAGAAGTTATAGTTGAAATTTGAAGTCAATCGGTCAAAAAATGCAGGACCAACGAGTCCGCCCGATTTTGAAAACATTTCTTCATGAAAAACGCGTTTAAAGTTTGAAAACCATTTTTCTGCATGTCTTAAAAAAATGTCCACCTAACATAACTTCTGCATATTATTTTCGACATGTTTATACATAATTGAAGTAAATAAAAGGAATTTTTTTTTCAAACGTATATAATGCCTCAAAGCAGTTTCAACGCATGTGACGATTAGTGGGACGTTCCCATGGCGATTACCAGACCAACTGTCATGGCGGCATGACGATGACTCGTACGATAGTATCTTATAACCTTTACAAAATATTTTCTCAGAAACTGTACCAGGCACGAAAATTTCACAACGACCTTCTTCTTCGTAATTAAAAACTGATTAAGAACGACTTAAAATAACTTTTACTCACTTTCCTAGTTGAGCTATATAAATTTGCAAAGTCGAGCGATCTGCTTAAGGTGACGATTACTGGGCCATCTCTACCTTACCGGACTTGCCTAAATCTTATGGCCTATTTACATACTAATGAGTAGTTGAAAGATGTCGCCACTGCAAAAATTTTGGTTGCCTAATGTGTGAAATAGTTTTTTTTGTCAATTTCATACATAAGTATCTGATATATAGTGCCGCTCTCCTACCTCAATTTTTATGGTGATGCGTATTTGTGGATTAGCGGCGTTTCTGCTTATGCATTCGTCCGTGAAAAGCAAGACATTTCTGACGATGATTCTCGGACAACAGAAATGGTGTAATTGACTTAAATTTCGATATTCGAAGGATCCCAGGTGAAGCACTTTGCATTTTTCAAAAGATCGCTTTGAAAGTCCGCGTTATTATGCAGACAAATGGGGAAAGTTCCGACAGGAATTTCGAGTTTAAAATCATCTCATTGAAAGATAAATGTTTCGAAGAGTTAAATTATTTCCGGAATCTACCATGTAGTCATTGTAGCAACATTTGTCCCCTATTGTTTCCGTCATACCGGCAAGTTGCTTCGTCAGGAAAATTCGTGTAAGGGTATAAAGGCGAGTAGGGGGGGGGGGGGGGGGGAGAGGATTCTCTTTGGTGCTGAGAAGCCGAAACAAGGTCATCGGAATAAACGTGCTCTGCGATGTATCTCTAGGGGTTGAGGTTCCCCAAGGAAGAAAGAGGACTCGGTTGGATCGGGACAAGCGATGAGGCTCGGCGGAGGGGATTTATTCCGGACTTCACGTTGGACCTCGCATTCACATATACATTTCAGGTTGTACAGGAATTAGATTAAATCGCTCGAGCCCAAGGTATTTGCATTAGAAATCGAGTCCTGTTGTCAGCGGGACAAAGAATGGGAAGACGAAGCAGAATAAGAGGTAGGCGAAGAATGAAGCAGCGGGTTGGATGCGCCAGCAGGGGATCTTGGTTGACTCGTAGATCCGTCGTCGAAGCCAAGAAATCTTCGATGCCACTTTGTTTGTCCGTAGGATGTAATTACACGAGAGGACGGAGAATCGACAATGAGAAAAGAGGAGGCCGAAGCCGAAGGGAGAACCAGAGACATCAAGGCACGAGACTTTTGTCATGGGCTTTATCGCGGAGCTCATGAACGGGAAAAGAGATAAAAATGGCGAAAGACGTAAGCCGATCGGTCAATCAATTTCAATTCTCATTGGAACGACAGTGAGAAGTAGGGAAAGATTGCTTTGTATCCGGGCGGGAAAGAGAGAGAGAGAGAGAGAGAGAGAGAGAGAGAGAGGGAGAGACCTTTGAAAGACGTGACCCTTTCCCCACGCGAACAGATAATTCTTTATCTATCGCCTGAGAAGCCTCGGATTCGGTGGCGCGACGACTCCCACGATTTTCCATCGTCCACTAGAAGGAAAAAAAGAGAGAGGCGACGAAGCTATACGCCGAGACGAAATGAGTTTGCCTATGGACTATGCGGCAAAAGCTTTAGGCAAAAGAAAACAATATACAGCGATACTTTCCACTGTGTTTTCTTACTTCAAGATGTTGCTTCCGTCAGAAATTCCCATTTTTCGACACGTCCAGACTCGACCTCATCCGAACGTTGGACTTTTCTCGCTCCTTTGATCGCACACGAACGTAACCGACAAGATACATCACCTAAAGGGGATGTTACCTTTAGGCGAGGAAACCGTATGGTGATTTTCATGATTTTTTTTTAAGGAAAGATTTCTTCATCATTTTTGAAACTCACAAGGGAAGGTTGCGAGGTCGATATCTTCGATTTCGATGAAATTTGGCATGCTTGTAGAATGGGTAGAAATATTTTTACTCATTCATTCAGTACCCAAGAATTTTTTCATATATTGTACCGTTAAGGCGTTACCCCCACTTGTTGCGCAAAAAAGGCCTTTTTCATGATTTTTTTAAAAGAAAACTACAAAACTTTTTTAATCGTTCAATATACCATTTTAAAGAACACATCTTGAAGAACTTTCAGTAATTTTTTTATTGAAAAATATTTCATTGTTTAGTGGCAAATGGCCGTCAATGAAATAATGTTTTTATATACACGGTTTGCGGTGACCAACATTACGGCGAAGTGGATCATCTGAAAAAAAAATGCGGATGGATTTAGTCAAATATAAGAATAAACTAGTCTTTAATCGAAGGATTTTAAAAAATATTCATTTTTCACAAAATGGCGGACAGTCAAAGTTAATGGATTGATTTTAACGAATAAAAACGGCAGTTTTTTTGCTATTAAACGGCCATTTTTTTTCGAAAAAAAAAATCGAACGATTAAAGACTACATTTTTATGTATTAAATAAGCCTGCAAAATTTCAAGAAGATCGGTTCATTAGTTTTCGAGTAATCTTGGTCACCGACTTCAGAAATGCCATTTTGAGAAAAACGCGTTTAAAGTTTCAATTTCAGTTTACTCGAAGAAAATATTTTTTTTTGTAAACTTACATAGAGTCATCTATTCCGGGCCCGTTTTTATAAATTCCAGTCTATTATATGAACGTTGTGAATGCCAGGTATACGACCCTTTTCATCGAACAATGCATTGAAGGTCGGAGGGAGGATCGAGCGCGCCAGACGGCAGACTAGCCGGTCGTTTACACTACGGATTCTTCTCTTTCAACGCTCATATCTCAGTCAATTTTGTTCGGATCGACTTGAAATTTTCAGGACATATTCTCAGATACTTATACGTGAAAAAAATGCAATAAAAAATTTCGATTTTTTCAGAATCGCATGTGGGGGTAACCCCTTAAAAAGTTATCGACGAAAAACGAAAAACACCCCAATTTTCGAGAGTGCGTTTCAACCCTTAAAAATCGGGTTCCCCAGATATAAAAAATATGTGTCGCCTATTTTTACCCATTCTACAAGCATGCCAAATTTCATGGAAATCGAAGAGATCGCCCTCGCAACCTTTCCTTGTTAGGGTATGGTTAATTACTATTTTTGGCTGTTAGGTAGTATTTTTTTTTTATAATCTTTAAAAATGACGGAGATATGGCACGGTATTTTGAACTGCATTTTCAAATCTGCCGTGACGTATAGCTAAAAAACTAATCGACCGATTCTGAGGAAATTTGGTATAAATCCTTCTAATCTTATTTTTTCAAACTTGACCCTAAATGTTCTTGAAATTTTTGTCTGGACTTGTTTTTTATTGCCAACTGTAGACATTTTTTCGGAAAATTCAATCTTTTTGTTTTAAAGCGTACCATTTCATCGATCTTCAGGAAAACCACCCCTCACAGAATGACGTGTCGAGGGGTGATTTTGCAGTTTCGCCTGCAAGCAGTGCACCGATCTGTATGAAACAAAAACCAAAATTCTTCCAATCTAAAGCGATGAAAAATACTCTATGGAAGTATCGAACGAAAATTAAATTGAGAGGTGACACGCCTTTCTTCGAGGGGTAATTTTCCCCCTTAAAATGGTTCGTCCGCCGATAAAAAAAAGTGGTCAGTTTTCAAATCTTTATCACATATATGCGTTTACACAAAGGGAAAGCAGCCACTTGGGTGTATTGCCCGTACATTCCCTACCAAAAGCGATTTTGGCGAGAATTTTTAGTACTTTGCGATGAGATTAAAATTTAAAAAATCAATCACATTGAAGATGATAAAAACACTAATTTCCTATAATAATAATGCAAAAAATTGATAAGTAAAATGTTGAGAAAAAATTATTCAACAAACGTCCGGTGAACTACTTTTTAATATTATAAAGTGAATTCGTAGATTTTTTAGGATAGGTATGCATCTCTTTAGCATCTCCTTCTTTATATTTTCTTTTCAATTCTTTTAATTTTCAAAAATTAATGAAGAGTCACAAATTTTCAATATGCTTTCGGAGCAATGTTCCATATTACATCCAAGAAGTGTCCGAGTATTTAAGGGGTTACCCCCACTTGCGATTTTGAAAAAATCGATTTCTTATTGCATTTTTTTGAAGTATAAGTATCTCAGAATATGTCCTGAAAATGTCAAGTCGATCCGAACAAAATTGACTGAGATATGAGCGTTGAAAGAGAAGAATCCGCGTTGAAAGAGCATTGAAAGAGAAACTTTAAACGCGTTTTTCTCAAAATGGCATTTCTGAAGTCGGTGACCAAGATTACTCGAACACTAATGAACAGATCTTCTTGAAATTTTGCAGGCTTATTTAATACATAAAAATGTAGTCTTTAATCGTTCGATTTTTTTTTCGAAAAAATGGCCGTTTTATAGCCAAAAAACGGCCGTTTTTTTTCGTTAAAATCGAACCATTAACTTTGACTGTCCGCCATTTTGTGAAAAATGAATATTTTTTAAAATCGATTAAAGACTAGTTTATACTTATATTTGACTAAATCCATCCGCATTTTTTTTTCAGATGATCCACTTCGCCGCAATGTTGGTCACCGCAAACCGTGTATATAAAAACATTATTTCATTGACGGCCGTTTGCCACTAAACAATGTAATATTTTTCAATAAAAAAATTACTGAAAGTTCTTCAATATGTGTTGATCTTGGTATATTGTGGTATAAGATGTGGTATATTGATCGATTAAAAAAGTTTTGTAGTTTTCTTTAAAAAAATTCATGAAAAAGGCCTTTTTTGCGCTACAAGTGGGGGTAACGCCTTAACTAACAGTGCCATAGGTACAGTCTCTGAAAAATTCCAAAAACGAGATTTTCTGAATAGAGATAAAATTCTCTAAAAAATCATATGTATTCAGAAAAATATCATAATTCATTGCATATCACAAAAAATCACATCTACCTGAGATTTTTCTAACAAATGTTTGTTTAAACAATTTATTTATAATTTTTGGCATTCTTATTATTCAAAATCCATGTTCTTAGCATCTTCAATACGGTTGATTTTTTTTCAGATTTTAATGTTATCGCAAAGTACTCTAAATTCTCAACGAAACTCACTTTTGGTAGGGAATGTACGGGCAATAAATACATCCTTAAGTGATGTTCATTCCGAGTGATCATCGCTGATGCCTTTGCTAAACTTCTCCGACACGCCAGCTAAAGATTGAAAAAACGCTGGTCCACAAGTTTTGCCGGGGAAATAATGAGGGAACGAAGGGAAAATCGTCACAATTAATCGTCAAACGTAATTTTGAGATTCTTCCTCAGAAGATATGTACCCCGTAGTAGGGGATTTAGAGATACCGTATTGGTTCTCAAAGAAAATTGGATGGACGAAAGACGATGAAATGTGATGCATAGCTCGTCCGATACATCGATCATCTGTGAAAAGTATTCGTCCTACATTGGGGTGAATCTAGGATGTGAATAAACGATTATGTTGATCGAAAGTTCAGGGGTGTTGGGTCGACGTATATGAACAATGGGACTGACGTTTTCCCATTTCTCTTTTCCGTGTCTTCGAATATCCTCCTTTTCCTCACCCCCCCCCCCCCCTTCTCTCACTCATTCTCCCTCGAAGCTCTCTCGATTTTTATTTCCTGGAAGCAGGAGGAAGAAGCTGCGCGCCAGCTCGACACCTAATTTGCCGCATTTCAACTCTAATCTGACCTATTCTCGGATTCCATTTGGCTCCCGCGTCCGATTGTCGGATGAACGAACACATATATCGATCTTGAAAAGTCAGGAGGGCGGATGAGCTTCATCCCCGATTACGGGGCCAACGACCCTCGTCTTTCGGTACGTGATATATGTTTTCATCATGGCGTGCGAGGGAACTCCGTCATTTCTTTTTCAGCGTTTGACATTTATCCTTATTCGGCTAGCTATGAGCATACAAATGTGCTACTATGATCTGGAGACATTCTTTGTCAAAATCTCTAAACCTAAATGGAACGTGTTATTACCTCCGTTACTTTCACGAGACGTCTTCATCGGATCGTGAATCATGGTAGCGGTTTTCCTTACTATGCGCTACGAAGACAGGCTTGAATTGTGTTTAAGGCACCACACCACGGTGCGTGCGCGGTACGAGGGTGCATTTTTCGTAATTATTTTCAAGCAAACGATAAATGGAATTTTTTTTATTAATACTCATAGTCAATATATACATATAGAAAATTGTATACAAATTTTTGTACTCGAATCTAAAGGATAGTTTGCGGTGTACGCCGCTTCCAAGAGGACACTCCGACGAAATTGCTACTCGGCGGTTGACAGCGATTAAGACGGAATGACACCTCATCGCGGTCGGTATGGTAGAACGATTATAGATACCCAAAAATCTCTGAAACGGCTCTTCAGGTCCTGTCGAAACTTTGCCAAACGACGTCAAATAGATAGACGAACAGCTGCCTGCCCCTCAAATTTTCTGAATTTGAGAACAAAAACATAGATTGGCTTATCACACGCCAATCACCTTTTTTTCCCTCAAATTCAGAAAATTTGAGGGGCAGACAGCTGTTCGTCTATCTATTTGACGTCGTTTGGCAAAGTTTCGACGGGATCTGAAGAGCCGTTTCAGAGATTTTTGGGTATCTATAATTGTTCTACCATACCGACCGCGAGGAGGTGTCATTCCGTCTTAAGCCATACGATTCATTGGAAAAATAAAATAAAAATATATTTATAAACTAGGCATATAGGTTTGCAGCATCACGTAGAGGAATATCGATATCTAAAAAAAATGGCGGACCAGCGAATTTTATTACCGATTTTCATGGAAAATTTTCATTGTTCATAAAAAAAAATAGAAGGGGGACTTTATAAAAAAATTCCTACGTGGTGCGATAGTGACTGGATTTTCGAACAGTTTAAGACTTGGCGCATGCAAATCGGATGAATAGTTTTTTTTAATATGTTGTCAACCAGGTTGAAAAACGTAGTTTCGAGAAAAACGCGTTCAAAGCCGTACATTTGCCGCTCGGCGCGGTCGTGCGCTTCGAACGATTTCACATAAAATGCTGTATCTTCACCAATTTTACAAATTTCTTTACAAAATTTGGTGAGAGCATTCTTAACAAATGTATCTTTCAGAAAATGAAAAAAAAAATAATAATAATTTTTTTTTTATACCGTGGTGTGGTGCCTTAAGAGGTCTTCTCACTTTAGACGCTGAAAAAGGCCATTTTCATGATCTTTTTTTAAAGGTTTATATTGTAGATATTGATATAAAAGTTGTTACACTCAATAAATACACTTTCGAAATATATTACAAAATTTTTTTTTATGTAACCCAAGCAACCTTTAAACGCGTTTTTTCTCGAAACACCATTTTTCGACGACTTGTTGATAAAGTCTTCGAAACTACCGAACCGATCCTTATAAAATTTCAACCACATATTCTTTACAACTATAGGTATAGCCCATATCAAAGATTAAACAAAGAAATAGATACTGACTATTTTTTTGCCAAACACGGTGAAAAAACTCGTTTTATTTTGTTTTTTTTTCTAGAAATGTCCGCCACTTTGTTATTTTTGCATATATAATATCGGCAAATATTTTTTCATGGGGATAAAACACCTTTGTGGGGTGTGTGAGATAGTAAGGGGGGAGGGCATAATACGAATTTCTTCATTGAACCCAAACAAACAAACCAAAACAAACAAAATCAAACAAACAAAACTAAAACAAACAAACCCAAACATATCCGTCACATATTAATAATTTTCCTCCTCTTTATGATGGAATAAATTTCAACGGCATGACTGTACACTTTAAACTGTATATAATATCGGCAGATATTTTGTCTTGCGGATATTTTGTCATGAGGATATTTTATCGTCGGGTCAAAACGCGTGTTACACCATCCAATGCCTGTACGATGCTGTTGATTGTAAATTTGTATGCATGCAGAGTTTTGATATTTCGTCGATCCCTCTATATGTCCCTCTACATGCCCCACACATTCCCACCTCATGCACAGACAGGTCTCATACTCGTATAGAGAGCGGCGCTGTAATCGTGGCAACAGCGAGATTTTCCTGTAGTCATAGCGTTGAGCTTCCTACGATCCGTCTTTCGCGAAATATTTCATATGAATAAAAAAAGCGCGAAAATGTCAACCCAAATGCGATACAAAGGAAAGTTACAAGAAAAAAGGCGCTTGCGAAAAGGCTGAAAGCTGGGGCAGCCATGTGTCAAGCAAATGCGGCTAAACACGATGAGAATAACCATAACCTCAACGGTCAGCAACAAAAATTCGCTGTAGAAGGACGTCGGATCGTGGACTTACAATATCTTGCCGACAGATTAAATTGTATTCGCTGTAACAAAGACATTTTTTGAGGAAAAGAGTGAAGGATACCCGAATGGGATTGAATTCTATTTTACATATTTCCTGCGACGAGTGCTCTGCAATAACGCAAGTTATATCTACATACACACACACACACGCAGACTTATATATAAATATATATAACACGAATAAATACATGTATAATTTAAAAAAAATTACATTTGTTTGCAGAATAAATTTATTTCACATTCGTCTCAGAATTACTAGAACTCGGGGAAAAAAAAACACGCTTCGAGTTCCCAGACTATGCACCGATCAGCTGGCTGCAGCGTACACTCTTGCCATTCCGTTACAGATGGTTTGGCCTAGGTTCGGTGTGGAATAAAATCACCACTTTTCATAAGTCGATATCTCCTAAACTATACGGTCAAAGTTTGTCATTTAAAAAAAAATCAATCCCACAATAGGACTGCGTATACATATGTTTTTATTTTAAAATCCTAAGATCCGTTAAGAACCTATGTTGGGATGCGGGAAATGCGAGCAAACTCCTATCGGTTTACGTATTCGGTATAGGGATTCCGTGCGGAAATTGAACTAAGGCTTTGGTTGGGCCTAACTTTAATAGGGCCCTAATCGGATAGCCTCAGATGGGCCCTTAGTGGCCGGTCACACTTTGCTACTGAGGGCCATTAAAGGCAGAATAATGAGGGTCTTCAAGGATGCCTGTTTAACGCCTCATGTAAACCATGGTGTGCCCATAAGTTATCCCTATCAATGGATATGCTCACGTGTGTGTAAATGGATGTGTTTCTGCGTATCTGTGTCCGTTTATATGAGGTCACGATGCACTGCCAATTTTTTTTTAAATGCAAATCGGATCTATTTAAATGAGATAGGTTTTTTCCTTGTCTCACGGCCTACTACGATCTTATTTGTTTCAAAGATATTTTTTTATTCGTTTCAACTATTCTTTTTAAATATCAAATATATTCAAATCGAATAAATAGAGATTCGATTCAAATAAATCTTTATTCGCTTACAATGTACACTGTAAATCTAAGTGTACTATGTGCATAAAATATTTCATAAATCCAAAATGAAATTAAGCACTTAATTCAGAGTTTACCACAACGATTTTGTATCCTAATTCGTCATGCCGTAGCCTTTCGGAATGATTTTTTTCGAAGAAAATATTTCACCTATATGGGTATTGAACCTAGTACCTACTCATAGCTACGCACGCTGCCCCTATAGTAGAAATTCAAAAATATTCGCACCCAATCAATATCTAGAATCTTTTTTGTTGGAAGGTAATATCTGGAAAACGAAAACCGATCTATTGACTTATCCTTCACAATCGGGTAACGTTCACGAGTGGAAAATATCATAAAAATCTTCGGAAGAAATTATTTTTCATATGGAAAGTATTCGGCGAAAAATAGTCACTATAAAAATGTTTAAAAAAACCGAATGGGATTGTTCGAACATACGCGCTGGCATCACTCCATGAGTGAATAAGGCAATAAGAATAATATGTATTTTTTTTTAAGATTTATAAATGTAATATACAATAATTTTTGATGCTCTCACGTCCATCCTATTTTTACCTGGTATCGAATATTTGAGTGTAGTAATTAAAATACCACAAACGATTTAGTCCAAGCTATGTATACTGGCCCGTTTCCTGTAATGCCCAAACCTGGCCCTATTGTGGCAATCCCTGTCGGGATTGCCATATAAAGGCCTTCCTTATCAGGGAAGCCTCAAATAAGCCCTTAAAGGCCCTCATTTTTATGAGGGATGCCCTGACAATTTTCCGCACGGGATCACGTACAAAAATACCCATATTCAATTGCAATTATCTCGTAAACTAAACGGTGAATCGAAATGAATTTTTGGGTATTCGTCGATGAAGGTCATATCTACATTATACTTAGATTTCAGCCAATTCCTAAGATTTGACCATAAGTACAGAAGTACCTTAACATACTGAATCTGAAACCGTTTGATTTTTTTTTTGTTTCGGATGATCCATCTCCGAGATTTCATCAACAGCGGAGACCTACAATTTTTTTAGGATATTTTTTAACTACCATTTTCGTCTATAAATGGTGACTTAAATAAATATATTTTTTAAAATATGTATTTCGAAAGTGTATTTATCAAGTGTAACAACTTTTATATCAATATCTACAAGATAAACCTAGTTTAAAAAATCATGAAAATAGCCCTTTTTAGCGTCCAAAGTAAGAAGCTCCCTTGAGCCTCGGTGGTTACACTTTAAAAAAGTTTCGGATCAGTCACATAAAGTCACAGTGACTCCAGTCGCTTTCCATGCTGGCGGATCCTGGATCTTGTATTAGGGTTAGCTACAAGTAAGTTTTAAAGGACTTACAAGAAAGGGCGTTACTAGAATCAAATCGCATCGGACTATACCCTAACCACCTTCATGTTAAAGCGTCATCATTAGGCTTTAGTTTCCAGTATCCCTCATTTTGTCGAAGTGTCGACAACATCGTTTTTTTAACTCCAAATATGTCGACTTTTGTGCCAACGAATCGCTATTTGCGGGAAGCATTACTTTTCTGTTTTCATTTGGAAACAAGCAGGTGAAGATCATCAATTGCTGTGTGAGGCTTATGGAGATCAATCTCTATCAATCTCAACTTGTGAGTATTGGTTTAGACTGTTCTAAAGTGGTGATTTTGACACGGAGGATGAGGAACGTGAAGGAAGGACATAAACGTTTGATGATGCAGACTTGGAGGCATTATTGAACGAAGACTTGTGTCAAACGCAAGAAGAACTTGCAGAATTATTGGGTGCGACTCAACAAACAATTGACCATTTTTGCACAGTAAAGCCCCAATTGTCACAAAAAATCTTTTAAAATTTACTTCCCAGATAGACAGTCATGATCATCACGCCGTGCATACAATTGATGAAGCAAATTTTACAGCATATTAACTACATGTTATGATGCAAAGCCGTGAACTCATTGAGTATAGTGAATGTACAAAGCATATTGATCTTAATATGTCGTTTACAAATGCATCGTACGTTTAGAGCACATTGAAGTCATATCGCTGTGCTCAAGTATCCACAATTAATATCTGCAAATTTTACGTCATATGGAAGTCATCCAATGACTTGTGTTGATGAATTCACTGGGTTAGCACTGGTAGATATGCCATGCAAGCAATATGACGGCGATATGCATTGTTGTCAGTGATACATTCGATGGGCGCAACATGACGGCGATATGCGTGTTTCTCAGTGATACATCCTATGACGGCGATATGTATGTTTCTAAGTGACACATTCGATGGGCGCAACATGACGGCGATATGCGTGTTTCTCAGTGATACAGCCTATGACGGCGACATGTATGTTTCTAAGTGACATATTCGTTGAGCGCAATATGACGGCAATATGCATGTTTTCAGTGATACATTCGATGAGCGCAATATTACGGCGATATGCATATTTCTCAGTGATACATCCCACGAGCACAATGTGATGGCGATATGCATGTTTCTCAGTAATACATTCCATGACGGCAATATGCATGTTTTCAGTGATACATTCGATGAGCGCAATATGACGGCGATATGCATATTTCTCTGTGATACATCCCATGAGCGCAATATGACAGCGATATGCGTGTTTCTCAGTGACACATCCTATGGCGGCGATATGCATATTTCTCAGTAATACATTCGATGAGCGCAATATGACGGCGATATGTATATTTGTCAGTGATACATCCCATGAGCGCAACATTACGGCGATATGCATACAAATCCAGAATGATACAAATAGGCAGACACCAAGAAAGTTTGCACAAGTGTTAGAATGGCTAGGTAGGTAGCGCGCTCAGCTCTCGAATTAGAAGTCGTAGGTTCAAACCGTAGGTAGATACAACATTTAATTAGGCAGGATACGTTTTAATCCATTTATCATATAGGCAGGAACATAAATAAAGCATAAGCGGATATAAAAATCCTACCAGATTTTTTTATCAACATTTTTGGATTTTTTTATTTTTCACGCTATTCCACTCATATGAGCTCCATATAAGCACAGCATAGTTACATCACGCCATGCCGCTAATATGAGCTTCGTATGAGCACAGCATAGTTACATCACGCCATGCCGCTAATATGAGCTTCGTATGAGCACAGCATACTCACGTCACGTCATGCCGCTCATATGAGCTTCGTATGAGCACGACAATTTCGTCACGCCGTGACATCCATATGAGCCCCATATGCACTCACTTATTGTTAGATATTCGCGTGAGAACGACTTTGCTTCATTTGGATGTATTATTGTGAATCATCATGTGATGCAAATATGATTTCAACAGGAGCACTCATAAGGGATACACAGCTGCGAGACTTTCTATGCCGCAGTGATGATGTACATATGACCCCAATATGAGGTACATCCGTCAATCTGGGTGCCCCCCCCCCTCCAATATTTTACATTCTAGAACATAAAAAAATCATCCAATGTCAGAAATTCAATAACAACATCACATAAAAAAACTTGAATTTGAAAATTTCGAAAGATGGGTTTTAATTAAAATCGTAATGAGTTTATTTTCAAATATTTATCGGTCAATTTTATGAGCGATACTCTTGAGATAAGGTACTTGTGGATAACAAATGTTACTATTATGGGGGAAATTTGGAGCTGGGGTCAATTTGACCCCAATGATCCCTAGGGCCAAAAATTCAAAGCAAATGAATCTAACGTTAACTGAGTCTGGAATCATTTTTCAAATGATTGCTTTTCGCTGCTCGTAGTTGGTAACACTGACGGTGAGATTTTTACGTTCTTCGTGTAGAGCAATGTGAAAGAGGCACACGGATTTACCAACTTGGGAGCAAAAAATGCGATGGTAAGGTAGGAGAAGGAGACGTAGCCGGGAATCCCAGCAGGCTCTCGATATAAATCGTCATGGGGCTCTAATTCTCGCCGCAGTTTATATGTTATTGCATTTATCACGTGTACGTGACCAGAATGAACGACTCTCGAAAGTCTGTGGTGTTACCACGTTCGGCCGGTTGTGCTGCTGGCAAATCGTGATGGTGGCGGGCTTTCTAGGCAACGCAGTAAAACCGCCCTCACCCTTACCAAAATCGTGGACCACACATGGTAACCGTGAGAGGTGTTCGCTACGTGAGGGCATACATCAACCTGTCAAGCAGCGACTCGTACACAACCCACGAAATAAAAAAGGCGAGAAATAATTTTTATATACCTTAATGGGATATGTATATATATAAACACACCCGACTGTCAGAAAAGTTTTACTTTCGAGCTCAATTCTTTTTACACGAACAGTTTGTACTTCTAGCTCCCACATTCGAGAAACATTTAATATCTACCTAGGTGGGTGAAAAAATTGTATTTCCCAAAAATATTGTTATACGATAGTATCACCTTTAAGCTATATTTCCTGAAAATTTTATTGAAATATTCCTAAAATTGAATGAGCTACAGCATCTAACAGTCCACCGGGCTGAGCCTTTTTCTCGAATCACTGTTTTCAAAGTCGGTGGACGTGATATCTCGAGAACTACTTAATGGATTGTTTCTAAGTTTATAGGAGAGACGATGAGAAACATTTAAAGGTCGTTGACGATCTCACTTTTTTCAAATGGACCTTCATTTTTTTATAGTACCGTAAAAATGACGACTTTTTTCATAGATTTTGTATGCTAGCGTTTCAATCCGTCACCACGTTGAAAAAGAAATGATTTTGAAAACCGACGATCGTCATCGACTCGTATTTATTGTTTACTTGAATAATCCATTTGGTTTTCAGATTCCAGATGGATCATTTAAGCTGGAGTATGTCCACCATCAAACGTCGCGAAAAAATGGCATCATCTGCCAGCGGCCATATCTTTGTAGTTCTGTCGTATTTTTTGATGATTTTTTAAAGGGGTTACGTGAGTTTGAAAATTTAAAAAAATCAATTTTTTTGATGTTTCATTATCTAATAGTACAATATGTCTAGAATATTCTCCGAAAGTTTCAAGCCAATCGGAGTAAAAGTCTGGGAGAGAGAGTCTTTGGCAATTCCCCGTGTTGGGAAATACCGGGAGCGACGCAAGCATATCGCATTTTTCTCAAAACATTATTTTTTAAGTCGGTGGAGACGGTTTCTCAAAAACGAATGCACCGATCGTATTGAAATTTTGTACACTTCTTCAAAATAGCATTGACTAGTGATTGAATGAAGGTTTTTTTTCGATTACAACTAATTTTACAACGCTATACATAGTGTAAATCAGAGATGTCCATACCTCGATACTTTTGTATCGAGATACAAAAAAGATACTCGCTACATTTGTTTTGAGTAGCGAAATTTTTTCGCTACTCGATACAAATGTAGCGCTACAAATTTTTTTCGCTACAAATGTATCGAGTAGTGAAATTTTTTTCGCTACTCGCTACATCTGAATCGAGTAGCGACATTTTTTTCGCTACTCGCTACATTTGTATCGAGTAGCGATTTTTTTTTCGCTACTTGTTACATCTGGATCGAGTAGCGAAATTTTTTTCGCTAGTTGCTACAAATGTATCGAGTAGCGAATATTTTTTCGCTACTCGCGAAAACTACGCGATACAAATGTATCGAGTAGCGAAATTTTTTTCGCTGCTCGCTACACATGTATCGATTAGCCATTTTTTTTTGCTAATCGCTACAAATGTATCAAGTAGCGAATTTTTTTTCGCTATTCGCTACAAATGTATCGAGTAGAGACATTTTTTTCGGTACTCGATACAAATGTAGCGAGTAGCGAAAGTTTATTCGCTACGGGCTACTCGATACTTCTGTATTAAAGTATCAAAAATGTGAGTAAGCGCAATTTTGTTCGAAAAAACGGTATACCGATATAGCACTGTAGTGGCGAACACAGACACTTTTCGCCTTCTTCTCTCTATATATAACCGACAGTTAATCATAGGCAACACAACGGCACGTGAGTTCGTTCGATCGAGTAGTGAAGAAAATTCACTACTCGATCCAAATGTAGCGAGTAGCAAAAAAAAATGACCGCTACTCGCTACAAAATTCGCTGCATTCGTATCGGGTAGCGAAGTTTTTTTCGCTACTCGATACCAATGTAGCGTATCGGTCGATACAAATTTTGGACATCTCTGGTGTAAATAGTACCAAAAATTGAACTATATTGCATACAGCTCTGCAAAAAAATCCATTTCTTTAAATCCTTTGTTCAATCACTAGCTATACTTATCTACTAACAGAAAAAAAATTGGTTTCAATTTCAGATAAAGCTGTCATGAGTTATCCTGACCACCTGGACGACACTTTTTCAAGGGGTCTCCGGAAACAATGTCCCACTGGCTGAATTTCCCAAATTTTTGGATGCAATTTTTTTTAAACATCGTTGAAATGTTGCTCTTTTATGTGTTGAATAAAATAATTTATATATATATATATTTTTTTTTAAATAGAGCAAATATGCGTTTTGTTGGCTTTGAAACCCACGTAACCCCTTAAAGGCTTTCAATATATGTATATTAGTTCTAAAAAAATGCATTTTTGACCAACCGTTTTCCAGAAAGAAGATCGTAAATTGGCCATTTTTGTCGGGCTTCTAGGTAGATGGAGCCCCTCATTTTTCCTACAATGAGAATGTATGCATAAAAAATGCAGGAAAAGGGTTGCTCAAATTCCGAGTATGAGGTTATGCGACAATGATCGGAGATTTCGACCCAAACTGCGGGTCTTAAGGGGTTAGGCAACTCTGGAAGCCGAAAAAATAGGATTTTTGGGGATTTTTTTCTTCAGAAAAACTACAAAATAAATCGAGATTACAAAAAAGGGTGTTTATCATACATACCAAAATGGCCACTGTGCACCGTTTATCTCAAAACTGCATTTTTTAAGTTGACCGGAAATATAACTCAGACAATTTTCAACCGATTCACTTGAAATGTTGAATATATCTTTAAAAATATATTGTCTATGGAAGTAAGTAGGATTTAAAAAAATATTTTATATTTAATTTGTTATTAACAATTATCTGACGATTTTTAAGCAAATTTTTCACTCCGGCCAACTTGAAAAATGCAGTTTTGAGATAAACGCTGCACAGCCGCCATTTTGAAATTAATCGATTCAAAATAATTTTGTCTACGCTCACTGATATATATGATAAACACCCTTTTTTGTAAACTCGATTTATTTTTCAGTTTTTCTGGAAAAAAATCCTCCAAAATTTTCCTCCTACTTTTTCGGCCTCTAGAGTGGCCTAAGGTCTTAAGCGTAATAGACGAATAGAAAAAGCCGCCTTGACTTTCTAATCCATTTCAAAGACAGAATGATACTCTTTTTCTAATTGAAAAAAAAAATCAGTGGCTCGTCTTCATTTTATTTGAGGAAAAACGAAGAATCTTTCAGAATGCGGGAATGGAACCGAAGATTGCCTTCTCGAAGTGTAATCATTAAAAAAAAATGTCGCAGCCCCAACGTTACGATCGATCGTAAATGCTTTTCCGTACACTTTCGACCCACGCTTGTTCTCGCGATTTCTCCAGTCCACGCGCTCGCGTCTGACAAAGCTCTTGGGTATCCTCTTTTCACGTTTTATCGCTCCTCGTTCTCACTCCACGGTGCGCGGTGTAACGATCGAGAATTCACATAAAACGTACTGATAATTGGAGCACGACCAGGCAAACGGCAAAAGGGAGAGAAAAGCAGAAGAAGAAAAAAAAACGGCCTCCATTTCGGTATAGATGCGCAAACGCGATGAGAGCGCTTCGCGCTCAAACTTTACCGTGAGTTCAAGGATCTGATTGCTTTTTTAAGTTACGCGATACGAAAGCAGATAATTACTTCGCCAGCTCGCGTATTCTCGAGTGAATATAAAATACCATCTCTCTTTTCTCTCTCTCTCTCTCTCTCTCTCTCTCTCTCTCTCTCTCTCTCTCTCTCTTTCCCGTCTATTTCCTCTTTTGGAATCTTGAAATTTTCTGGCTATGCGCCCATCTTAACGCTACACCGACTATACGCGATCAAATACGTTTTTTTGTCTTGATGTTTTTCCTCTGTAATTTCTCGCTCGCTCATAGTCCGGGCTAATTTGGACAAAAAACTTTTCGGCTCTTGAATTTTCTGCAGTACGGCATTATTTTTGGCTCTCCAATTACTGCAGTACGCGGCCTCGAAGGAACGAGGCGGAAGCGGAGTTTGGCTCGCCCTCTTTCACGAAATTATCAAGTATAAATGTTTTTTTTTTCAATAGTGTCGAGATTTTTTCGACGTCCATTAAAAAAAAAGAAGATACTTTTCCATGGCCGATAATCAACGTTGAGTGACATTAAGAGGTAAGGCCACGGTAGCGGGGGAAAAAATAAGTATATTTTGGAAACTTTTTTAGCGGCACCTGGTATTTGGTGAAACTGAAGAAAGTACAACATACCGCTTTTTGCGTTTATCGAAAGAAAGAAAAAACCCGTAATCGTTGCGATTGTTTGATGATAATTACAAAGTTAAAACAATAAACGTTCTGTTTTATTTTATGTAAAAATAATCCCCTAATATCAGATATGAGAAAAATTGAGTTTGGGCCCTCATATCGATTATCCGATTATAGGCAACCTTTTTGAATACCATGATTTCCGGCAAACATATTTTTTGTAAAACATATAACTCAAAGTATTCAAATGCAATGCGTAAAATATTGAGAGCATAAATAAGTCTCCGCCGTTTGACGAATGTTCGCCGGACCAGGAGGTTATGGTTGAAATTGTCAGATGTAAAACGTCGATGAATACATTGACATTTTTTCAGATTTTATTCAAATTTTTTTTAAAATGTTTTTTCCAGTACTAGGTGCTTTTGAAACATTGTAAAAAAATGCAAAAAAAATGTCAACATATTCAAAACGAAATACAGCAACATATTCCCCTCTTGAAATTTTGGCTCTAACTCAATAGTTTTCGAGATTCGCCAATCAATTGTTCAGACGATTCTCCGAGGTTCGGGCAAACAAATTTTAGAAAAAAAAACTGAAAAAATTAAGGCGAATTCAACATCGAATATTTAAATAAACGTTTCTCCTCCCGAGATTTTGTTATGAACGCCATACTTTTCGAGTTGAGCCATCCCACTCATCAGACTTTCGAGCGAAAATAGTTTTTAAAAAATCTCAGAGCACAATTAAAAAAAAAATACCATACGATCCAGTATAAACTTACGCAACTTTTTACATCTTTGACATTTCCTCTTAAACCCTATAGTTGTTGAGTTACGTTACATTTTCCAAGATTTGTCTTTTTTAGCAAAAAATGAAATAACTTTGAGAAACAAAAATCGTACCAAACTTAAAAAAAAACGAAAATGGAGCTCCTGCTACCCCGTCCAAGTTTATCATGGATAAACATGAAAAAAAATTGCTCCATAGGTCATGCGCCCACTTCTCGATAGTCGAAAAAAAAACCGAAAAACAGTCTAGTACAACAGTGCGTACCGGGTCGAAAAGAAATCATAAGAAATCTTTCAAAAAGAAAAACACAGCTGGAACATAAAGGATAACATAAAAAACCCTCCAAAACGCCGTTCGATAAATGTGGTTAGCTTTTTTTTTGACGAACCCAGGTAGGAATTGACGATGAAAAAAGGGCTCGCCAAGCTCTGAAACAAGGCTCACATTTTTTTATTCAGGCTGAGCACCAGCCTGATTTCAGGCCTAGCTGAACCCCTGAATGATAACGCGGTTTCAGGCTGTTGCACACAGGCTTGACCAAAGGCTGGTAGAAAAGCCTGTACTAAGCCTGAAACGACGAAACAACAAGGTTCAAAACGAGCCTTAATGAAGCCTTTACGAGCATTTATGACCAGGCTTATCCCAAACTCTTCTCGAGGCTATATGAGGCCTGTTTTTTAGTTTTCTATATTCTACATTGGGATAAATTCAATAAATTTGTAAAGAATTTATTTTATTTATTATATATATTTATTATTCATTACATTATTTGTTATAAAATATATATAAAATATTTTAAACACAATACTTTATTTTATTTATTGTTTATGGGACACGTAATACACAGAGTGTACGCAAACCCCAGAGAGTGAGTATATACGAAATGTGTATGTGACGAGAAAAAAACTTTTTTGTGTACCTCATAAATATCGATAAGAGAATATGTTTAAATGTTCTGAGCTGCCTCCTTCGCTTTCGTTTTTCGTGCCTTCGCACCCGACAAATTTATTGCTAATTTTTTTTTCATAAAAGTACAGAAAAAATATTATTTAAAATCTATTTTATTTTATCACAACCTGAAACAAGCCTGCATCCAGCCTTGATTTTTGAGCCTTTAAATTCACTGGCTGAATAAAGCTTGAAATAACCCTGAGTTTAGGCTAAGCAGCCAGTCTTGGTTCCAGGCTGCTCCAAACGATGCAATGAAACCTGGCCCAGGTCTGTCTCACTCAGGCTCGGTGAAACAAAGCTCGCACAAGTTTGTTTCCATCGTCAGCCTTTTGATTCCGTACCTGGGAAGCTATGTAACTTTTCGTGCGGCAAGAAATATCGACCGTTGTATTCAAACTTTTGAGCGGCAGTGTATATCACATAATGAGTTAATAAATAGTATATTTATATATGAATATCTCTTTGTTGACCAAGTAACTCGTTATTTCTGAGCCCATTGTCTTGATTTCAATGCCACTTGAAGAAGGCTCTCGGAGATTCATGGCGAAGCCATCCCGTGTTTCAAGCTCTTCTATAAAAACTTTATCCAATCCGAGTTAACTCTGAGAAGGTCTTATTTTTTTGTTTACCTCTATCCGAGGAACCTCTCGAAACTTTGGTAGTTTCTTCGTACACGAGCCGCTCCATCCATTGTACGGTGACATGAGTGGACGATACTAGAGTAGCTCACTAGACTCGGAGAACGGATCATACTGACGGTAAAGATTGATACTGATTGCACTTTACCAATGACGCGTGAAAGTCAACGAGACACTATACCAAATCGATGGTTATATTTCTCACCGCAGGTGGCGAAATTTGCGCGCCTCCTGAAGGAAAAATGGAAAGCTCTTGTATATGTACTTCTTATATATGTACTCGGGAGAATTGTACGGAGCTTCGGAACACTACCCACGAAAGAACTGTGATCTTTTTTGCTGTTGTCGTTTTTTTCTTTATTTGATCTTCTTGTTGGTTTTTCTTTCGCGAAACGACAAAAGCCGACGAAATCCCAGGGACCTTGTGTATGAACAGACGTCTCTCGATGTTCTGAAAACTTGATGGAGTGACCCTAACCCAACGTGGCAGGTCGCTCGAGCAAACCCATCTGCGAAAGAATTTGGCGAAGTGACGCTTGTGCTACAAATGTAGAGGATTGCGTTTGTGATGTGGGTGTGCCTGTGTGATGTGTGTGTGTGTGAGTGTGTGTAGATCGAAAGGATAGCAATGGGAAGTACGATAGGATTGTACCGTGTGATACAGGGAAAAACGGAGCACCGAAGGTGTATGTAAAAAAAAAACAAAATGGGAAAGTGTGCTTCGAAGTCGGTGGCTCGAGGGGTAGACTTTGGGTTTTCCACTCGATCTACTATTTCTCTCGTAATGTATGATGTATCCAGTATTCTGCGTGAATCGGAATGCCTTTTGGTCTGCGGTTTGGATACTTGTTTTTTTTTTCTTCCGGTGACCCTGATTCCGTAGTTTTGGAAATTAATATAAAAAAGCGGTAACGTTGAGTTTCTCTTCGGGTTCTTTGATATTCTTATCTTTCCATTGTTTAGTTTGTTCTCTACGTAATTGAACAGCTGAAAAAATAAGCTTTGTTATTTATTCGACTACGAAAGAATCGCGAGTGATTCTGTGAAAAATAAGTATGGCAATTTTAGCGCATTTCGATTTAATTTGTTTATTAAAAAAATATACATAATTAACGTACAAGAGAAACGTACACATGCTTATAAAAACTTGGATCGCGGAAGATTTACAGATTCGATTATTCGAATCTGAATTGTAAAGCGTGCGAAAACGAATGCTCGATAAATCGACACAGCGTGTATTTCGAGCAAACGGTTTATGCGAAAAAGTGTAGGTATGCTAGTTTTTTGTACTTAAGTACAGTAGCAAGGATGAACACACAGTCCAGTGTTCCCGTCTCGTAAATATCCCTCAAGACATCGACAACCGTTCAACTGGCAATACTGGAAATCGAAAGTTCGGATATTTAAGCGTTGCGTTATCGCTTCAACGGGCGAAGGACGCGGCCTGATAAGTCAGTTGTGATAAAGGCATAATTACTTGCGGACAAATTTCCGGCCTCGGGACTGCGCACGTTGGCTCACATACGGCACCGCAGTGAGCTGGTGCCGCATTCATTCCGCATGTTGCATCCGCGTCAATAAAATCTAACACACACAGACATACGTAAAATTCTCGATTGTTCGATATCCCGCAATGCTGAAAAAGGAGACAAACTGATCACGAAATGTTTGGGTTTCGATAAATTTTCATTCCGTGATTGTTTTCATCTAAATCTTCGCGACGGGTGTACAAAATTGTTGGGTATTTATACGAAAAAGCGATTCAGTGACATTAAGGTGGAACACCACTGTGACGTGTAAAAAAATCGATATTTTGTTTTGAATTTTCTCAAAGTATCATACATATTTAAGAATTTGTGAAAAAAATGCAAAGTCAAATATGGAAAACTGACCAAGTTATCGATGATTTAGTGAGAGCAGGTAGCGCTGTGATTTACGTATACTAAAACTTTCAATCGCGCTTTTCTCGGACTGGCAAGGATAACTATAATTATCTGATATTAGATTTCAAAAAATCTAAATTTCCGTCATTGCAGTAGTTATAACGTAGACGTTTTGTTTTTGTTTTGAAATTCAGTAATTTTTACGCTCCCGAATATAAGTAAAAATTACGCCAAAATTACACTTTTTTAACACCCTCCATTTTATGAACTTTTTTTTTCGGCAAACGGCTACGTATTTATATACATTATAAAACTTTTTTAGAGAGACACAACTGTGACGGGTAAAAAATCGATCTTTTTGCATTTTCTCAAAATGTACATATTTAAGAATTTGTGAAAAAAAAATGCAAGGTAAAATATTGAAAATTGATCAAGTTACTGACAATTTAGTATGAGCTACGATTTGCTTATACTAAGTCTCAATCGCATTTTTCTCGAAACGACTTTTCCCGACCTGGCCGGAATAATAACTCTATAAATGTCCGATACTCAATTCTAAAAGATCAAAATTTCCATAATTGCAGCACCTACCGTTGTACGTAGACGTTTTTTCTTGATTTGAAATTTAGTATTTTTTTAAGCTCCCGAGTATTAGTAAAAATGTCGCCCAAATTACACTCTTTTTACTCCATTTTGCGAACTAAAAAAAAACACATTTTTTATACATTGGCTTTATTATACTTCAATAACGTTGTTAATTTTTAACTCTTTAAAATAAAAATGTACATGAAAACAGGTCAATGTATGCTTAACAACATACCTTTTTTTCAAATTTCAAATAAATAATCTAGTAGCCAACAAAAAATTGGAAAATGACCTTTTTCAGCCAGTCACAGCGGTGTCCGCCCTTAATGATTCGTTTTTTTATGGGAAAAAAATAGATGGATGATAATTTTCAACGCGCTTCTTTCTTTTACAAGCAAATTATTCGTATAGTCATGAAAAATAATATTTACAGAACTTTCTTGTAACATATTCATTGTTATGTCAGTTATTATTCATTTTTTTGCAACATCGTATTCAAAATTGTCGAAACCAAAACATGTCCCAAAAAATGTTCCCTCATACTGGGTGTATAGATATACAGAAAATACATCATACACGTATTATTTCTAACATTACTAGCGTTACTGTTGTCGACGGATTAAATAAATTTACTGAAAAAATTACCGACCAATAAATTAGAAATTGAATGACATACCACTGAAACGTGATATTGAAGCGCAAAGCACAACAGCCAACGATACTTTCATCTTGAGGAAATCTCGTGGTCGAGGACAAAGAAGTAATGAATTCGCAAACACGCCGCACGCTCGTGTTAAGCACGATACGAAAAATAAATACGTTGCTGAATAAACGATAACTCGTTCGAATTTAATCTCCGGGGCGGGGAATTTAATAATCCGGGGCCATATTGATTACGAATTTTCCCACTGTCATTAATTAAAGGAAAATCGTTAACAATTACAATAATCGTAAATACCCGCGTAGAAATTTCTTAGGGTTAGCCTGATCGGGATCAGGCCCCGATTGGGGTGTGATACGGGTAACACCTATTACGGACATCCTGATCCGGCCCCGACCGGGTCGGAAGTATCTAGGCCCTAGATCAGGCAATACTAAAATGACCATACTAAGGCTTTCCCCGATAGGTCCCTACCAAGGCTTGCCCTGATAGGCTTTCCTCTTATTTTCCACATGGAAATTTCGATTTGACAGCATCGTAGCTTCGGAGTTTCGATGTATTACTGAATTCTATAAAAAAATGTTTTATGGACTGTCACGACAAAAAAAGTTATGCAACTCAGATGCGTGTTAGAAGAGCTTGACAGATTTGTAAGGCCGAGAGAGAGGAATTGTATATATATATATATATATATGTGTGTGTGTGTGTGTGTGTGTGTGTGTGTGTGTGTGTGTGTGTGTGTGTGTGTGTGTGTGTGTGTAAGGTTAAGTTTGTAAAATCAATAGAATGTTATTCGATAGAACTCTTTAATTATCACAATGCTATCAACTAATTGATATACTTAATGTGATACAACAAATAATTATAGGAATTCATTTGGTCTCTTATGCCATATCTGCAACCAAGATGTTACAAGCACTCGGTAGCATAGGGGCAGCGTGCGTAGCTATATGTAGGAAGGCACTAGGTTCAATACCCATATAGGTGAAATATTTTCTTCGAACAACATTATTTCAGCAGGCCAGGGTATGACGAATTATGATAAAAAAATCATTGTAGAAGAACCCTAAATTAAGTGGTTCATTTCATTTTGGATTTTTAAAATATTTTAAGCATACAGGATACTTGGATTTACAGTGTATAGTGTAAGCAAATAAAGATTTATTCTAATCGAATCTTTATTTATTCAATTTAAATATATTTAATATTGAAAAAAATAGCTGAAACGAATAAGATCATTGTAGGTCGTGAGACACGGAAAAAAACATATTGGATTTAAAAGGGTTCTATTTAAATTAAATATTTATTTCTGATCAGGCAACCTGATAGGGGCCTCATCAGGCAACCAGGGCCCTTTCAGGCTGCCGTATTAGTGCCTTACCAGGGCAGTCAGGCAACCTGAACGGGCCCTGATTTGGGCCCTATCAAAATTTCTACGCGAGTAGTCAACTGATTTGAGAAGCGGTTTGCAAAATCGATTGATCAAAGGAAAGCGACAAAGTTTCGAACTTAATTGATAGTTTCATTTAATTGTCATTGTCTTATTATTTTTATTGTTTATTTTTCGTGATTAAAAATATCCCCGCATCATTTGGATCCAGTGTCATATATCTGTTTACTTTTACTTAGGGGGATACATCAAGCTAGAGGCCTGAAAAAAATGGCCAAAATCCGATTTTTTTTCTGGGCATGGTCGGTGTATAAGAAACGCATTTTGTTTACCAAAAGATACTGAAAAACAACAAAGACATGGTCGCCGGCTGATAATGAAGTTTTTTCTCGCGACGTTTAGCGGTGGACACCCTCCACCTTAAACGATCCATTCGAAATCTAAAAACCAAATGGGTTATTTGAATTAACATTGAATACGAGTCGTTGACGATCATCGATTTTTTAAATCATTTTTTTAACAACGTGACGACGAATTGGAACTCGAGCATACAAAATCTGTGAAAAAGGTCATCATTTTTACGTAACTATTAAAAAATAAAGATCGATTTAGAAGAAGTGAGATCGTCAACGACCTTTAAAAGTTTCTAATCGTATCTCCTGGAAATTTGGCAACATTCCATCAAGGGGTTCTCGAGATATCATGTCCACCGACTTTGAAAACAGTGTTTCGGCATATCGCTCGCTCGGCCAACTGTTAGAGGCTGTAACTAATTTAATTTCAGGAATATTTCCAAACTCGTTACATTTCCAATAGTAAATAGTACATGTTACAATAGTAACATTTCTAATATAGCTAAAAGGTGATACTATCGAATAAAAATATTTTTGGAAAATTCAATTTTTTTTACCAACCAGGTAGATGTAGCCCATTAAAATAATATAAAATCATTAGGCAGCCAACGCTCGCCCGCGCCATAAGAAAAATTTCTTACCCTGGCATTTGGGCTGTCATTGTCTAAAGCTCATTTGGCAGAGTCCAAGTAATATTTTTTATTCTTTTTTATCTTTAAAAATAAGGAAATGTGGAGGCCGGTAAAGTTGTCAGTTTTAGACCATTTTTGCTACGGGGTTTATCTAAAAAACTAAACTAGTTAGGAATTTCTGTATATTATGTACCATATACTTATTCAAACAACAAATACTGAAAACGCCGAATCATAATATAGTATGTATAATAATTTTTTGTATACATAATACAATAAATTGATAATGAAAATATATAAAATTATTGTTGTTTAAATATTAACATTACTAAACTACTTATTTTCGGAGTCGGTGTCAGGAAAGAACGAGAGATTGACATCGCGGAAGAAACGAGATTGCAAATTAAAAAATGACTGTAAATCGTATATTTCATTTATTTTTCTTCGCCTCCTCGTTTGCTGCGAAAATATGACAACATTGGCAATTGGCTGGTACAAACTCCAAAAATAAGTAATTTGGTATTGTAAATATTTAAACAACATTAACTTAATATGTTTTCATAATGAGCTTACAGCAGGAGTATACAAAGCTTTCTTTACCTATCATCGCCCCATCTAGTTTGTTTAGTACTACCTAAGAGTTAAGACAGAAAAATACCATTACCGGATTAAATATCTAGTTTTGAGATGTTTAGTTAAAAAAAGTATTTAAAAAAAGTATCTAGTTTAAAAAAAAGTTGAATGATTTTTTGTACGGGACCCTAATAGAGCGAGGCCCAACTCGCACTTGGCAGGTTTTTTTTGTTGTCAAGCTCACGTAATTATTATGAACTCAGGAGCATCGCAGTATATAGCTCGAGTATAAACAGTTTTGCGCGATAACATGTAACGAGCATAATGTAACGCAAATTGGAATGCGTTAGAAACAGGTTTCCGGACAGTACGAGGGGGCGACTACAAATAATCGGGCTTCGGGTACTTTGCATGTGACTTCATCGTTCGCTTTTCCGTGGGACCCAGTCATGATGGAGCGGAACATTTTCGTCGTGCTGCTACTAGTAGTTATCATCATGAACGCAAGTAAGAATTGGGCAACGTTCGTTACATGATTCCTTCATCAGTAATAATCGAAAAGCTCAGCAGTACGCCATCACTATATTTATCAAACCGTGATCAAAAGGTTTCCATCGCACGTTCAGTTTTTCTCGTACCAAACTTAAGGTATTCCTTTCAAAATGCGGGTTATATGAATAATGAAATTATTAATAACAAAATTAATGACAAAAAAGTTAATAACAAAAAATTCTGCTTTTTTTTCGACTTCTTTGTAGTCGGGGGCAGTGCTCAAGGACAAATGTGCTCGGAAAATCAAACTTGGACTACGTGTGGCACTGCTTGTCCGCCAGCATGTGAGCAAGCACCTGCAACGAGCTGCACTCTGGTATGCATTCGCAGCACTGCAATGAACACAATATTTACGCCGGCCAGTAGCAAATCATAGGTTATGTGCGTTACAGCAATGCATTGTGGGCTGCCAATGCCGGCCGGGATATCTTCTGAAGGAAGATGGTGACTGTACACTGCCGCAAAATTGTTGAAGTTGCGAATCAATAGAACAGTAGTAGAACACTCCTATAAATAAACCCCATTGCGTACCACGGTTTCCTGTTCGAAGAACTGGTTGATAAGAAGCCAAGTGAAAAAATGTCAGCGTCTGCAAATAAATTGTACCCCGACAGTAGTAAAAATTAATTTTCCATTTCAAGCACCGCTGGCCTGGATTGATACTTGGATGGGTGACCGTTTAACCGCGTGCGCATTGGCTGCTGGGCCGGAGGCCGTTTTACTGAGTTTTCGATGATAACGCAACTGCTAACGCACAATGACAAAGTCATTTTAATCAGCACAAGCTTTTCAGTTTCCCGGTGCCCTGGTGTAAATGGAAACGGACGTGCTGTGGAAAAGATTGGCTGTGGGAATACCGTAGGGGATCTCCGAGGAACTGGAGATAGTGACGTGTGTCGGATAAAAATTAATCGGATAGGATCATGAAAGTCTCCAAGAGATACGAAGGAACGTTAGACAAAAAAGATTTAAAATGATAGACTTTTTCAATTTTATTTAATGACTGACAATAAAATACGAAAAGTACAGTCGTGTGAATAACTAAAGGTGCCTAGAAAGGTGACACTGACAGTGATGATGCAAAAATTCAGATAATTTAGAATAATCAATATTTGATGCAATCAAAGAAATTCGATTAGAATCTAATCGTAAAAGTTCGGAACGCTTGTGACAAATCGTCTTGATTGAATCAATAAAAACACTTGAAAATGCGCCCTCGTGCTGATGTTGTCGGTAGACTCAAGTGATAAGAAACGCTTCCGCGTTTTATTTTTCTTCGATGTCTGGTATATTCGGCGATCTTGTGACAGTTGAAGCAATTTGTACAAAGCAATTGAGACTGCGCCACACCCAAGCAAACAATGTTGTGAATAATAACAGCAAATGGCAGAAAAACAAAGTGATTTTCATGGAATGAGTATCGCTATAAATATTCGGTTGCCAACCGAACGAGTTATCAGTTTGTCCTCACAAGCCTACGGAACACAGTCATCATGAGTCGTTCCGTTTTTGCCTTTTTCATCGTTGCGGTGGTCTATCTGCTTTCCAGTAAGGATATTTTAATACCTAATGATTGTTATTACAATAAATTGCAAATGTAGTTCGACTTTCTCTGTTTTGTGCGAAAATATTCATTAAGGAGCTACACCTACCTAGAGGAGCGAAAAAAATTGCCAAATTCGAAAAAAAAACTCTGGCAGCGGTTGGTGAATAAGAAACGTATTTTTTTAACAGAACATTTTTACTGGACCGGTCTGGACCGATCGACACCAGTCGATATGCCTTGCCGCACTAAAACTCAGATAGCTTCGTCAAAAAAAAGATAACCACATTTACCGAACGGCGTTTTTAAAGACACAAATACAGCTTTGTTTTGCTTTTTTGAAATATTTTGTATGATTTTTTTTCGCAAAGTTATTTTATTTTTGGCTAAAAAAGACAAATTTTGGAAAATGCAACGTAACTCAAGAACTATAGGATTTGAGAGGAAATTTTCCTCTGACATTTTTTTTGGACTATTTTTGCTCATAACTCTGACGAGTAGGATGTCTTAAATTCGAAAATAAAAATGTCTGGGATCGATTGGTGAATAAGAGACGCATTTTTTTAGCCCAAAACTTTTAAGATATATTGAGAGCCTTTTAAAAAAATCACATAAAAATCACCTTCACTAACATCAAAATCAGATGTTCTTAAATCTTTTTCTTCAACAACGTGGCGACGAATTGAAACCCGAGCATACAAATGTATGAAAAGCGTCGTCACTTTTACGTAACTATTAAAAAATGAAGATCGATTTTGAACAAGTGAGATAGTGAGAAGTGAATTTTCCGGGAATAGCTAAAAAGTGATACTATCGAAAAAAAATATTTTTGGAAAATGCAATTTTTTTACTCACCTGGGTAGATGTACTCCGTTGATGTATCAATATGTTAATAATTATTCTGACTCGTGAATTTGTTAGGCCCATTGGAAGTACATGCAGGGGATGAAGTGTGCTGTGGAGAAAATGAATATTGGAACGATTGTGGCTCTCCCTGCCCGATGACGTGCGAATATCCCGAAGCCAGAGCTTGCGTCAAGGTTTGTAACTGCAAGCTTGACATTTCCTCGGATAGCCACGGAGCCAACGATACAATGTTTTAATTTCTCTCATTGCAGCGCTGTGACCCGGGTTGTCATTGTAAACCAGGATATTTACTACGAAGGGATGGTAAATGCGTGCTGCATTGCGACTGTTTCTAAAAGAAAGCAGCCGACGGTTAAATGAAAACGAAGTGTTCACGATAAAAACGAAATGTGACACCGATTCAAGTAACACTGAACCTAAATAATTAAGAAAATTACACACCCAATTACGCCAGTTGTTTAGGTCAATCGCAAGTGTTTTTGTAATTTCTCACAAAAAACTCATATATGATTTTTTATCTAATATATTATTGGATAAAAAGTCTAAAAGTTACGTATATTATGTTAAATAATATATTTATATTATTGAACATAAGACTGTTATAGGACTTACTATATCAGCTATATCAATGACCAAAAGATTTAAAAAATGATCCAATGAGTCGATTGAATAAAAGAGAGGAATCGTCGGGGACAATTGAAGTGTACAATACCACAAGTGGAAAGTTTAAATTTTGTATGTTGTAAATACGTTGAAAATATATTTAAGAAAAATATGTAAACCTGTTCGCCCCTTGATGAGATTAACCCCAACGAAATCAATCCTAATCGATATCTAAGTATTAAGTAAATCTTACTTCGCGTGTGCGTCGTTATTGTTACAAACGAAATCACATACCGAAATATGTGCATTAGAAATATGAAATAAACAGTTTAATGGGGGAAAATACGCTAAAAAGAAATTCCGGAAATAATGGAATTACGTTAAAAACGACGCATGTATTCTGATAGTATGCAGATGGGGTCCAAAAACATTAAACAAACTTTAATGCGTATGCAGGCGAGGAGAAATATTCTCATATAAATGCTGTCGCGGTTGTTACATTACGAATGTCAAAACAAAGCGTTAGACGAAAATCTCATTATTTTATCAAGCGTTTGTCAGAATGTTGATTGTTTGTTCGCTGCTGCGAAAGCAATCATAAAATAACAAGCGAAATCAAAGCTAGCTTTAGCTATCGGAGTTCAAAAAATCCTGATGCGTTTAAAAATTACAACCAACGATTGCAGGCGACCTACGATTGAAATAATTTCACTTTCTGAAAATTATTTTGTACAGCGGTGCATCAAAAGATGGTGGGTTGAACGAAATTCTATATGGTGTTGAAGTTTGCACCATTGGTGCAAACTTTATTTATTTTTCTTATTATTATTGTTATTCGAAACGTTTTCTTGCAAATTTATATTCTAGACCGATGGACAAGTATGTTGAAAAAATTTTAGAACGATTTTTGGAGGCAAAAGCTACCAAAATAAGTTAATGGGATCTAAAAATATTCACTTTCATTGCATTCCAACAATTGAAACTTCAAGGTCATATTTCTATAGGGGCAAAATAATTGCATCGTCTTTCCTCTACATTACTTTGATCATACTGTTATCAGTCTGACATGGAAAAACGTAGAAATTTCATACTAAGGTTAGTGATGCCATCTATTTCGCACTTTAATACTTTGACTGTGACCTCTATTATGACAGCTGACGTAGCTAATAGCAGTACCCTTCAAAGCTCTCTTTTATTATCTGGCATGGTTCGAGCCTCGCGCTGGGGGCTGCCGCTTCTCCCACTATGCGCTACCCAGATCGATATTCGACACATAGTGTGTGGGGGGTGTTGCTACCGTGGAGGTCCCGATAATAGAGGTCACAGTGTATCTCATTGACCGATAGCAGAGTCGCTGGTGAGCGTAAAATGAATTGTATTTGGCTTACGAAAAAGAACTTCCCGGTTCACTATAGTTTCCAGACCGATATGAACTGCCGCTCAAAAGTTTGGATACACCAGTCGATATTTCTTGCCGCCCTAAAAGTTACATAGCTTGGTCAAAACAAAGATAACCAAATTTAGCGAACGGCGTTTTGAAGGGAACAAACTCAACTTTATTTTGCTTTTTTGAAATATTTTTTATGATTTTTTTTGACCCGGTACGCATTTTTGTACGTGACTGTTTTTCGGCTTTTTTCGACCATCGAGAATTAGACTTATGGAAACATTTTTGGCATGTTTATCCATGATAAATCTGAACAGGGTAGCAGGAGGATTTTTTTTTCGCAAAGTTATTTAATTTTTTGCTAGAAAAGACACATTTTGGTAAACGCAAGGTCACTCAAGATTTATAGGATTTAAGAGGAAATGTAAAAGATGTAAAAAGTTGTGTAAGTCTATTTCCTGAAATTCCTGAATTATTTTCTGAATTTCCTAAAATTTCCTGAATTTCCTGAATTATTTTTAAATTTTTCCTCGGAGATTTTTTTTATATTATTTTCGCTTGAAACTCTGATGCGTAAGATCGTTTCACTAACAAATTATGGCGTTTATAACAAAATATCAGAAGGAGAAACTTTTTTAATTTTCGATTCTAAATTCTCTTGAATTTTTTTATTTTTTTAAATATTTTTTTTACATTGTTTTTTTCACGTTGTAGAGGCACTTTTGAAACATAAAAAAAAATTGAAAGACATTTGAAACAATGTCAATGTATTCAAAACGAAACACCGCAACATTTCCCCCTCTTGATATTTTATCTCGAACTCAATAGTTTTCGAGATACGCCAATCAAATGTTCGGAGGATTCTACGAGGTTTGGCCAAAAAAATGCCAGAAAAAAATTCTGAAAAAATTTAAGCGAATTTCGAATCGAAAATTAAACAAGTTTCTCCTCCTGATATTTTGTTATAAACGTCATAGTTTTCGAGTTAAGCCATCCTACTCATCAGAGTTTCAAGCGAAAATAGTCGAAAAAATCTCGGAGGAATATTTTGAAAAAATTCCAGGCTATCCAGGATAAGCCTACGAAACTTTTTACATCTTTGATATTTCCTCTTGAACCCTATAGTTCTTGAGTTACGTTGCATTTCCAAAATTTGTCTCTTTTAGCCAAAAATGTAATAACTTTGCGAAAAAAAATCGTCTGAAACTTAAAAAAAAACGAATATGTAGCTCTTGCTACCCCGTTCAAGTTTATCATGGATAAACATCACAAACTTGTTTTCCATAAGTCATGCGCCCAATTCTCGGAAGTCAAAAAAAGCCAACAAACGGTTACGTATAAAAGTGCGTACGGGTCGAAAAAAAAACATCAGAAATATTTCAAACAGCAAAACAAAGCTGAATTTGTTCTCTTCAAAACGCCGTTTGGTAAATTTGGTTATCTTTTTTTTTGACAAACCCATGGAACTTTTATGGCGGCAGAAATATCAACTATCCAAACTTTAGCGGCAGTGTATGAAATTGTGATTGCGCCACAGTACACGCCAGACAGTCGCATTTAAGGGGTTACCCCCACTTGCGATTTTGAAAAAATCGATTTTTTTGTTATTGCATTTTCTTGAAGTATAAGTATCTGAGAATATGTCCTGAAAATTTCAAGTCGATCCGAACAAAATTGACTGAGATATGAGCGTTGAAAGAGAAGAATCCGCGTTGAAAGAGCGTTGAAAGAGAAACTTTAAACGCGTTTTTCTCAAAATGGCATTTCTGAAGTCGGTGACCAAGATTACTCGAACACTAATGAACCGATCTTCTTGAAATTTTGCAGGCTTATTTAATACATAAAAATGTAGTCTTTAATCGTTCGATTTTTTTTTTCGAAAAAAATGGCCGTTTTATAGCCAAAAAACGGCCGTTTTTTTCGTTAAAATCGAACCATTAACTTTGACTGTCCGCCATTTTGTGAAAAATGAATATTTTTTAAAATCCTTCGATTAAAGACTAGTTTATACTTATATTTGACTAAATCCATACGCATTTTTTTTTTCAGATGATCCACTTCGCCGCAATGTTGGTCACCGCAAACCGTGTATATAAAAACATTATTTCATTGACGGCCATTTGCCACTAAACAATGTAATATTTTTCAATAAAAAAATTACTGAAAGTTCTTCAAGATGTGTTCTTTAAGATGGTATATTGATCGATTAAAAAAGTTTTTAAGTTTTCTTTTAAAAAAATCATGAAAAAGGCCTTTTTTTGCGCTACAAGTGGGGGTATCTCCTTAAAGGCAAACACACATCCAAGTTTTGAAATGAGCAACATTGAGATTTAGATTTTGCAAAAGTAAAATCACCACTACAAACCACATACGTAGAATATTTTCCTATCTCATAGTCAGCAAATTACATAGTAAATGTCAATAAGTTTTGAGGATGAGCAAGCATGGCCCGTCTCAACGTACTGCAACGTTACGCAATACTTATATTCGAGTCAGCAAGTTAACCATTTTCATTTGGACGCATACATTTCACTTTTTACCGATTGAACGATTCCGATAAAAATCCGCTCGCATATTCATGCGTAAACATGCCGACGATTTATGCGGGGAGGAAAAAGTATATAAACCGATTGATCGAAACAACGTCGGCATTGTTTGTCAGTCTTTCCGAATTCGCAATCGTATCAAGATGTCATCGAAATTCATTTTGCTGGTTTTAGCCGCAGTATTGTGTGCATGTGAGCGCCACAAGCCTCTATTTTCGCTCCGTGCTCAACAATATGGTGACAAGATATATTTTGTTTATGAAAAACATTTTTCGTGATTTCAGATGCAAGCGCAGATTTTTGCACCGACCCGAACGCGAGTGATCAAATCTGCGGCGGATTGTGCGCGCCCTCGTGCGACGATCTCCATCCGAATCCTCTCTTCTGCCCAGAAATAGTAAGCTTGAAAAATAAATTGAAAAAAGCGCGAACGAAAATCGTTTAATTTCGTAGACGGGTCTCGTAATTTCTTTCACAAATATCTTCGCAAACATGAAACAGTATTGAAGTATTGAATTCTTCCAGAGGACTTATGAAATAAATTATATAAACATTTAGACGATTTATTTTGGCTTAAGTGGCTATACCAGTGTGGACGCTGAAAATTTGGGTGATTTTCGGGAATTTTTTGGAAGAAAAGTACTCAATTAAATGTTTCGGAAAATCAAGAATATATTTGGCTATATTTGACCTATATTACATAATTTTTTCATGGAAAAATATTGAGATCCAAGCGACTTATGCGCTGCTTTCGGAGGCGCCAAAAAAAAAGTTCCTCCACTGCTGACATGATTCCGGCCGATTGAGTAGCTGAAACCGAAAAAGGAAAAAATATTGTTAAACTGGAAGGTATTTCCTGTACAATGACGTAGGATTTCCGAAAAATATCAAAATCTAACAAAATGGCGTAGTTATGAAAAAAAATCTGTTTTCTTGCCTGTAAAATGGTCTTTTTTTTTCAATGCCAAACCCGCAATTTTCATCCAATCGAAAATATTCTACGTCATTGTAGAGTAAATATATTCAAGAGTACTAAGTTCAAATTTCAAGTCATTCGGATAATTGCTCTTTCAGTTACAATGTCAGCAAATTTGAAGAATCTCATTTCGAGAAAAACGCGTCTAAAGATATAACTATCGATTTTTGCACGATAAAATTATATTGATATAAATGATATAAATCATAATGATATTCTTGAAAGTATAAACGGTTGAAAAAGGCAACAACAAAAAATCGATTTTTTAAAAGCGTCACACTGGTATAGCCCCTTAATGGAGATAATTGATAAATACTTTATGTGTTGTCGATATTGATAATTCACGAAGACGCCTAAGTTCGTAATTATTCGTAAGTATATTCAAAATAATCTCGATAATTAAGAAATATCCATGTTTGTCCAGAAATGCGTCTGGGGCTTGACGTCTGGCTGTGGATGCAATCCCGGATACGTCAGGAACAGAGGAAGCGGACCGGCATGCGTTCATCCACAGGACTGTCCCAGCCAAACATGAAGAGCTACCAATAATTCTTACAACAACGAACCCCTTGACAAAAAAAATGTTTTTAATCGGTACCAATGAATAAAATCCCAAAAATATTTATCGAAATTTTTGTCCCTGAGTTATCAATCTCCGAAGGGAACGGAATTTTTTTGATTCACGAAAATAATAGAAAAAAACAAACGGCAATGACTACGACGAATGAAAAAAAAAAGTATTTAACGAGCTACATCAACGTAGGTGGGTAAAAATAGCATTTTCTAAAAATATTTGTATTCGACCTTTTAGCTACATTCTTTGAAAATTTCATTGAAATATTTATAAAATTGAATGAGCTACAGCTTTTAACAGCCGGCCAAATCAAACTTTAAACTTTAAACGCGTTTTTCTCGAAACACTGTTTTCAAAGTCAGTGGATATGATATCTCGAGAACCACGTGATGGATTGTTTCCGAATTTACAGAAGATACGACGAGAAACATCCAAACGTCGTTGACGATCTCCTTTTTCCAAATCGATCTTCATTTTTAAATAGTTACGTAAAAACGATGACTTATTTCAACTTTGTTGATAATATGAATTATCAACAAAATCGACGATCGTCAACGGCTCGTATTTATTAACTTGAATAACCCGTTTGGTTTTTCGATTTTGGATGGATCGTTTAAGCTCGAGAGTGTCCACCGCCACACGACGCGATTTTTGTTGTTGTTGTTTATTTAAGGTTCTTAATATATGTACCTTTGTGTTTAAGAAATGCGTTTCTTTTTCACCAACTATTACCCAGAAAAAAATTCGGAGTTCGGCCATTTTTTTCGGGCCTCTAGGTGGATCAAGTCCCTTGAAAAAACTTTTTCACGATATGCCGAATCGTAATGACTTGTATGCAAAAGCTGCATGATTTAAGGGGTCTGCTCACTCTAGACGCTAAAAAAGGCCATTTTCATGAATGTTTTTGATAGGTTTATATAACAGATGTTGATATAAAAGTTGTTACACTCGATAAATATACTTTCGAAATACACAAAAAAATGTAATGTGTGTTTTTAACCCGAACAAACTTTCAACGCGTTTTTCTCGAAACAACGTTTTTCGACGGCTTGTTGATAAAATCGTCGAAACTGCTAAACCGATCCTTATGAAATTTCAACCACATATGCTTTACAACTATAGCTATAGCGCATATAAAGAATTTTTAAAATTTTGATATTTACTTTTTTTGCCAAAAACGGTGAAAAAACACATTTTTGATTTTTTCGAAAAATGCCCGCCATTTTGTTATTTTTGCATATATCAAAAATCGTATGATATGCGCTATAGCCATTAACATACTGAATTTAAAACCGTTTGATTTTTTGTTTCGTTTGATCCATTTCCGAGATTTCACCAACAGCGCAGATCTACAATTTTTTTAGGATATTTTTTTTAACTACCATTTTCGTCTATAAATATTGACTTAAATAAAGATTTTTTTTAATGTATTCCGAAAGTGTATTTATTAAGTGTAACAACTTTTACATCAATATCTATTATATAAACCTATCAAAAAACTTCATGAGAATACCCTTTTTTAGCGTCTAAAGTGAGAGGACCCCTTAATCATTTTTTTTTCGTCGATTGCGAACGTCGCTGGCATAAACTTATCGTATTAGTAACATGTGGCCGTTTCATTGAGCCTCGCCTTCGTTGAAAAGTACGCTTACCTCGCACAAGTTTTTCGCCCGAAGAATTATCGTGTGCCTTTTGCTTCGTTAATCAATAAATATGCATTCGAGATTATTTGTCTGCCCGTCATACCTTTATACAAGGTGTTAGGAAGGTCGATTAAGGGGGTGATAGGTCACCCTTAAGGGGGTGATAGGTCACCTTGTTAGGAACTTATCTAACCTAGGTTACCTTAGTCCAAAGTCTAAGAATTTCGAGTTATCATGGTAAGTATGACTTTTGGAAAATTTCCCAAAATTAGGTAGTAACTCGTTCATAATGTTCAAATAGACAATACTTGGTAACTAAACAATTATTTGCGTCTTACCTTAATGTGTATTCAATCGACAAACACCAATAAATCATCCATGTCCATACAACTAACTAAATGGGACGTGTTGAATAGTGAAAAACTTCTCAAAAAAATACCCCTCATGATAATGCTATTAAAAAAAATATCATTAAGATAAGAGAATATTTATTTTGTATTTTTTCTGAAAAAAAATCCCAAAAACTCTATTTTTCGGCCTCTAGAGTCGCCTAAGGCCTTAAGGCTTTGCACCGTCCTTAGTAACACCCTGTATAATAACGATAGATTAGCCAAAGCAATTTGTATGAGTAGTGTAAAATTTATTAGCAGGCATGACTGGGCCATTATCACATGTGCGCGTGTTAGTCGTTATTTACGAGGATGTACGCGGCCTGTGAATCGCTAATTTATCCACGGTATAATGAAACCCTTCCTAAACTGCGATAGCGAAATATTAAAATGTATGCTGCTTGCTACGTAGGCGCGCCAATTAGATTTAATCGGCCAATTTACATGGGTACGTAATTTTCTGTGTTCGCGGGGAACGATTCAATGGACGATATCGCATTCTCTTCTGCTCTTGCTTTAGAGGGATGCTCGAGACAAAGGTGCACCCTCGTATACGCAAAGATTCATCTATGATTGGGTTTGTTTTCTTACACTCGAAATGCCCAGAAAAGGGAAGAAAAGGCACACAACAATATTAACGATTGTATCCATTTATCGAAGAATTCACTTTCGTTCGATTCCAGAATATTCTTTGATACCCAAATGATTGATTTTCCGATTTTTTTTTGGCCACTAGATGATTTGTTTGTGATTTGGAAAAAAATTATGTTTTTGAACATACATTGAATTGACCTCGTTTAAATTTTTATTTAAAAAATGCATTATTAACAACGTATTTAACAACAACAACAAAGTATGGCCCAACGGCCAGATCGATTACTTGGATGGTAGAATGGTTGGTCTGAGCAAAAAAAGTTGTGTAATCTATATGAATGTGGTTCACGTTGCCGCAGACGTTTTTTTCGAAAACAAATTCTTGAAGTGGCGGGTGTTGAAAAAAGTGTAATTGTGACGAAATTTTCATTCATATTCGGGGGCTTGAAAAATACTGAATTGAAAGAAAAAAAACGGTCACGTACAACGATAGCTACAGCAATTGAAGAAAAGTAGAAAATAATTTCTCCAATTATATTACGAATATACGAAATATACTTATAATATAAATATATATACGAAAATAAATTCTCTAATATTATATTGTGCCAAATTAAATACGGTTAATGAAACTGAATTGATCAAATTCATTAAATATTTAAAATGTTGAGCGCCGCAAGATTTTATTTATAATCACAAATAGGTGACTCAATAAAAAAAATACATAAAATAAAAGCTTGTTAACAAATTTTTTTTTACTTGTATTTATGTTACAATCGCGAGACTATCAATCAGATAATGATCGTCAATGCGTTCATCCAACGAATGCCACAGGCATAATTATTTACCCATTTTGATATCTTCCTGACTTTATTGATAAAAAATCATTCGTATCTTGTATGTAGGTAAATTGAGCTCAAGGGTTTTCAGATGTACGAGTAAAAAATCTCGAGTCCCATTACTTGAATAAATCGTATCCGGATTTCGTCAGCCACTCCTACGATAACGTAATCAGTGGTGGAAATAACGGCAAGCACGTTCGAACGCTGCAGAAATTCATATTGCATCTCAGAATCTTCCCAATCGATACTTTCGATGCTTTCAAGCAAATTTAATTTCGACGCATATCTCTGACACATCGTTTTCACATAATTACATCGAGTGTTTAACGAAATGGAACAGAGCCGTGAGCTTATCGGAGGCAATTTTTTTTATTATTAAAGCGCGGATCAATGAACCGTTAAGCTTTTATTAATCCGACAAGAATCTCGTTGGCAAACATTCTCTACGGCTTTCTTTCAGTATTTTTATCGCAAAATATAGCTCTTTTCGGAAAATTCAATCTTTTTGTTTCATAGCGTACCATTCCATCGATTTTCAACATTCCCCTTTTTTCTTGGTTCATATTCCGCGTATGAGTATTGATAAAAGGAACATTTCCGTTGGTTTTTTTCCAGATTAATCCCACTGACGCTACGTGTCACGCCGTCTGACAACGTCCGTTGCAACCCGTTTAAAAGACTGTGGCATACCTCCGCCATTTTTAAAGGCGAGTAAAAATGAAGAAAAAAATCCATCTAACAGCCAAAAGTAGTGACAAAACATACCCTCATGTCCAGTAAAAGTGACCCAGCACTTCTTAGCGTAGAATATGAATTTTTGACTGAAGATAAATGGTTGTATACTGAAAGTAACCCCAATAAAATGTTGCCCCTCAACTCTCCTCAACCCTAAGAAATAGGGGTTGAAAACTTAAAAATCGCCGTATCTCGATAATTAATAGCTCGATCAAAAAATGTTTCAAACAAAAGTTGTTTGGAATAATAAAATACGTATAAAGGTATCTGACATCCAATCCCCTATGTTTGAAAATAGCGGCACAAAAACACGAGAGCACTACTGATCCAGACAAGGACGCAGCGAATTTTCGAATCGTTTTTGTGCCGCTATTTTCAAAGATAGGGGGTTGGACGTCCGATAACTTTATACGAATTTTATTATTCCAAACAACTTTTGTTTGAAAGATTTTTTGATCGGGCTATTAATTATCAAGATACGGCGATTTTTAAGTTTTCAACTCCTATTTCTTAGGGTTGGGGCGAGTTCAGGGGCAACATTTTTTTGGGGTTACTTTCAGTATGCAACCATCTACCTTCAGTCAAAAATTCATATTCTACGCTCAAAAGTGCTGAGTTTTCGTCTCTCACTGGACTACAGTCTCAAAAAATGGTGAAGAAATCTTTCCTCTAAAAAAATTCATGAAAGTTAGCCATTTTTTCCTCGCCAAAAGGTATACCACTCCTTCATTTTTTCCGTCGATTGGGTATTTTCGTCGGGCGGGGAGAAGTTTCCAAAGGGAATGCGGATTCGTAGAATGAGAGCCGCGATGCTTTTGTGAAATAAATTTATCGTTCCCAAATATATAGTAAATCAGGGGGTACGGCAATTCGTCGAGTTCCAGTCGAAAATAGTGCGATTTGTCAAGTCTCATTCCTGCAAGCCGGATTTTCAGGGCTCCGGCCCTCGGGGCTCGACTATCTCACCCTTCCTGGGTAATCGAGGTAACGAAATGCTTCTCGCCACACCCTTCGCTACTCGGTGACTTTAAACGAAATTTCGGATAAAGATATTATTTCCGATCCAACCTCCGCTTTCTCATAACAAATATTCGAAAATCCACTGAAGTGAAAAATGAAAATATTCCGAGATGGCTAGATCTTGTTGCCAGATTGCCATGCAAAATTCACACTTTTTTTCTTGCTTTTCACTATCCATAAACGCTGCGTAATTTATGAGTGCGCTACGGGGGTTCGAAAAAATGGGTGATGTTCCGAAAAGGACATACGTCCGATTAATTTGGAATTTTGTGTACCCGTGTACTTTGACCCACTGATTACGGATATCATAGTGCAAATACCCGCAAATTTGATTTTCAAGGTCAAAACTCACAAAAAATAGTTTTTAAAAGGTTTTTTCACTTTATTTTAATAAATGTTGATCTTAGAGAGAAATGTTTCCCACAAAAGTTGTAGCCTATAAAAGGATTGATATTTTATGTTTTTTCCTAAAACCATTCTGTTTCGAGAAAAATGGGATAATGCTCCAATAAGTACATTTTTCTAAACTCCATTAGTTTCGATATTATCTACTTACGCACTTTACTGCGGGGAGGTTGGAGTTTGTTTGGGTTTGTTTGTTTTGTTGTGTGTTGTTTGGTTTTGTTTGGGTTTGTTTGTTGTGCTGTGTGTTGTTTGTTGTTTGTTGTTTAGGTGAGCGTATAGTGTTAAAGATCAAACTCCATTCTTCCCGTGGTAAAGTCCGTAAGTAAATAATATCGAAACTAATGGAGTTTAGGAAAATGTACTTTTTGGAGCATTATCCCATTTTTCTTAAAACAGATTGGTTTTAGCCAAAACTTGTATAGAACATAAAATATCAATCTTTTTATAGGCTACACCTTTTGTAGGAAACATTTCTCTCTAGGATCAACATTTATTACAATAAAACAGAAAACATTTAAAAAAAACAGTTTTTGTACGTTTTGACCTTGAAAATAAAATTTGCGGGTATTTTTACTATCATAATCGTGATTAGCGAGTAAAAATACACGGGTATACAACATTCCAAATTAATCGGAGATATGTCCTTTCCGAAACTTGATCCGAAAAAATAATCTAAATGAATGAATCAATCAGTTTTGTGAGTCGATTTTGAAGTCAACAAGCCATCATTCAACACTGTTCTGCTTCACGGATTAATAAAATAATTTTGAACTTTCTTCGGAACTGATTTTGCGAAACTTCAAGAGCTTGTAATTCTACAGCTTGTAACTTCTGCAGCTTCCATGACGAAAATGAATTCGCTTAGAACTTTGCTGAAGCAATTAACGTCAAATAAATCTGCGCTGCGATGCTATTGATAAAATTACACCGTAAGACGTAAGGCATCTTGAGCATGGAACAGGAGGGTGGGAGATTTGCCCTATAAAATACAATAGGCGCTAATCGGGTCAGGTCGCACTTTTACTCCCTGCGTTCTGTCCTCATCAAAGTGAAGTGAACCTCTCGCGCCCGGACGAAAATTCACTCCCCGTACAGGAAGGGGATAAATCAAGTTCTGCGTTATAGATGGCGAAAGGTTCCATTTGGTCATTTTCCTTTAAATATATTAGCGTCAAGGGTGGATCGACTGCTGTGAAAAACGAGTAAGAAAAATGTCGTTTGGTTGGCTCGGCTAACGTGAAGCCTTGAGGGATCTTCCCCCTTTAGACGCTAAAAAAGTCGATTTTCATGGATTTTTTGATAGGTTTGTATTATAGATATTGATATAAAAGTTGTTACACTTAATAAATACACTTTCGAAATACATTTGTAAAAAAATATTTATTTATTCAAGTCACTATTTATAGGCAAAAATGGTAGTTAAAAAATGTCCTAAAGAATTGTAGGTCTGCGCTGTTGATGAAATCTCGGAGATGGATCATCCGAAACAAAAAAAATCAAACGGTTTTAGATTCAGAATGTAAATGGCTGCAGCACATATCATACGATTTTTGATATATGCCAAAATAACAATATGGGGGACATTTTTCGACAGAACAAAAAAAACGTGTTTTTTCACCGTTATTGGCAAAAAAATAGTAAACATCAAAATTTAAAAAAATCCTTGATATGCGCTATAGCTACAGTTGTAAAAAATATATGGTTAAAATTCCATAAGGATTGGTTCAGTAGTTTCGAAGATTTTCTCAACAAGCCGTTGAAAAACATGGAATTTCGAGGAAAACGCGTTTGGGTTACATAAATACATTTAAATGTTTTAAAATATATTTCGAAATTCTATTTATTATGTGTAACAACTTTTGTATCAAGATCTATAAGGTAGATGGCCCAGTAATCTTCACCTCAAGCAGATCGCTTGACTTTGCAAATTTATATATCTCAACTAGGAAAGTGAATAAAAGTTATTTTAAGTCGTTCTTAATCAGTTTTTCATTACGAAGAAGAAGGTCGTTGCGAAATTCCCGTGCCTGATTCAGTTTTCGAGAAAATATTTCGTAAAGGTTATGAGACGCTATTGTACGAGTCATCGTCATGCAACCATGATAGTTGCCCGAGTTGAAATTTTCGAGTCGCGTTCAACCCACAAAATGAAGGCGAGCAGAAATCGGCGTGAGCGGATTATTGGGTATCTAAAGGAGGGTACAATGTTTGAAAGTACCATGCGTTAGAGCCTCCGATGAACCTCCGACATGGCAGAAAGTAGACTTTTTGACTCAAAGGAGGTCAGTGAGGCTCACAATTGAACCTACGGAACCTCAGGTCGGCCTACTTCGAGCGCTCCCGCAGAACCTACTGCCCCCCCTTTCGGCCTACTGTACACTGCTAAACAAAAAAATTAATTTATATAGAATCTGTTTAAATAAAATAGGTTTTTTCCTTGTCTCACAGCCTACTACGATCATATTTCTTTCGAAGATATTTATATATATTAATAAAGATGAGATTCAAATTAATCTTTATTTGCTTACAATGTACACTGTAAAGCTAAGTGCAATATGCATAAAATATTTCATAAATCGAAAATAAAATGAACTCCTTAATTGAGAGCCTTACCACAAGGATTTTTATCGTAATTCGTCATTCCCTGGCCTATAGACATGATTTTTTTTGAAGAAAATATTTGCCCTATATGCGACTTGAACCTAGCCTACCTATACTCCTAGCTACGCTCCGCTGCCCCTATGCTACCGAGTGCTTATAACATTTTGGTCGCTGATATGGCATAAGAGGCCAAATGAATACCTCTAACTATTTGTTGTATCACATAAGCTATATCAATTAGTTAATATGATTGTGATAATTAGAGAGTTTCATCGAATAACATGCTATAGATTTTTCAAACACACACACACACATATATATATATATATATATATATATATATATAAATCCTCTCTCTCCACCTTCTCTACCCCCCGCCCCTTTGATATGAGTGTTGCAATAAAGATGGACCGTTAGTTCAATCAAATAAAAGAATGGTTAACCCTACGAAAATTCTATTTAAGGTAAATTTAAAAAAAATTACTAGATCCATTCAGTAAACTTAACTAAATTGTTTTTTTGAACAGATGAAAATGTTGAACTGATGAAACCGAATCACAGATTTATTAGGATCAAATAAAATATGTAGTTATTGGACGATATTAAATAGATTGATTTTCTATAAATAAACATTTTTGAAATCAATAATTTTAATAATGGAATGCAATAGGAAAAATTTGGTTCTATGAAAAATCTAGTTAATTCAAATAAAAAAGAATCAAATAGACGCGGTTAGTTAATATCATATTTAGCGGAAAAAAATAAAAATATGCTTCATACATACAATTTCAATCCTTTGGAACATTAAATAGACTATAATTAACACCCTAACGTTCCATATAGATATCAACATTATATGTAATTTAGATCTACACTGCCAGCCAAAAGTTTTCGGACACTCCACATGATCGCAAAACTTTTGAGCGCTGGATAATTGCCAAATAATGTTAGAGTAATATAATTCATTTCATTTATTATTTCACGAAGATACTATAAAGATCTATATAATTAAGTAATTATACAGAGCTTTATAGTATCTTCGTAAAATAATTATTATTCTACCATAAGTTTGCAATGATCCAAAGTGATATTAAGTTTTGCAGTTATCTGAAGTGTCCGAATACTTTTGACTGGTAGTGTATATTTGAATATATTAATGCAACTACATATTTCGAATATAATATATATATATATAGTATTATATAATATATACCGTCGCTTAAAAGTTTGGATACACCAGTCGATATTTCTTGCTGCACTAAAAGTTACACAGCTTCGTAAAAAAAAGATAACCAAATTTACCGAACGGCGTTTTGACGGGAATAAATTCAGCTTTCTATTGCTTTTCCGAAATATCTTTTTATAATTTTCTTTTCGACCCGGTACGCACTTTTATATGTGACTGATTTTCGGCTTTTTTTCGACCATCGAGAATTGGGCGCATGACTTATGGAAAAAAAGTTTGTTACGTTTATCCATGATAAACTTGAACGGGGTAGCAGGAACTCCATTTGCGTTTTTTATAAAGTTTTGTACGATTTTTTTCGCAATGTTATTTCATTTTTTGCTAAAAAAGACTCATTCTAGATAATGCAATGTAACTCAAGAACTAGAGGGCTTAAGAAGAAATGTCAAGGACGAAAAACGTCGCGTAAGCTTATACTGGATAGACTGGCATTTTTTAAGAATTTTCCTGTGAGATTTTTTCTCACAGGAAAACGCCCATTAATCCGATAGAATTGGAGTAAGACTGTATATACAAGCATTCTTTTACGAATTGCCTATAAAATAATAATAAATCGATATTGAGCAAATTTGATTGTTTTCGCATATTAATATTGCACTAATAATTTGATAAGGGGACGATGTATTTTTATTAATTTCGTCTTATTTTCGTCATCGAACGGGTTACTGATCAGGCCACAATGGAATGATGATGGGCGAGATATCGAATTTGGGCCGAAAGCAGGTTAGGTAGGGTCGAGGCAAGAGTTTGAGATTGAAAGCAGGTTAAGGAGGCCTGTGCTCTGCCCGTTTCACTAAAACTGGGGGTCGAGAGAAGGTTTGGGAGGTCTAGCCGAGGCTACCCTGGACCAAGAGGAGGTCTCTTCATGGCACTGAACTCGACAAATGAGGTTTCGTCGGTTCAACGGAGGCTAGCGGCTTATGTATTACAAAAGAAATGGGTCCTGCGAGGGTTCAGAGGAGGCTAAAAATTTCGACTCGGGTGGTCTGGTAATCGCCATGGGAACGTCCCACTAATCGTCACATGCGTTCAAACTGCTTTGAGGCCGTATATACCTTTGAAAAAAAAATGTTTTTTTTTTTTTTAATTGACTTAAACTATGTAAAAATATGCCGAAAATAATATGCAAAAGTTATTTCAGGTCGACATTTTTTTAAGGCATGTAGATAAATGGTTTTTAAAATTTTAAACGCGTTTTTCATGAAGAAATGTTTACAAAATCGGGCGGACTCGTAGGTCCTGCATTTTTTGATCGATTGACTTCAAATTTCAACTATAATTTCTTACATACATTTTATAGTTATGTACACACGATTTTTACAATCGATTAACAATTGCGGTTTTTGGAAACGAACAAAAGACCGTTGTTTCAGTCGAAAATGCGACTTCCTTAAAAATGGAGCTAAATGTACAAAAATTAAACGATCAAACGAGCCCGCCGAAGGCGGGCGACGTTCGATCAGAATTATATGACGCCTCGTTCGAGAGGATTACTAAAAACGTAGTATCGCTGTTTGTACAGCAACACCATCACTTGTTCAGAGTAAACAAAAGAATTGAGGGCAGGAACCTCTACGTTCCTCCTCCCATCGCCCCTAGCAACTTTCAATCATATTTTTAGAGCAGGTTCGTGAAATAATAAAATGTGCAATATGCTAATAGCATAATTGCAGTTAAGGGTGGGAATGACCAATTGTTTTTATTGGGTGGGTGGTAATCCTCTCGAACGAGGCGTCATATAATTCTGATCGAACGTCGCCCGCCTTCGGCGGGCTCGTTTGATCGTTTAATTATAAGACGCCTCGTTCTCGGGATTACTAAAAACGTAGATGTTTAGAGCGCACCTTAGCGGAGCATAAACATTTTTATTATTTCATACGAATTACAACAAAATTATTCGTTGAGAATTACAGTCTTTGCAAAGTTATCTTTTGATGGTTGTAACGGTCGATTATAAAATTTCGCAAAAACCTCTGATGACCGAGACCATCCGGCCGTCGACTTGATTATATTAACGTCTACTCCCTTTCTGAAGGCGGACGATGTTGAAGCATGTCTTGTACTGTAGCCCGTGAATTCTTGGCTTACTCCACTAGTGGTTAAAACAGTTTTAATCCATCTACTAATTGTTTGGGTCGAGGCCTCTTTGTGTGGTTTTTTCCAAGTAACTAATAGTTTTTCACACTGGTTTCGTATGGTACTGGTCCTTGCAATATATTCCAGAACGGTACTTGCGATACAAAGTTCTGGTTTTTCTTTGAAAAAGGGTAACACTAACAGTGGTTGGGTAACGCCTTTCTTTGAAGTTTTGATAAAATCTTTTATTTCTACCTGTAATCCGTCTTCATTTCTTTTGATATTATTCAACCTTATGAGGGATAGTGTTTGGAGTCTATGTGCGGTTTCCAGAGCTAGTAATGTTACCAGCTTTAATGTTAGTTCTGAAAGTTTTAGTAGGTTGGGGGGATACCATTTTTCTAAAACGTCTAACACTGTCTTGGGATCCCATGTTTTTTCGTATTTAGGTTTTAAAGGACGTTGTCGGTAAACACCTCTGAAGAATCGATTGAGTAATGGATTGGAGGACAAATTTGTCGTAGCTATCAGGGATATTGCTGCTCTCATTGAATTGAGAGTCCCATAGGACGCTCCCGCTTCAAACCTTTCCGAAAGGAATTCTAAAAGATTAGTTTCTAGAACTTCATATGGATCTGATCCTTTTTTAACACAAAACTGCCACCATAATTTGATTGGACTGGAATATTGTTTTATAGTCCCTTCTGATAAAGATGCCAGCATTATCTCGGAAGTTTGAAAAGAGAGCTTCCTCCTCGTGAATGCTGTCCTGATAATCTGCCGGCAATCAGAGACAGCTTCTGGGACAGAGGATGTTGTTGGGTTCTGCAAGGAGACATCAACAGATTTTTATTAGGTTTAAATACGAGGGGCTTATCGATCAATAGAGATTCAAAGATAGGGAACCAAGGTTGAGTTGTCCAAAAACGGATAACAACAATGCCTTGACATTTTTCCGTGATAATTTTTTGTAATACACGTGGTACTAGTACGAATGGTGGGAATGCGTAAAAAAATTTATTTTCCCAATTTATGGTGAAAGCATCTATATGTGACGCTTCAGGGTCTTTGAACCAGGAGCAAAAAATCTGACATTTTTTATTGATTCTGGTCGCGAACAGATCGATCTCTGGATTTCCGAAAAATTTAATAATTTTCGTGAAGGCATAATCTGCAAGTTCCCATTCAGTGTCGATATTATCTATCCTGGATTCCTTATCGGCTTCTACGTTTTCTTTGGATGGGATGTAAGATCCAAAGATCCAGATGGCTTTGGCTTCGCACCATTGCCAGATTTCTCTGGCCAATTTATTCAAATGAGGGTATTGAATTCCGCCCATACGATTAACGTATGATATTGCGGTGGTATTGTCCATTCTCAAGAGTATATTGCAATGTGTGAGATCGGAGGCAAAAACTTTCAGGGCCAGAAAAACGGCTAGGAGCTCTAGATAATTAATATGAAAATTTCTCTCTTCTGATGACCAGAAACCATGCGACCTTCGTTCTTCACAGAAAGCTCCCCAGCCTATTAGAGAAGCATCTGAATATATTACTCTTTTGAAGGTGTGTGGATTAAAGGTATTCACTGATGTAAGGATGTTTTTCTCCCACCATGAAAAATCCTCGCGTAAATAATCTTTTAGCGTCATTCTTGCTTCATAGTCTCCATCATTTGATTGCAAGGCTAAATATTTTTCTCTTTCAAATTGTTTCGTGTATAACCAGCCATACTTGATTGCCGGGCAAGCGGCAATTAGGTTTCCTATGAATTGGGCGAATGTCCTTATCTTGCAATCTTTTTTCGATATTAAATTTCTAATTAGTGTAAACATTTTTTGGCGTTTTATTTCTGGTAATTCTAAAGTCGAGTATTCCGAATTTATGGAAAAACCCAGAAATTGGCAATTTCTCGTAGGGGTCAATTTACTTTTTCGTCGGTTTATAATAAAACCAAGGGTTTGGAGCGTTTGTATTGTGTTGAATACGTTATTTTTACATGACGTCACGTTAGAACCTATACATAAAATGTCGTCAAGATAGGCTACAGATAAGAACCCTTGTTCACGTAAGAATTTTAATACTGGTTTTAAGATTTTTGTAAAAGTGAAAGGCGCTGTGGATTAGCCAAATGGTAAACAGACGAATTCGTATAGTTGCGATTTAAAACGAAAACGGAGCAGTTTTCTACTTTCGATGTGGATTGAGACCAGAAAATATGCATCTTCTAGGTCCAAATTAGCCATGTAATCGCCGGGGGACACTAATTTAGAAACCAGTTTGATGTCTTCCAGTTTAAAATGAGGTGGATCGATAAACATATTTAATTTTTTCAAATTTAATATGAATCTTTTAGTTCCATCTGGCTTGTCTATTAGAAAATAGGAGGAAATGAATTGACCCTCCTGGTCATGGCACGGTTGAATAGCTCCTATGCTCAAGAGTCTATTGATAGTGTCCCTGCAGTCTTTGGAAGCGGGAGAAACATTAAGATTGAAGCTATTTGGTTCTTTCGTTTGAAAAACAGGTCGATTAAATTCTATTTTATGACCTTCAATGCAGCTTAAAATAAATCTGTTGTTTGTAATTTTTTTCCATTCGTCAATAAAGAATCTTAGTCTTCCCGCTTTCGGTACCACTGAAATTAATGTCGTTGACCCGATCGTGGGCGATATGTTTTGGTGTCGTTCTGAGGAAAGTGGTACGTTTTTCTCGATGTGTTCGCTCCTAGTTTCCCCTTGGGAGTCGATTTGGTTCCCATCCTCGATGTCCATTGGATTTTGGAGGATGGGGCCTTCCAGTTTAACTGAGTGGCAGGTCTTGATGGCAATTTTTTCGGAGCAGCTTTCTGTTTCATTTCTGCAGCTACCTTTTCAATTGATTTTGTCGACTTAATCTTGTCTGCTAAATCTTGTCCAAAGAGAAACTTGTCCATTTTGCATTTTTCCAGGACATCTTTGATGTTCTTGTCCATGCCTGGTAGTATAAATGATCGCCTCGTTGATGCTTCCTGGTGATGAGCTTCTGCCATCAGCTTCCCCGCGTCGCACAAGTATTCTAAGAGTTGATTTTTATCCACTCCTTGATCTTTTTCCTCCAGAAGTATGGTAATTCCCAATCCCAGAGCGACCATCGCCGAACTAATAGTTCTCTGGACATTACTGGCGTAATTGTCCCTTTTTATGGCCGCCTCCTGCATAGTGGCCACTATTTCCGGATTTAAACTTTGAGGCTCCAATTGGCAATTGTCGGCGCGTGGATATTTTGATAAGAGTTCATTTTTAGTTTCCTTTCTTAAACCTTCGATTATCCAGCTTTCCCATCGTGGTGCCAGTTCTGAATGCAAAGTTCCCACCTGATGATTTTCAGTTCGTGGGTCCTCTCCTAGGATTCTTAAGACCTCTGTGTTCAAATCATTGGTCGTGTCCTCCGTAGGTGCAGAGGTACAGGAAATGTCTGATTTGGGATCGTTTCCCTCGACTGTATCTCCCGATGGTAGGTCTGGCATCTGAGCAGGTGGGACAGTCGCAGAGTCCTCATCCAAATCGATCGAATTATCGACCGAACTCACTACTGTTTCTATAGAAACAGATATGGGAGATTGGGTTATGCCTATACCACTCGTGTAAGTACGAACCCAATTTCGTGAACGATTTGTCCCACCACTCGTGTGGGCACATCGCCAATTTACGACTACCAAATCTTACCTGTCGGTTTTTCATCATTGGCTAAAATCGGTGGTGGGTGGCCGGACGTTGATGTTCTGAAAGCGTTTTCTAATTCTTTTAATTTCTTCCAAATCCGCTCTTCCCTTTCTTCTTTTTCCTTTTTCCTCTCGTGTCTTCCCATTCCGGTTGTTTATTTATTTATTTAAATGATATTTTCTACTACTACACTCTGAAAAGATGTGACGATGTCGAGCACAAAAAACGTTATGATTGAAAGTTGCTAGGGGCGATGGGAGGAGGAACGTAGAGGTTCCTGCCCTCAATTCTTTTGTTTACTCTGAACAAGTGATGGTGTTGCTGTACAAACAGCGATACTACGTTTTTAGTAATCCCGAGAACGAGGCGTCTTATAATAAATATTTTATAATAATCGTGTGTACTTCGGTAGCAAAACTCATGTACATTACGGGGAAAAGAAAATTCTTCTGGGTGCACATGTGCGACTCCACCGAGTCTGCTCGTTGGGGATACCTACAGATATGTGAAATAAACCCTCTGAACCTCATTTTGATTGTTTTATTAGTATTTTTTTTTAATCCCAAAAAGCCTTGTTTTCCGACCATCCAAAGGTATATAAGGCCTTAACTAATTATGCAAAGGTTCGTTGGACTTTGTTGACTCGATTATGACTGCATATAGAACTGCAGAATAATGTTTACGCACTCTATCACAAAGTTTATGATTTTTATCAAAACATTTGATAAAGAGTTTGAAACATGAATTTCTCTTCCATACAACTTTATTGACGTCAACAACAAAACTAATTATTGCCTATTACGTCAGATTTATAATTTTTATTCATTGGTAGTCATTATGAACGACTATTTTTTCATAAAATAATCTTTAATATTCTTCCGATCGAGTGGTGTTCACCTGTGTTCAAGACATGCCCAGTTATCAACACGGTCACGACCCAGTAATCGACAACATTTATTTATATGTATATCTTTTTACTACCGCCAATATGTGTATGACGATTACTGGTCCGTGGACCCTTCAGACCATGCTAATTAGGGACCCAATATTTCTTTTCTGATTTTCTATAAACTAATTATCGATTCGTAAGACTCATTTTTTGCTACCATGGTCCCCGTTATCGACTGCCGTGGCGATTAATCGGCCGAGTGCTTATGTTGCAGAACCGGTAATTGTCATATATGAAAACTCGTTGAAATTAACATAAAACTATTTTATCCTGAACGCAAAACTAAGATCCTTGTTAATCACTTGAAGGATAACTTACTTCACGCAAGGCCACAGGCATTCTCAAATCACCCGAGATGTGACATGTTTCACGTTAACCTCCTAATGAAGGATTCGGCCGGAATCACAGCTAGATGTAGCGGAATATATTTAATTTGATTACTCGTGAATACGTATACTTATGGGTGTGAAAATGCAATTCAACATAGTAAATACCGCCCGGGAGCTAATACAGCACAGGTTTTCACGAAGGACTGATTTTTATCTTAAAATACTTATTTAATGCGTAAACATGACGATCACTAGGACACTGGCGGCGACTGGGCCGATTACCTTAACATAAACCTGTCAAAAAAATCATGAAAATAGCTTTTTTTTAGCTTTTTTGAAATAAAAAAAGAATCAGTCTGTGTCCTCGCACCCAGTTGTTTACCGCTGTGTTGAAGTAGCCCCCAAAACTGTCAATGTTATCCTTAAGACGGAATGACTGCAAAAAACGCTGCTGCAAAAAACAGTGGTAAAGTAAATTAAGACATTTTAATAAAAATGTTAAAATAATTAATTGTTTTAATAAGTATCAGTTGTTCTCGAACACGTTAGTGTTCGATAGATGCGAGGGATGGGGCCTCTCTCAGCCAATATGGCTCGTGATAACACAGTGCAAATTATAGCGGTAAAAGTAGTGCAAAAATAATTGTTTAAATAATTATTTTTGCATTCACTTTCGATTACGGGTATGATCGGTAGATACGGTACATTCTATACCTCTCAGCAAATACTGCTTACGCGCTGCAAAAAATAATGGTGGAAATTACGCAAAAATAATTGTTTTAACAATTATTTTTTCATGTATTATCGATCAAAATTATAATCGGTAGATACGGTACTGTCTATACCTCTCAGCAAATGTGATTACTGCTTACGCACTGAAAAAAACAATGGTGAAAATTACGCAAAAATAGTTGTTAAAACAATTATTTTTGCATTTATTCTCGATTACAGGCGTAATCGGTAGATACGGTACTTTCTGCACCTTTCAGCAAATATGATTGCTGCTTACGCGCTGCAAAACCAACGGTAAAAATGACGCAAAAATAATTGTTTAAACAATTATTGTTGCATTATTTTCGATCACAAGTGTGATCGGTAGATACGGTACTTTTTATACCTCTCAGCAAATATGATTACTGCTTACGCGCTGCAAAAAACAATGCTGAAAATTACGCAAAAATAATTGTTTAAACAATTATTTTCGCATTTATTCTCGATCACGGGCGTAATCGGTAGATGCGGTACTTTCTATACCTCTCAGCAAATATGATTACTGCTTACGCACTGCAAAAAAAAATTGTGAAAATTACGCAAAAATAATTGTTTAAACAATTATTTTTGCATTTATTATCGATCACGGGCGTAATCGGTAGATACGGTACTTTCTGTACCTCTCAGCAAATATGATTGCTGCTTACGCGCTTCAAAGACCAACGGTAAAAATTACGCAAAAATAATTATCTAAACAATTATTTTTGCATTTTTCTCGACCGCGGTCGTGATCAGTAGGTGCGGTACTTTCTATACCTCAGCAACAAATACGATTGCTGCGTACGCGCTGTAAAATCCAACGATAAGGATAACGTAAATGCGGTATTTTCGCTAATGGAAAGTGGCAATTTGATGAAAAGAAATAATCCATTTTTTCAAAATTTTGTTTCATCAGACGAACTTTCATTGACATTTTTGAAAGTGCAATATTATTCGTTTGTCAATTTCTCATTCGAAAATAACCAATATACCCGCTGGAAGTTAAACATTTCATTGCTTCACCCGGTTTTTTGTTTGGAAAATGAACTGTATTTTTATTAAAGTTTATACCACCCCGCCCTGTATTTTCAATATTTTTTTTTAATACGAAATTTATTTTCTGCTAACTTGGTATATTGGGATATTTGAGCTTTTTAAATGAAAACATTAATTTTTAGTACTTTACATTTTTTTCTAAATAAATATATACATCAAATTTTTTATCACAAATTTATAGACAAAAAAGATTCGCAATATGCCAATAAAGCAGAAGATAAATTTCGTACTAAAAAAAGTATAGGAAATACAGAGCGGTTACAAGTTTTAACATCCAGTTAATTTTAATAACAAAAACCGTTACCAAATGGATTTTTTTACTTTTAGCGGGTTTATTTGTTATTTTTTAAGGAAAAATAGACAACCGAGTAAAAGTAAACTTTGAGAAGTAGACATTAAAAAAAAAAAATGAATTATTTTTCCTTCTTACAAATTATCACTTTTCATGAGCGAAAATACTCGTAAATGTCGAAAAGCAATTTTTTTGCTCTTAATAAACGAAATTATTGTGGGAAAAAATAATAATGGCCTTTCTTCACTTTTTACCACCCTTGTGTTAGATCGCTTTCCTGTCTGTCTGTTCGGTACAAATTTCCCGATCGATTTTAAACTAACTTCCGGATGAGCTGGAGACTTAAGACTTCAAACATAGCTCAGAACTAGATGACAAACAAATAAACAGACAGACAAAATAAATATAAATGTAACAAATATAATATAAATAATATAATATACAAATAGATATTCTATATATTTAAATAATATACAATCTTTAACAGTTTGCAACAGGTTTCAGATTGAATAATTAAAATATAGTTTAGTGAAAGAGAAAGAATAAAACATTAAATTATTTAAATACATTTTTTAAAAATATACCACGTTTTTTAAGCGGACTAAAAAGTATAAAATAATTTATCCTAGCCCCTACAGATTTATGACCCCATACAGATTCCTAACCTCATACAGATGTGTGAATTTTCAATGGCTATGAAAATACTTGTTAGACTTAAAACAAAAAACGTGGGGCGCATGCAATAGGTAATTGATGCATGAATAGTTCACCTAAGTCACTAACAATTGTATTGCATTGCAAATAATATGAACTGTTGTGTGGAAATTAGTTCTTCTTAAATGCTTAATTTTTTGTTGTCGATTCAGGCGGTGAAAATCTTTGAAACATTTCACACCCTCATCAGAGATTTACGACTTCAATTTGCAAAACGGAGACTCTCCATAATAATACAAATAAAGGAATCGAAAATATAAATACATACGACTCCATCGTACTTGAAATATTTTTGTAGTCAAGCCTCAGTCTCTTCCTCTTACGATCCTACGGTTTCACGATCCAATTTTTTTTCAACGTATCTCAACCATCCGATAATTTTTCACCTTTTAGGTGAAAGTTGTTCTATAATTGTCATAATTGTTTAAGACAATGACATTTAGTTTCCTCAAGATAAATAAATTGCCTTGCATTAGTCCTTTTAACTCTGTGGACAGTGAGTGCGAAAGCTGCACTGTGCAGTGTGCTCTTGGCACTTTGCAAGATGCGCAAGGTCTGTGCAGATACTTTTGTGCTGCGAACAAATTTCCACATCGTGAGGATCAAAGAAACTTTGATTGCATATAAAAATTGGGAAAACCTCACTGTTCACTGTACTCGCGATAGGTTCCATGCAAACCACGACAAGGGGTGGAAGCAATGTTTCGTTAGACTTTCTCCACAGTCCATGTGAAAAACTCCCAGTAACATTTTGAAATTTTCTTTACAGGGATTCGCGGTGAATAATCAGAACTTTTCTCCCGGGGCTGAACAAAATGACAATTTTGATAAGCAGTTCGGCAAGTTATTCGCTCTGTCACTGCTTGCCAAACTTGTTATCTCGTTCAATGGCAAGAAAAATCTTCTGATGATTCACTGAATCCCTGTAAAGAATGTTATAAAATGTTAGTCAGAGTTTTTCGCATGGACAGTACGATAGAAAAAGTCTATCGAAACATTGCTTCCAGCATTTGTCGTTCTTCGCATGGACCCTATTGCGAGTACAGTGAAACGTGAGATTTTCCTAATTTTGACATGCATCTAAAGGATCTTTGGTCCACATGATGAAGAAATTTATTTGCGGCATAAAAGTATCCGCAAAGAGCTTGCGCCTCTTACAAAGCGCCACGAGCACACTTTCAGTTGAAGCTTTCGCACTCTATGGCCACATACTTAAAAGCGGTGACGTAAGGCAATTCATTAATCTTAACGACACGAAATGTAATTTTATTAAACAATTATGACTATTTATAGAACAACTAATGCCGAACTTGTTCACATTGTTCTAAAATGGATCTGCAATATTTGGACCTAAAAGGTGGGAAATTATCGAGTGGTTGAAATGCTTTGAAAAACATTCGATTGTGAGACCCAAGGAGGGGATCAGAACTTGATTACAAAAATATTTTAAATACGATGGAGTTGTATGTATTCATATTTTCCATTTGTTTATTTGTGTTATTGCGAAGCCTTTTTTGCAAATTGACGTCGTAAATCTCTTATGAGGCTATGTAAAAACATTTAAAAGATTTACACAGCCTGAACTGACAAGAAAAACTTCTCAGGAAAAGATGAATAAGCAATGTAAATAGTTAAATAAAAAGGAATAACCTCAATGTCGCTGGACGAATAAACCAGTCACGCGGCTCGCACGGTGAAACATCCGTAAGTCCGTCGGACGTAACGCAGCACGAACACTCCACATTTAACTAATTTTTTTGTTGTAAAACAAAAAAAAATTGTTAAAGACGACCGCACAATTTTCGACATTTTACGAACATTCGGCTGAATCCGAGCTGTCAAGTTTTTCGCCTCATCGACATCGATGTACGTCGTCTGCAAAATGCGTTACGAGCGCCTCGCCGGAATTCGCGAGAACTAGCTATCTCGGACATCGTGCGAGATTTGTTTGAAATCGTCGGCTATTACCTATTAATTGTAGATACCCACGGATTTCCGAAGATATGTGAAGGAATGAAATGATTGAGGTGTCAAAAAGTGTGCTTCTAATGTGGCTACGCGGCTCTGATCCTCTCCAAGTCTCGGCATTAGCGAAACATTTTATTTTTCATCATTTCAATCATGAGTTCAGCATGGTAAGACAATCTACTTTTTTTTCTCAAGTTCAAGAAATTTGAGGGGCAGACAGCGGTTCGTCTATCAATTTGACGCCTTCTGGCCAAATTTCATGAAATTTTGAAGAGCCGTTTCGGAAATCCGTGGGTATTTAGAATTGTGTTCTGCCATACCGACGGCGATGGTGTGTCATTCCGTCTTAATGCCAATTTAACCCCGTTTCCCGGTATATCTCAAAAACTAATCGGCCGATTCTGATGAAATTTCGTATGAATCTTTCTAATCTTACTATCTAAAACATAACCCTAAATTTTCTTGAAAATTGAAAAAGAATACGTTTTATTTCGAACTGTAGCTATCTTTTTCGGAAAATTCAACCTCATCGTTTCAAAGTGTACCATTTCATCAATTTTGAACATTTCTCACTTTTTCTTCGTTCATATTCTGCGTATGAATGTTAATGAAATAAAAAAATTCGTTGGTTTTTTTTCTTCAGATTAATCCTGCCGGAGCTACGTGTCACGGCGTCTGACAACATCCGCCGCAACCCCTTTTAGCAGACCGTGCCATACCTCCGCCATTTTTAAAGATTGATAAATAAAAAAATACCACATAACAGCCAAAAGTAGTTATAAAACATACCTTAAGTCTCGAAAATGGTGATGAGATCTTTTCTTCTGAAAAAGATCATGAAAATTAGCATTTTTTTCCTCGCCTCCTTAATAGTGAAGAGGCGAATTTACTAGTGTAATTACAACGGCGGGAAGGAAAGTGCGGATTGGCCGGGCTATTAATGAGAGCCTACTCCTTCGGACCCTTAATTTCCCTTCTGTTCATTTTTTTATTCCTCTGCGGCCAATTTTCTCTCTTCTCCTCGGTTTCTTCCTCTGGGTGATGAATATTTGATTGGATGGATAATGGCAGCGCCAGATGCAGAGAGACTACGATCGTCTCTCTCTACCTCTCACTGTTCTTCATTGGTTTTGTAAATTTCTGATAAATTTAATAAGCTCGATGCCACTTTCTACGTGCGAAAGCTCCATCAAGCCCCAGCAGTCCGAAACATTCGTTGATGATTCTTCGTATAACTTATACGTTAATTTACATTTCTTCGCGCGGTTTGACAAACGTTTTAACGACCAAAGACCGCAAGAGGAAGTTTCACGAAATCAACGGTGATTGATGAATAGCCCTTCTTTATTATCATTACGTAATCCGATTGCGTAAAGAGAAGGATTGAGTAGAAGGTCCGATAATCCGAACTGTAAAGTTGTCCAGCACACTCAACGATTTTTGCGGCCACATTTCAAATTGGGCAACTTTTATTATTCATTGTTACTGAAGATATCGAACTGTTTCTTCGAAAGCGATACGACGATGCAAAATAAGATTTTTGCTGGACGTATCGAAAAAGATAATACACGAAAGTATAATGACACTTATTACTCTTAAAATTGTGAAAGTTAACTCAAAAGCATACTCTTTAATCTAAAAGAAAAAAAAAAAATTGAAAACCTGTACACGGTTTTACATTAAAAAATTACGAAAATTTTTGGGGCCACGAGCGAGGTGGTATCCGTTAAGGGGCCATACCAGTGTGACACTTTCAAAGAATCGCTTTTTTTGCCTTTTTTAACAGTTTATACTTTCAAGAATATCATTACCGTTTATATCAATATTATTTTATCTTGCAAAAATCGATAGTTAAATCTTTAAACGCGTTTTTCTCGAAATGAGATTTTTCCAATTTGCTGACATTGTAACTCAAAGAGCAATTATCCGATTGACTTGAAATTTGAACTGAGTACTCTTGAATATATTTACTCTACAATGACGTAGGATATTTTTGATTGGATGAAAATTGACGATTTGGCATTGAAAAAAACGACGATTTTATAGGCAAGAAGAGAGGCTTTTTTCATAACTACGTCATTTTGTTAGATTTTAATATTTTCCGAAAATCCTACGTCATTGTACAGCAAATACGTTTCAGTTTGACATTTTTTCCTTTTTCGGTTTCAGCTACTCAATCGGCCGGAATCATGTCAGCAGTGGAGGTACTTTTTTTTGGTGCCTCCGAAGGCAGCGCATAAGTCGCCTGGATCTCAATATTTTTCTATGAAAAAATTATGTATTATAGGTCAAATATAGCCAAATATAGTCTCAATTTTTGGAAACATTTAGTTGAATTTTCTTCCAAAAAAATTCCCGAAAATCACCAAATTTTTCAGCGTTCACACTGGTATAGCCCCTTAAATAGCCTCCTTGGTGAATCTTTTTGAATTTCACCACCCAAATCCTTATCTCCCTATCGGAATCTATAACTTCAACGTTTAGTTGAATTTTTATTCTAAAAGGCTTCAAGTCTTCTCAAAAGTTCGGACTAAACTGATATTTAAAAAAATGGTATTTTTTTCGCGCATAAAGAAGTCCTTAATCGACGTATTCCGCATATTTCCAAATGTCGATTGAATTTCCAATTAAACGATAATGCGACGATTTTCGATCCATTGAATATTCGAAACCCCCCTCCCTCTTATTGGGGGTGGAGTTTGTGAACATATCCATAGAGGTATCGAAATTGCAATTGATATACAGTTACTTTGACCGTACTCGTGAAAATTTCCCGTGAAAAATACGATGATTGATCCGGACTGATCAGTCGTCGTATTTTTCAAAATTGTTTGTAGTAGTACAGATTTACGTCAGTGTTTGTTTGGTAAGCATTCCACAATCCGCCCTATATCATAAAAGCATTCTCAATTACAACGCGAATCTACAACGTTACGCTTGTATATCAATTTTCCGGAATTGTACCAAACTGGAGTACCTTTTTCAGCATGCCATTGGCGACATTAAAATAACGGGAATAAACAACTATTCGTTTGAAATTCCATTCTATGTATACGCGAGCGATTGAGGGGCGCAATAATCGGCTGAAAGGATGATAAATGATCCTGGCCCAGCTAGGATCATTGTGAAACCCAACGAGAAAGTCGACAGTCGCAAATCAAGCTATGCTGCTGTGTACAAATAATCATCCCTCGCAGCCTCCAAGGGATGAACGCAAACAATATGTATAATCGTTTCATCCGTCAAGCCGCGAGTTCATTTCGAAGTATTCACATTCGAATGATGGAAGAATTGGAGTGAATTTATGTGGTGATGATCTCAATGGGGTGGAAGGGACCGAATAGTAAGGTGAGAAGAAGTACGAGGATAACCTGGCGGCGTTGAGCCAGGGTTGGATTTCCATTTTGCGAAGCATTAGCATATGTAATAACGTCAGGTAATATCTAGAGGTGGTGAGAGGACTCACAGTAGGATGCTGTGAATTCCCATTGGTAATAAAGAGTAACCCTTACAACCAGCATCCATTTATCTCTCTCTCTCTCTCTCTCTCTCTCTCTCTCTCTCTCTCTCTCTCTCTCTCTCTCTCTCTCTCTCTTACTCGCGCCTCCCTTATCTTTCTCTGTCATTTAACGTCTCTCACTGTCTTACTCCTTCCCTCCCCCGGCACTCGTGCTCTCGTCTTCTGCCATATGAACTATATATTATACGGAACACATTCCGTTAAGATCGAGTTCTAGGAGCCGTTGCTTGCACCGGGTTGCAGCTCGTGAAGGATGAAATACGAGGATGTAAACTTCCCTCGCTATTACCCTCTCCACTGTCAAAAGTCACCCCTTCGTTCTATACGAGCACATCCTTCGTTTTGTCCCTTTCTCTGTTTCTTCGTACATGTCTTTCTCGCTGTCTCCCTCCCCCTCGCACCCTCTGCCTCTTTGACTCACTTTCTCGCTTTCCTTTCGGCTCTAGTTTCATTCCTTCCGGTTCTCGCGGTGTACCTCTCAGTTTGGCTCCCTCAACTTCGACGCGGGATTCACCACTTATGAAGGAGTTTGCTCGTTTCGTGGAATATCGCCTCGGGTGCTAGCTGTGTTTTGGGGTGTAGATTCACGTGCGATCGCACCGAATTTTCCACCCGCGGGCACAGATGTGGCTTAAGGGGGGATATACCTTTAGGCGAGGAACAGAATTTGCTGATTTTCATAATTTTTTTTTAAAGAAAAGATTTCTTCACTATTTTTGAGACTCGGGGTATGTTTTATTACTACTTTTGGCTGTTACGTGGTATCTTTTTTTTATATTAATCTAGAAAACTGGCGTGACGTACAGCTGAAAAACTAATCGGCCGATTCTGATGAAATTTTGTATATATCTTCCGAATTTTATTGGCTAAAACATGACGCTCAATGTTTTTGAAAATTAGACAGTACATTTTTTTTAATTGCAAGATTCAGCCATCTGTTTCCGGAAAATTCAATCCGTTTGTTTCAAAAGTACCATTTCATCGATTTTCTACGTTTCTCACTTTATCTTGGTTCACATTCTGTGTATGAGTGTTGAATAATGAGTCGGCTGGTAGGAGTGAGGAACTTCGGATTTCTAGTGACAATTGTGCGAGACTTGTAACACTCGATGTAAAATTAATGCAGCCGTTATTCTCACAGAATACCTTGTTTTGAGCGGACAACAATAATTGATCAGATCTAGCCTTTACGTGTTGATGCACTGACGGTAAGTCAACTAAAAGTTGTTACACGTAATAAATACACTATCGAAATACATTATAAAAAAAGGTTTATGTATTTATGTAACCCGAACAAACTTTAAACGCGATTTTCTCGAAACAACGTTTTTCGACGGCTTGTTGATAAAATCTGCGAAACTACTCAACCGATTCTGAGGAAATTTTAACCACATATTCTTTACAACTAAAGCTATAGCGCATTTCAAGGATTTTTTTATATTTCGATATTTACAATTTTTTTGCCGAAAACGGTAAAAAAAGTCGTTTTTTTTTGTTTTTTCGAAAACTGTGCGCCATTTTGTTATTTTTGCATATATAAAAAATCTTATGATATGAGCTATAGCCATTAACATACTGAATCTAAAACCGTTTGATTTTTTTGTTTCGGATGATCCATCTCCGAGAATTCATCAACAGCGCAGACCTACCATTTTTTAGAACATTTTTTTAACTACCATTTTCGTCTATAAATAGTAACTAAAATAAATATTTTAAAAAAATGTATTTCGAAAGTGTATTTTTTGAGTGTAACAACGTTTATATTAACATCTATAATAAAAACTTACCAAAAAATTAATGAAAATAGCCTTTTTTAGCGTCTAAAGTGAGAAGTGCCCTTAAGGGGTAAGGCCACAGCAGAATTTAAAAAAAAATCGATTTCTCGCTAAAGCGGTGCTTTATCATCATAAGAATAAGTTACTATTCGATTTATAGCAAGAAAAACTTTTTTCACCGACTTTGAGCGTATAATATAAGCCCACCCCTGGCACGGCCATAGAGTTTATGAGCAGTTTTATACGAAATTTTTCACTGAAAATTCATTCAAATACCTACAGCTCAATTCAAATACCTACAACTTTTGAATGAAACAATATTTTTTAAATTCCGTGCGTACTTCTCCAGGCATTCTGATGAAGATTGACGAAAATTTTTGTTTTTTGTTCTAGGTAAAAAATTGCGGATGCTAAACGTCACGCCGCGGAGCGCTTAAAAAAAGATAACAAAAGAAAATATTAGTAGTCGGCCATTTTGCACACCGAAAAAAAATACATATATTTTATAACAGCTTGATATTCATACTAAATAGATGTGTAATTAATTTTATAAGTGAATCACTTTCTCATACGAAAAAAAATTGTTGAATTCGCACATGATTTTATACTCGTTACTGTGGCCTAACCCCTTAATCAGGACTTCGTGAGGGCGATTCTGTTGATTTATTCTAATGGTAGAGCTCACGGTTGTCCTCACGACGTGATGGCGTCGTCCTGTGTCCTCGAGTCGTCCACGTGGCGATGAGTGATTGCAGAGGAGATCTGATTGCCGAGCGGTTTTCGATTATTTGAGTCCAAATGAGCAAATATATAATGAGTGGTTGCACTGAGAGCACACGGCGCGGTTTTTCCACACACTCAGTCGTACTTATCAAAAAGGATTATGAAAAAGGATAGGATTGGCTTATGATTGGTCGACCCGAGCGTAAGCGCGCGTTGAGAATGTGTCCAGAACAGCCCCCTGGCACTCAGCTCACTGGCTAGTCTCTTGATGACGCCAGCCGCTACGTGGCGCTGACAGTACTCCGCGCTGACCCATCAGCCGCATCAGCCGGTTAACCTGTCATGGCCTTCACGGCCAGCGGGGGTTTCGGGCAAGGGAGTAGAGGCGCGGAAGCACGCCAGCGCCGCACAGTGCGAACTAACTACGGCGCATAGAACGAAGAGAGGTTCCCTATAGGAAATCATCGGAGTGTCAGGGGGCTGGTCCAGAATAAAAATGACGAGCGGTGATTGGCTACATTCTTCTAGTCACGCGAAGCGAACTAGCTCCTAGGTGAACTGAGTCTAGTTATGCCTAGAGCGCGCTAGTGGTTCGCTTGCAGTGTGAATCTTCCCGCAGAGCTGATTTCATGCTTATTGAAGAGTATTGAACTTGTGTAAGCATCGTGTACGCTTGATGTGTATTAGTGAGAGATGTGTAAAACTGAACAATGAGTGTTAACGAAAGAAAAATCTTCGTACGTTTTTGTTCAGATTCATTCTGCAACACCCCCAGCAACCCTGTTAGAATACCGTGCCATACCGCCACCATTTTGAAAAATAAAAACACCATGTAACAGCCAAAAGTAGTAATAAAACATACTCTGAGTCTCAGGAAGGGTGGAGGAATCTTCCCTTTTAGACAAAAATCATGAAAATCACCAATAATTTCTTCGCCTAATTCTCCCCCCTTAATGCATCTGTGAAATTATGAGGCATGGTATTTCGGGAAGTGGTTTCATTGTGTATTTTAATGACATTAGTGAGGATCTGGTATATTCGGCGGTACATGATTGTAAATATTTTTGAGTAGCACGTACAGAAAAGTCGTTCTCTATTTTAAAGAATGGTTAAAATTTCGCACTTGATGGCGCTGATGGCAATGATGGGGCTTGGATGTTGAGCCTAATTCGTAGCAGTATTATCTTCAACCGTAACCATATTATTAAAGAGTAGTAGTGCGGTTATTTCAGATGAAGTCAACTTTGTGTAAGTACATTGCACGAGGATATTAGATAAAGTGAAAAAACTAGATAAAAATGGATAGTTCCATAATCAGTTCCATCATCATTCTATAATCGTACCACTATGGTCTAACAAGGAACATTACTTTGGTTATCTTTGATTTTCTTGAAACTCGCGTATGTGTTAGAACGTCAAAAACGATTAGATACGTATTTTTTTTAGCGGCGGAAAAATGGTGTTGAGGGTTGAAACCACCCCTTATGGTGAGGCATCTCAAGGACTGATTGTGCAGTTTCACCGGCTAGCACCCGTGCGGAAAATTGATAGGGCATCCCTCATAAAAATAAGGGCCTTCAAGGGCTTATTTGAGGCTTTGCTTATCAGGGAAGCCTCAAATAAGCCCTTGAAGACCCCTTATATGGCAATCCCGACAGGGGTTGCCACAATAGGGCCAGGTGTGGGCATTATAGGAAACGGACCAGTATATATAGCTTGGACTAAATCGTTTGTGGTATTTTAATTACTACACTTAATTATTTGATAATCGGTAAAAATAGGATAAAAACGTGAGGGCATTAAAGATTATTATATATTACATTCACAAAACCTTCAAAAAATTACATATTATTCTTATTGCCTTATTCACTCATGGAGTGTGACCCATTCGGTTTCTTAAAAACATTTTTATAGTGACTATTTTTTGCCGAATACTTTCCATCTGAAAAATTATTTCTTCCAAAGATTTTGATATTTTCCACTCATGAACGTTACCCGATTGTGTAGGATAAGTCAATAGATCGATTTTCGTTTATCAGATATCACCTTCCAACAAAAAAGATTCGAGACATTGATTGGATCCGAATATTTTTCTAATTTCTACTATAGGGGCAGTGTGTGTAGCTATGAGTACGTAGGTACTAGGTTCAATACCCATATAGGTGAAATATTTTCTTCGAAAAAAATCATTCCGAAAGGCCAGGGCATGACGAATTACGATACAAAATCGTTGTGGTAAACTCGCAATTAAGTGCTTAATTTCATTTTGGATTTATGAAATATTTTATACGCATAGTACAATTAGATTCACAGTGTACATTGTAAGCAAATAAAGATTTATTTGAATCGAATGTTTATTTATTCGATTTGAATATATTCGATATTTAAAAAGAATAGCGGAAACGAATAAAAAAATATCTTTGAAACAATTAAGGTCGTAGTAGGCCGTGAGACAAGGAAAAAACCTATCTCATTTAAATAGATCCTATTTGAATTCGAAAAAAAAAATTGGCAGTGTATCGTGACCTTATATAAACGGATACATATAAGCAGAAACACATACATTTACACACACGGGCAGTGTCCACCGAATTCACTGTGGAACAGAAATGCAAACCCTTTTAGTGGTTCAATGAAAAAAAATTAAGAGGGGACAAAATAAAAGTTTACTCTAAAAATAAAAATAAAAATAACAAATAAAACTAAAAAGAGAGAGAAAGAGAGAGAGAGAGAGAGAGAGAGAGAGAGAGAGAGAGAGAGAGAGAGAGAGAGAGAAAGAGAGAGAGACAGAGAGAGAGAGAGAATAAACTTCAATGTACACAATTTGATCCAGCTGATAAAAAATCGCATTGCGAATCAAACAAACCACCCGAGAGCCTGCCGGCGTTTCCATCTGTCACTTTTCCCATCGCCTTATTTGTTCATTCGCACATGCACATGAATGCTTTACCGATATGCATGTCATGTTATGCGATGTATCAAAAGCGAACGATTTTGCATGCAAACAGTGACGCGAGGAGGGACGAGCAGAGCGGGGGCGAATAAATTACGCGATACGCCAGGGTGGCGGAAGGGGTGAAAAAAATCGTATCCTTCATCGTGATGGTCGAGGCTTTGAAGTGGGTATACCAATAAAAGTGCATTATTTCAATAACCGAAACGATTTTTCCGTGTCGGTGGTTCACGACGACAGGAAACAACATCTTCTGGCATTCGGCCAGCTCGCGATGCTGGGACTAAAGAAATTCGGGAAAATACGCCTTCGCCGGTACGTCTGTTCCTCCTGGTTGCTCCCCTCTCTTACTTACTCACCCTAACTCACCCTCTCTTATCCCAATAATCGGATGTGTTCCTGCAGTGTTCCTGGCACAATGCAGTTATCCACTTCAATGAATTTATCCCTCTACGAGCCCGACCCTCCCAGCCCTCTTCCATCCCCCTTTTCTGCACTACATAAACGAAGAAGGTCCCCCCCCCCCCCCGGTGCCACCCCCGACTCAACTATAATCCCATTCGAACGTTTCCTATCTGACAGTCTCACTCCCCCGACTAAAAATTCTCTCCCTCTACGAAGACGACGCAAACCACACCGTCGTTTCGCAAAGAAGTTTATGGGCCCTTCTCTTCTCTCCCTTGTATAAGCAGGGCTGGAGTTCGTAGGAGTAAGACCACCTTAAATTTTCGCCGCTGTTCGTAGTAGAATTGAGAGTATTTATAGTAACCGAATTCTATGCGTGTGTGGATGTGTTTGTGTGTATGACAGGGATGCAGTGTATGGTAGAAATTATATTCACTGTCTCTACATGCCCTATGGCAATTGTTATATGCCGAAAATATATGTTGTTTATAAAGGTGATTAAGGGGTTAGGCCACAGTAACGGGTATAAAATCATGTGCGCATTTAACCATTTTTTTCGTATGAAAAAGTGATTCACTCATAAAATTAATTACACATCTATTTAGTATGAATATCGAGCTGTTAGAAAAAATATATATATATATATTTTTTTTCGATGCACAAAATGGCCGATGAATTTAAAAATATTGTTTTATTCAAAAGTTGTAATTAGTTAACTTAAGAAATGAATTTTCAGTGAAAAATTTCTCTATAACTGCTCATAAACTGCTCATGAAATGAAAAGTTTTCGATTAATCAGAAATTCCGTACGTACTTCTCTACGAAATGCAAGAAGGAAATTAACTTTTAAATTTGAAGTAAGTCGAGTGAAAATTGTTGAAGTTATTTGTCACGCCAATTGGAAAAAAGCTGTGTCGAGCAGTTTCGAGTAGTCAGCCATTTTGTACATCGATAAAAAAAAATATATATATATATTTTTTCTCTAACAGTTTGATATTCATACTAAATAGATGTGTAATTAATTTTATGAGTGAATCACTTTTTCATACGGAAAAAAATGGTTAAATTCGCACATGATTTTATTCCCGTTACTGTGGCCTAACCCCTTAAAGGAGTATTCCTCACTGGAAACTTCAAAAAATCGTTTTTTTGCATATTGTTATAGTGTGAACTTGCAAGACTATTTTGAAACCAACCGGACCCTGAAATTCCAAAAATTGACGAAGTCACACCTATTTTAGTGGAACAGTGTGCGTTGGTTTTACCGTGATCCGTTGAGTTAGAACGCGATTATCTCGCAACTACATATCTTGACACGGCGGGATTGATATCTTGAGTAACTTTCACACTATTGACTTGAATTTGCACAGTTATCGTTCGAAAAATAGTCATTTTCGGTTCACGATGGCATTTTTTAATTGGATGAATCATTTGCTAATGACAATGACTTCAGCATGCTGTTTTTCAAGAGACACATGAGGTTTTCTTTGGAGACGCTGTTATTTTTCGTATTTTTCGAAATTTCGAAAAGTGGATCGTGAACCCATAGTCAAGTTGGATATATTTGAGCCTGGTAGAGATCCCACCGTTTCGAGCCCCGCCGCTGGAGGACTGCAAGGACAACTGCAGCACCACGAACACTTTGAAAGATTTTCTTCCAGAAAAAATTACATTGTAACTACACACATGCTGGGAAAAAAATAACTTATGCCAACCAATGTGTTACTAGAAAAAAAATGCATCATTCTGACCCTCCAAATTGGGCTTCCAGAGAGGGATAACCCGTTAAGGTATACATCTACCTAGAGGCACGAAAAAAATGACCAAATTCCGAAAAAAAAGTGGGTAAAGGTTAATGAAAAAGGAATGCATTTTTTTAAACACGTATCTAGAGCCTTTAAAAAACTCACCAACAAATACAGAAAAACAACAAAAACATGACGGCCGGCAGATCATGAAATTTTTTCGCGACGATTGGTGGTGGACGCTCTCCAACTCAAACGGTTCATCCGAAATAAAAAAACCAAGCGGGTTATTCAAGTTAACAATAAATACGAGTCCTTGACGATCGTAGATTTTCAAAATCCTATTTTTAACAACGTGGCCTCGAGTTGAAACTCGAGCGTACAACATCTATGAAAAAAGTTGTCTTTTTTGCGTAACTATTAAAAAATGAAGATCGATTTGAAAAAAAGTGAGATCGTCAACGGCCTTTAAATATTTCTCATCATATCTCCTGGTAATTTGAAAATAATCCATCGAGTGGTTCTCGAGATATCGCGTCCACCCACTTTGAAAACAGTGTTTCGAGAAAAAGGCGTTCAAAGCTTGAAGTATGGTGCTGCCCAGGTAGGAATTGACGATGAAAAAAGGGCTCACCAAGCTCTGAAACAAGGCTCACATTTTTTAATTCAGGCTGAGCACCAGCCTGATTTGAGGCCTAGCTGAACCTCTGAATGATAACGCGGTTTCAGGCTCTTGCACACAGGCTTGACCAAAGGCTGGTAGAAAAGCCTGTTCCAAGCCTGAAACGACGAAACAACAAGGCTCAAAACGAGCCTTAATGAAGCCTTCACGAGCATTTATGACCAGGCTTTTCCCAAACTCTTCTCGAGGCTATATGAGGCCTGTTTTTAGTTTTCTATATTCTACATTGGGGTAAATTTAATAAATTTGTAAAAAATTCATTTGATTTATTATATATATTTATTATTTATTATATTATATGTTATAAAATAAATATAAAAAATATTTTTAAAAACAATACTTTATTTTATTGCGTACTTTTATTTTCACTCCAGAAAGTGAGTATATACGAAATCTGTGTGTGACGAGAAAAAAAACTTTTTTGTGTACCTCATAAATATCGATAAGAGCATATGTTTAAATGTTCTGAGCTGCCTCCTTCGCTTTAGTTTTTCGTGCCTTCGCACCCGACAAATTTATTGCTAAATTTTTTTTTCATAAAAGTACCGAAAAACTATTATTTTAAACTTATTTTATTTTATCACAACCTGAAACAAGCCTGCATCCAGCCTTGATCTTTTAGCCTTAAAATTCACCGCCTGAATAAAGCTTGAAATAACCCTGAGTTTAGGCTAAGCAGCCAGTCTTGGTTCCAGGCTGCTCCAAACGATGCAATGAAACCTAGCCCAGGCCTGTCTCACTCAGGCTCGGTGAAACAAGGCTCGCACAAGCTTGTTTCCATCGTCAGCCTTTTGATTTCCTATCTGGGTGCTACCGTTCGCCCGGCCGACTGCGACTGTTAGAAGCTGTAGCGCATTCAATTATTGGAATATTGCAATGCAATTTTTATGGAAATAGCCAAAAGGTATAGCCAAATAATTGTATACTGTCGTATAAAAATATTTTTGGAAAATGTAATTTTTGACCCACCGAGGTAGATGCAGCCGGTTAAGAAAAATCGACAATTTTTGTTTATTTCCCTATTCAGTAGTTGCAGTAAGGTGAAATAAGGCATCTTTTAAAATATGAGCTGTTCATATTAATATTTGGAGGTTCCTCATCGCGATTTTCTATTTCGTATAAACGTACAACAATGCCTAAAACATATTTTGGCAGTGAATTGAACGCGTTGTAACAAAAAGTAATGTATCGTTTTATCATAAATGTATTCTTTCAAAAGTTATTCAACGTTAAACGAATGTATAGTACATTTCATGACTTTTTCACTATTCCGACGAAACTGTCAGACTTATCACGAAATGTCATACGACTTTTTTTGTAGATTATTTCATTTTCTATGAAATGTTGTTACTAAATGATTAAAAAATTGTATAGTTTAATAGGTTAACGGCCATATAAATTTATTTTTTGGAGAAAAGTTGCTATTTATCTGAAATTAATTTTGATGTTAACCAAAAATATAATTAAACAGACGCAGTCTTTATTAAGTTACTAATAAAAAGTGCTTTTTTCCTCCCAACTATACAGAAAATGTATTTTTTCCAGTTATCTTGGTATTCTTCAAGCGATGAGACCCTAAAATCCGACATTCGGAACATTTACACGAATTTCCATCACACCTGCGAGCAAAGCCCCGGGCAAGAGGCTGTTAGAGTGAAATAAAAATAGAGAAGCATTGAAAAAAACTGCTCGGAATGAAATCAAAACTGAAACGCGTTGTGGGCAACCCGTTATCGATTATTTTATCCAGAAACGAGGTAACAGAATGCCTACGGAATTTCTAAAATGTTGAATTTTATCAATGAATGGAAAATGATTTCGAATTTTGGAAATTGATCGAAAACTAGATTTAGAATTTTATAAATCAATCTCCAGATTAATGATTTATAAATTCATTCGTAATGATCTATAATGTCGAGAAAAAAAAATAAAACGCAAGAAGAACATTTCTAGAATTTCTGCTAACAGTAGATTTTGTGGCACTGTGTGTGTGTGTTCAGTTCGAAACTGAATGGAAGAGTAAATTCTACAAAAGTGTAACGAAATACTTGTATGCCCGTTGTATAATCAGGACTTTTAATCTCTTTTTTTCGCTCGGCACGCGATGTCCGCAATCATTTTGCTTGTCTCTTAGTGACGTTTTCCAGCAACGGTACGTTAACGAGAGACTTTGGTGCGAAACGAAAGGTGCGACCTTTTTCTCGAGAGTGCTGTGGGAATTTGAAATTTTAGGGAACCACGGCAGCGCGATCGTTCTATTCGCTCAAACGTCAACTACGGGCTAAACAGGTCTAACCTATAGCCGTAAGGGGTCTTCTCACTTTAGACGCTAAAAAAGGCTATACCCATGCATTTTTGATAGGTTAATATATATATATATATATATATATATATATATATATATATATATATATATAAGTTGTTACTCTTAATAAATACACTTTCGAAATACATTTGAAAAAAAAATATTTATGTCACTATTCATAGACGGAAATGGTAGTTAAAAAAATATCCTTAAACAATTGTAAGTCTGCGCTGTTGATGAAATCTCGGAGATGGATCATTTGAAACAAAAAAATCAAACGGTTTTAGATTCAGTATGTTAATGGCTATAGCGCATATTATACGATTTTTTATATATGCAAAAATAACAAAATGCCGGACATTTTTCGAAAAAACAAAAAAAGCGTGTGTTTGCACTGTTTTTGGCAAAAAATAGTAAATATCAAAATTTAAAAAAATCCTCGATATGCGCAATAGCTATAGTTGTGAAGGATATGGATTAAAATTTCATAAGGATCGGTTCAGTAGTTTCGAAGCTTTTATCAACAAGCCGTCGAAAAACGCTGTTTCGAGAAAAACGCGTTTAAAGTTTTTAACGAGCAGATGAACGTGCTCAGGTAGTAAAGTAAAGGTCACACAAAAATCCAGTTAGACTCCTCCGATCTTCATAAAATTTTAGTATGATACTTTTATATACGTATACTTTCGAAAAATGTAATAAAAAAAATCGATTTTTTGAAAATTGTGAGACGAGAAGATGCCTTAAGGGGGCAAATCCCTTTAGGGGCTCAAAAATCGGTCATTTTTCATGAACTTCTTTAAAGTTGATTAAATAATCGTATCATTTTTAAATATTGACAATATCTTATTACAACTTTCAAGTGTAAAAAAAAATTAATTTTTTTAACAACGCAAAATGGCGGCGTTATAAGGTATTCCTTGAGGCGTCTTTTGAAAAACTGCTCATGTTATAGCTCAACAAGTTATTGATCGATCTGGCGGACAACTTGGGAGGTTTGTCCCTATAATATTATCGGAAGTATATACCTAAGGTTTGAAGGTTATGGCGTAAATAAATTTCTTTATTGGGGTAAAAATTGTCGAGAAAATGGTCGAAAATGTGAAGTTTTGGCTACAAAGTTTACGTAATTTTTAATTTTATACTTTTTAATATCGTTATAGGTATATCCTTCCAAAAATGTGATAGTGAGAAACCTCCCAAAATTTCAGCCAGATCGATCAATAACTTTTTGAACTATAACATGAGCAGGTTTTAAAAAAACGCCTAAAAAATACCTTACAACGCCGTAATTTTGTTTTGTTTAAAAACAAATTTAACACTTGAAAGTCGTAACAAGGTAATGTCAAAATTTAAAAAAGACGTGGTTATTTCATCACCTTTGAAAAATTCATGAAAAATGACTTATTTTCGGCCGTCTTAAGGGATTTTCCACTTAATATTTGTCTTGATTTAAAAAAAAAACGTCAACCACCTTCCAATACAAATGTGTATATACGCCGTTGACATTTGCGCGTGCACGCGTGAATGTGCGTCCGTAAGTCAACCGTAAATTACGTCCGTGAAAAGGCGCCCGGGGTGAATTCAGGTGTCGCCCTTTGTGTTGGATTTGTATTGGTCTATTGCGCTCTTATGGACCGAAGGGTCATGGTGATAACGACTACGACGAGGTCGATGAACCCTGGATTTAGTCGAATTTTGGTCACCGCGGTATTCTATATCACGGTTGTAGACGTCGGCTGCACGTTGGTGCATACTATACGCGGTGTCCCCGACCCCAAACTCGAAATTCTGGGACATCGATGGACAACGATTTCAAAAAACGTTTCATGTATATTTCCGACCAACTTCAATATTCGTTATGCACGAAATTGCAAGGAAAACCTAGAAAAATATTTTTAAAAACATTGCCGCGAAAAAGCATGGTATACTTAAGGGGGAAAATGCCTTTAGGGGAGAAAAAAATTGCTTATTTTTTATGATTATTTTTTTAATGGTAACATTTCTTCGCCATTTTTAAGACTCAGGGTATATTTTATTGCTACTTTTGGCTGTTACGTGGTATCTTTGTTTATTGGCTACGGCATAACACGTAGCGTGGGCGGGATTGATCTGAAAATAAAACTAACGAAGATTTTTCTTTCGTTGACACTCATACGCAGAATTTGGACCAAGGAAAAGTGAGAAATGTTGAGAATCGATGAAACGAAAAACAACAACGCTTCGAAACAAAAAAAAAACGGATTTTCCGAAAAAAAATTGCTACATTTTGCAATGAAGAAATACTTTTGGTAATCGGTACACTATGTGCCGATGTCGCCACGATCGTTACAGTTTTTTTTCGGTCCTGTTCCGTGTTTACTCCGATAGGCAATTCATTCTTCTTCTTTGTGCCGATCACGTGACACGTGTCATTCAATAATTCTAACAGAAAATGGGGAAAAGGAAACGCAAGCATTCGTCGGACGACGAGGGCCGAGAAAGATTGAAAAACCGAGTACGATGGTTGAAACAACAAATTCTTGAACAAAGAGAGGAAAAACACGAAAACAATAGCAGTAAGTATTAAGGCGTTACCCCCACTTGTAGCGCAAAAAAGGCCTTTTTCATGATTTTTTTAAAGAAAACTACAAAACGTTTTTAATCGATCAATATACCATCTTAAAGAACACATCTTGAAGAACTTTCAGTAATTTTTTTATTGAAAAATATTACATTGTTTAGTGGCAAATGGCTGTCAATGAAATGATGTTTTTATATACACGGTTTGCGGTGACTAACATTGCGGCGAAGTGGATCATCTGAAAAAAATGCGGATGGATTTAGTCAAATATAAGTATAAACTAGTCTTTAGTCAAAGGATTAAAAAAAATATTCATTTTTCACAAAATGGCGGTCAGTCAAAGTTAATGGTTCGATTTTAACGAAAAAAAACGGCCGTTTTTTGGCTATAAAACAGCCATTTTTTTCGAAAAAAAAATCGTACGATTAAAGACTACATTTTTATGTATTAAATAAGCCTGCAAAATTTCAAGAAGATCGGTTCATTAGTGTTCGAGTAATCTTGGTCACCGACTTCAGAAATGCCATTTTGAGAAAAACGCGTTCAAAGTTTCTCTTTCAACGCTCTTTCAACGCGGATTCTTCTCTTTCAACGCTCATATCTCAGTCAATTTTGTTCGGATCGACTTGAAATTTTCAGGACATGTTCTCAGATACTTATACTTCAAAAAAAGCAATAAAAAAATCGATTTTTTCAAAATCGCAAGTGGGGGTAACCCCTTAGTTCTAAAAAATATCAAGGCACCGTTCAGAGACAGACTGAAGGATTTATCGTCGGGCGAGTAGCTATTTGGAAAGGAACTGAGCGAAAAAATAAAGGTTGCTAAAGTTCTACAGCAATCATCGAAGGATTTAAAACAACCCTTCAAGCCACATCAAGGAAATCATTCAAAAACTCGAGGGGCCTGCGTCAACAAAACCAGTATGGGATGGTTTAGTATGGGACCTTATTCGAGATAGGGCGGGTACGAACAGAGTCGCAACAACGGTTACAGTTGAGGCAACAAGTCCGCTTTACGAGGAAGGAATTATTATCAGAAACACGAGCATTCACCTCCATAGAAGAACAACGAAATGTATCTAAATTTGCCGGTCGTCTAGCTCGTTTTAAACGCAGTTGGCTTTAAGTCACCTCAGACGAAACCATCTTGAGCTAGATCACAGGCTATAAGATACCGTTTACATCGGAGGTGTACCAACACTCACTACCTGCCGAACCTCAGTGGTCGGGTCAGATAAGAGGTTCAATGCGAGAGCAAATCGCAGCGTTATTACACTGAGAAAAAGAAATCGTTCAATGCGCAAAATGCATTTTGTTGTCTCGAAATTTTGTTGTTTTAACAGTTGCTCAGACATGCTAAATAAGCTACAGTTCACATCACTAAAACTGTCAGTTAGATTAACAAAGCGTTTGTTATGCCAATCAAAAATCAAGTTGAACGTATTTAAAGATACATTTTGTTTGGGTTTGTTTGGGTTGGATGAACGAATTTTTTTTCAGTGTAGGAAAGGGCGCGATACAAGGGTGTCAGCCTGAGTCCGGACAATTCATTTCCAATTTTTTTCTTGTACCGAAAACGGATTGTTCCCACCGCTTTATACTAAATTTAAAGCAGTTAAACGAGTTATTATCTAATCCCGATTGCAAAATCTGATCGTAAATTTTTACGTTTCATCTTCGAAAGAAAATTGTACCAATTTACGTGTTCGCCCTTCGGACTTAACACAGTTCCATACACATTTACCAAACTGATTAAGCCGACAGTCTTGCACCTCAGAAAGCGCGGATTGTTGTCAGCATATTTGGATGATTTATTGATACTAGGGGATTCATATGAAGAGTGTTCAAGGAACACTCATATAACGAGTGAGTTATTCGAGAAATTAGGTTTTATTATCAATGTTAAAAAGAGTCGGATAATCCCCTCGACGAGATGTAAATTTCTCGGGTTTATTTACGATTCTAAAAGAATGAACATCTGGCTTCCAGAAGAAAAAGTTGCCAAGACTGCACAAAAAATCACAAAATTTAGTAAGATGAGCCATTGTACAATCCGGGAATATGCATGCTTTATAGGAACATTAGCTTTGAGTTGCTCAGCAATCCAGCACGGGTGGATCCACATGAAGAGCTTTGAGAGAGCAGAATTCTTGGCTCTCAGGGCAAATCAGGGAAATTTCGAGGCACGCATGTACCGTTCAGACGACTTGCAGCTAGATTTCGATTGGTGGAAAATTCACATCAACAAAGCAGTACGTTCGATAATACCGTTTAGAGCAGCCCTCGAAATATCCGACGTGTCGCGCTCAGAATGGGGGCGTCCTGTAAAAGCAACCGGACGCACGGTCATTGGAGCCAACCCAAGTAGAAATTTCTTAGGGTTAGCCTGACCAGGATCAGGCCCCGATCGGGACATGATACGGGTCACACCTGTTACGGACATCCTGATCCGGCCCCGATCGGGCCGGAAGTATTTAGGCCCGAAATCAGGCTATACTAAAATGGCCATACTAAAGCCGTCCCTGATAAGATCCTACTAAGGCTTTCCCCGATAGGGCCCTACCAAGGCTTGCCCTGATAGGCCCTACTAAGGCTTTCCATGATAGGGCCTTACCAAGGCTTTCCCCGATAGGGCCCTACGAAGGCTTGCCCTTATAGGCCCTACTATGGCTTTCTCTGATGAGGCCATAAATAGGCTTGCCCTATAACTGCCTCAGCAGTCGATAGATGCACATAACCTCTTATTTTGCACATGGTAACTTCGATTTTATAGCATCGTAGCTTCGGAGTTTCGATGCATTCCTGAATTCTATTTTAAAAAATGTGCTATGGACTGTCACGACAAAAAACGGTATGCAGCTCGGATGCGTGTTAGAAGATTTCGGCAGCTTTGTAAGGCGAAGAGAGAGAGAGAGAGAGAGAGAGAGAGAGAGAGAGAGAGAGAGAGAGAGAGAGAGGAATTATATATGTATATATTGTAACGGGTCTTAATTCGTTACAAATAAATTTATAGGTTCGGGACTCGAACCGGGAAGAAATTAATATAAACTCAGGTGTTTTTTTGGTATTTTTTAACAAAAACGAATGATTCAGTTTTTTATGGCTCAATATAATCTAAAGATAACGCTATGTATAAGTGTAGCGTGTTGTTTTTGTACTTTTCCACAATTTTTTTCTCCGTCGGTAAATGTTCACTTCGCGTCATTACTCGGATGGTAAACCCTTCCGGGCGCGATCCGCATTGATTATCATGGGCCGATAATTTTTCCCCCCTCCCTTACTCGCCCTATCGATCGCCGCGCGGTGAATCGTGACGCGCTGGCTCGCTTAATGTTTACGTTGTATCGGTGGAGGTGTGCGTATGTTTGTTGTGTTTTTGCATGAGTATCGTGATGCTCGTAGATTGAAAATACTTCTTCGCCCTTTATGCTTTCCTAATATAATTTTTCTACTTAGCTTGCGATAACTGATTTCCGCGCTTTATACTTTCCGTATCTCTCTTTTTATTTTTATTTAATTTTCCAAGATTTTCCCACTTAAGACTAAAAAAAGATTATTCCAATTCTTCTTCTTTTTTGTTCCTTAATGTTCCATGTTCCAGGCGTTCCCGATCCACTAGGGATGTACTAGGCCCAGCAGTACTAGTTAATTTTCCAGAAAAGAAAAAAAAGATCTAATGCTTTTTCGGCGCGACTCCTTGTTTCTCTTGTTTCTCAACGTTCCGTGTTCTCAGCATTTCCTATCCACTAGCGATGTACTTTGCCAAGCAGTACTAGTCGATCCACGAGGGATTCAAGAAGTGCCATTCCTCCAAAATTTCCGTCCTTTTATACTCTGATTTGACCGCGTTTTCTTTCCCCTTCTTCTCCGTCTTCCCTTAATGAGATTAGTGGGTTATCCTGATTTTATCGTTTCTTCTTCCTTAATTCAATTAGTAGGCTTATCCGGTTTTGACCGGTTTTTCTTTCCCCATCTCTTCCGTATTCCTCTAATTCAATTAGTGTGCTTATCCTGATTTTACCGGTTTTTCTTTCCCCTTCTCTTCTGTCTCCCGAAATCGGTTAACTCTTTGAAATTGTGGTGGGGTTATTCGTTGATGAGACGGACCTGTACGTCTCAATATACTACTGTGTTCAAAAAATAAGGTGACATTGTATTTATTTCAAAAATTCTTTATTTATTTTTCCAAATCAATTTCATCCTCTTCAAAGTAATCCCCTCCCGATGCAATGCACTTATGCCAACGGATTTTCCAATCTTCGAAACACTGATTGTAGTCACTTTCCGGGATGGCCTTCAGTTCCGTCTTCGCTGCGGCTTGAATCTCCTCTGTCGTATCAAAACGGTGTCCCCGGAGCGATCTTTTGAGCTTGCTGAACAGCCAGAAGTCGCACGGCGCCAGATCAGGTGAATACGGTGGTTGCGGAACGATATGGGTTGAGTTTTTCGCGAAATGATCACGAATTACGAGTGCAGTATGGGATGGTGCATTATCGTGGCAACGAAAAACTCACTTTTAGCAGTTCACAAAACGACGCGTATCTCAAACACTAATGAATATTTTGACATGTAAATTTGACATAGATGTCACCGACAGTACTACCAACCTAAAAAAAAATAATTCTCCAAATCCTTCGACGCGCGCAGTTTAAATTCAAATGTCACCTTATTTTTTGGACACAGCAGTATATATATATATATATATATATATATATATATATATATAAGGTTAAGTTTCAAAAATCTGTAGCATGTTATTCGATAAACCTCTTTAATTGTCACAATGATAATAACTAATTGATATACTTTATGTGACACAACAAATAATTATAGAAATTCATTCGGTCTCTTATGCCATATCTGGGATCAAGATGTTACAAGCACTCGGTAGCATAGGGGCAGCGTGCGTAGCTTTGGGTAGGTAGGTACGAGGTTCGATTCCCATATAGGCGTAATATTTTCTTCGAACAAAAACATTTCAGCAGGCCAGGAAATGACGAATTACGATACAAAATCATTGTAGTGGAACTCTGAATTACGTGGTTAATTCCATTTTAAATTTTTGAAATATTATTTGCATTTCTTTCCGATCAGGCAGCCTGATAGGGGCCTGATCAAGCAACCAGGTCAGGCCTATGTGCGACACAACGTTACCTTTCCTAGTAGGGCCCTTTGAGGCTGCCTTATTAGTGCCCTACTAAGGCAGTCAGGCAACCTGATCGGGCCCTGATTTGGGCCCCATCAAAATTACTACGCGGGAAGAACAATTTCATCACATTAATTATTTAGAATAATTAGCGGCCTTGCTTGCCCTGAAATGCTTTGCAAATAATCCAAAGTACTGTGATATACTGTTGACAATCGATAATACTACCGCGATCGCGTACATCAACAAGATGGGCGGCATTCAGTTTCCAGTGTTGAGTGGGTTTGCGAAAAAGATTTGGAAATTGTGTGAAAAAAAGAATATTTACATGTGCGCAACGTACATCTCGTTTCGGGATAATTACGAAGCTGACTTCGAATCGAGACGACTTGAGCCAGAAACGGATTAAGCCCTATCAAATTCGGCTTACCGCGAAATTCAAGATAGATGGGGGAAGCCGGAAATAGCAACACGCAAATAGAAATTCGCAACACGAACGAATGCGAAATGTAGGCGATATATTTCTTGACTGGAAGACCAGGGCTCACTCAGTTGCGGTTGATGCATTCACGGTAGATTGGAGCCAACGGTTTTTTTTAAGCATTTCCGCCGTTCGCAATAGTTTTACGCGTTTCAAGAAAACTTAAAGACGATCGTGCTAAAGGTATCGTGGTTATAACGTACTGGTTAACTCAAGTTTGGTTCCCCGTCTTCACGGGCATGTTGGCCTGCGAACCGATTTATTTTCAGTCAAACGTCAACCTTTTGCGCTCTCTCAATAGGCAACCACACCCAATTTGGAGAAGGATTACCCTGGTTGCAGGGCTGTTATTCGGGAAGCGCTAAAAAGGAAAGGCGTGCGGGAGGAAGCGCTTACTATTATGCTTTCCTCATTGTCAGATTCATCGCTTAAACAATATGACAGCTGTTGAAAAAAGTTGTGGTCATTTTGCCGTGGAGAACTCATAGATCCTTACAGATGCAATTTATTACAAGTAATAAGATTTTTATCTATCGAGTTTGATAGATAAAAAATCACATAAAGTGAGAAGACCCCGAAAAAAATCACGAGATAAGCAAACTTTTTCCTTGTCCTGAATGTTCCATGTTCCACATCACCTCAGTTCGCGCGACTTCCACTGTGCATGCAGACGCCATGTTCCATTATATTTTTTCTTGCGTGCTCTCAAAATCAATCCGATTGGCGAAAATATTGCACGTGTACGAGCTCAAAATCCATCACGAGATCATAAAGATCAAATTAGAATGGTAAGGTTATTATCGATTTATGGTCGGAATTCGCTACAACCACGGGCACAATAATCCATACAGCGGACGAATGGACAACCATAGCGTAGATTTAATCTGTTATTAGGTGAGAGTCTCCGGGATCCGGCTGTTAATATTCTGGCATTCGAAATACACAGCGCCGCAAAACGTATTTTACCGCAGTTCGCGTTCGACGGAGGCTTTTCCGATATGAACGAGAGAGAATTTCAATCCCATCACGGTCAGATAAGCCGGATGCGAGTTCCACCTGATCATTCCGACGAATTCGTGATGCTGCGGACGCTTTAACGAATCGAACGGAACGCAATAACTTTGGCAAATATATCCTCTCCCCCTGCCTGTCTTTTCTATATGGCTGTCCCTGTATGGAGAGTGCAACGGGCAATTCACGGATGGTTGCTGTTGTATAAATTTTGTTTTTACATATTTTTTCGCTCATTTATCTCGGCGGTGTCACAGCAATTATATAAATCCTATTACGTTGATGAGTTGTCGACAGATTTTGCGCAGGTGTTTGGTACCATGATTAGGGTCAGGTCCACCAAAGCGGTGAGGAGCGGAGCTAAGAAAAACCAATAGAATTGCTACGCTCAGGATTAATGGACATGAATTAAGCGGTTGATTGGTTGATTCTTCTTCGCTTTGCTCCCTTCCGCTTTGGTGGATACTGGCCCTTATCGAGAGTGCACTGCTTCGTGGATGGGCATTCCACGCCAAATCGAACACCATTTAGCTTTTGCATGTCCGATTTTCTCCACAATTTTGCGTTTTTCAGTATCCATTGAGAGAGGGCTCCATGCTAATTTTCAGCTTTTTTTGTTCAGCCACTTCCGAGATATGAATTTTTTTTAAACGGTACTTTTTTTTAAGCCCATAACTTTGCGAAACATGATCCGATTGCGATGTTATTTTTTAATTTTCGTTTTTAGACGCACGTTTAGAAAAAAAAATTGTACAAAATCATCATAACCGTATTTTCATAAGATTTTCGTGTTCTAAATATTAAATGTCGATTTTTGAAAAACACGTAACGATCCATTTTTTTCAAATTTTTCCTAAAAATACTGTCACTCATTATGCAACTTTGGAGCCCGGCACGGTAACGAGATACCGTTAGAATCCATGTTTTTTTTTCGAATTTGAACATTTTTAGTTTTTAGTACACAATGACCCTTTCATTTTAGTTAAATATATAACAACATAAGTTTTTTGTGTTAATTCTTATTCAATTTTATATTGAGTCAATATCTCATGTGTAGGGAGAATAGAGGTACCTAAAGATCAATATTATCTAAAGAACGAAACTTATTTCAAAAGAATTTAGTTGATATATGTGTTCAAAAGTTGGCGCTTTTTCAAATGATTTTTAACTTTTAACTACGGTCGGTAATTAAAACTTCGTCAACATAGCCTAGTGGCTGAGTGTCTTACTTGTCGACGGCTCCATTTCAGAACAAGAGTTCAGTGTTGTTTTCAATCACGTGTTGACAGTAGTCCTGTGAATAACCTCTACTAATTTGCTTTACCGAAAAAATTGTGTAATATCACGGTATAGTTTTTGAAGCACAACTTATTGTGAACTTTTGTGTCATGTCAAATTTTGGGATATATAATTTGTGCTGTAATCCTTTGCAAATAGAAAATCATAGAGTTAAGAAAAGTCTTCGACGAGTTACTCAAAAAATTTATATAATTTGAGTACGGATGATTTTCTCTGCACATAGTGTAGAATAGCATTGGACTCAAGAAATACTGCTCCTGTTGCCTGTGATCATGAAGTTGAAAACGAATTCGAAGATGGACTCGAAGATGAAGTCGAAGACAGTGTAACTGACAAAACTATCTCATCAATTTCAAACACGCCGTCTGGTAAGATTAATCAAACATTGCTGGGGATTTTACAATTTTTTTGTGACAAAATAATAGTTTATGTTAAAATAATTGATCGATCTTACTATTTTTCAGAATTGGAAAACGTGAGTAAAGAACTAACCGCACATACCAGTAGTCTGTCTCAATTGAGCTTAGGAACTGTATTGCCTGTGGTTAATGATGCAATCGCATGATTAAATCAATCCTTAATCGTTAAAAAGCATACCAATAATCAAACTTATCTACAAAACAAAGTCCACAAAATATACTATGAATTAAATACGTCTTTAGGAATATCAAAAGATACTGACGATAACACTAATTCGAAGGAATTTTTGGAAATGATAAAAAAATTGAATATTAAATTTAACAATGATAATATGGTGCGATCTGAGAAAATTCTAATCCTTACACTTTCACCTGAAACATGGGGCTTATCCCGAGTCTGCAGTATAATGGGCTGTACAAAATACATGGCATCTTTAGCTAGAAGACTCCGTGAAGAAAACGGGATCCTTTTAACACCGAATGCGAAATTATGTTGTTAATATTTGTTTAAAATGAAAACTACTTACTATTTTTTTATTCAGTATGGATAAGTTACATTTTCTAATATCTAGGTCACCCATTATCAAGTGATATCAAGACTCGAATTTTGGAATTCTATGTTGACGATTAAATCAGCGTGAATATGCCTGGAATGGAAGATTATCTTTCTATTAGAAATGATGATGGAAAACGTGAGCATATCCAGAAACGACTTATTCTCTCTAATTTACGCGAATTATATGAACTTTTCAAAGAACGACATCCTGATCATCGAGTTGGTTTCTCTAAATTAGCGTCATTACACCCTCAACACCGTGTACTTGCAGGTTCTAGCGGAACTCACACTATTTGTGTTTGTTCTATACACCAAAACATCAAGCTCATGATGCTAGGTAAGTGTATGTTAACAAAATCTTTATCAAGCCATAACCATGATCTCTTTTGTTGCAGGGTGCAATTTAGCAACTCTTACAAGCCAATCGCAAACACCATTATAGCATTATGGTGATTGCTTGAAAATGATTATGTGTCAGGGACCAACTTTCGATTGTTATTTTAACAACTGTGATAAGTGCCAGGAAGAGTACAAATTTTAAAGAATTTATTACTTGATATACTGGATGAAAAATAATATTGATAAAATAACTTATAAATATTGAATTTCAAAGCCTCGAACAAGTATGGAAACATTCGTGAAAAGCTCAACAGATTTTGTGGATAATTTTTGCGAAAACTTACTAACTCTTTCGCCATACCATTATATTGCTAAAGAGCAAGCAAGCTATTTGAGATCGCTGAAAGAATCATTAGAACAGAATAAGTACATTGTGATTTGTGATTTTTCGGAAAATTATGCCTTTGTCATTCAGAATGCTGCATCTGGATTTCATTTGAATAACGATCAAGCAACGATTTATCCAGTTGTAATTGATTACAAAGAAGATAATGTACAAAAGTTTAGTCATAATATCGGAGTGTTTATCTCATGACGCAGTTGCCGATCGTGAATTTACAAGGATTACAACTGAATTCATCGAAGAGTTATCCAATGATGCTGCAAAACATATTTACGTTTCTGATAGAGCACCTCAACAATTTAAAAACTACAAGAATTTTGTGAATATAAATTACCACAAAGAAGTCTTTGGTCTGGAAGATAAATGGCATTATTTTGCAACAGCCCACGGCAAAGGGCCTTGTAATGGAGTAGGGGAAACCGTCAAAAGAATCGCTGCACGAGCAAGCCTTCAACTTCCATATAATGAAAAAATCTCAACCCCTTAACAATTGTATGACTGGGCGGTAAAACCGAATTGTTTGCCAAATATTCATATTCGGTTCTTCTCTAATGACCATTATATTCGAGCCGAAGAATTTTTGGCAACACGTTACCTGAGATCTAAAACAATAACAGGTACACAAAAATATCATTGTGTCATACCTGACGGAGAAGACACTTTGAAATTCAAAGAATTTTCATTTCCTTCAGATTCGCGAATTTATAACGTATTCAAACGTGTAAGAAAATGTTAGTTAATAACAAATGTGATCAAATATAAAGCGTGTACTTCATTCGATCTATATCTTTTGCTTGTAATCAATCTGTAAACTAATTAATAATCATTACGTGTCAGATAATCCTCGAGAGTGGCTTTCAATGTAAAGTATTTTGATTTCAGATATTTTTTAACATATATAAGTGAAACAAGAAAATCTAAAAATTCGAAACAACATGGATCCTAACGTTATCCCATTAACGTGCCGGGCTTAGAATTTGCATAATTTGCATATTTATAGGAAGAATTTTAAGAAAATCGATCGCTACGTGTTTTTCAAAAATCAACATTTAATATTTAGAACTTGGAAATCTTATGGAAATACGGTTTTCATGATTTTGTACCATTTTTTTTCTAATAGCGCGTCTAAAAACAAATATTAAAAAAAAACATCCCAATCGGATCAATTTTCGCAAAGTTATGGGCATTAAAAAAAAGTACCGTTATTTTTTAAATTCATATCTCGGAAGTGGCTGAGCAAAAAAGCTGAAAATTGGTATGGAGGCCTCTCTCAATAGATACTAAAAGAAAACAAATTATGGAGAAAATCGGAGATGCAGAAGCATCTGTCCGATTTGGCATGGAATGCCCCATATGTATATATAGACTGCCGCTCAAAAGTTTGGATACACCAGTCGATATTTTTTTTGCCGCACTAAAAGGTACATGGCTTCGTAAAAAAAAAGATAACCAAAACCAAACAGCGTTTTGCAGGAAACAAGTTCAGCTTTGTTTTTCTTTTTTAAAATATTTTTTAAGCTTTTTTTTCGACCCGGTACGCACTTTTGTACGTGACTGTTTTCCGGCTTTTTTTAGACCATCGAGAGTTGGGTTCATGGATTTTTTTGTTATGTTTATCCATGATAAACTCGAACGGGGTAGCAGGAACTACATTTTCGTTTTTTTAAGTTTCCTACGATTTTTTTTCAGAATTCTTTTCTGAAACTTTTTTGGCCGAACCTCGGAGAATCGTCCCAACAATTCATTGGCGTATTCAAAATTTTCTTACAATGTTTTTTTTAAGTCAAGGTGCTTTTGAAACATTGTAAAAAAATTTTGAGAAAATCTGAATCAATGTCAACATATTGTCAACAATTTTTGTCGCGCAACATTTAAAAAAAAGCGTTTTGCTCAGAAAGGTATACACCATATGCTCACGAACGGAAAACTAGTAGTTAAGATACACCCTGTATATAGAGAGAGATTGATTGATTGATTGATACAATTTATTATTCCTTAGTTTTAAAACTTTTGGGCAAGAGAGAGAGAGAGAGAGAGAGAGAGAGAGAGAGAGAGAGAGAGAGAGAGAGAGAGAGAGAGAGAGAGAGAGAGAGAGAGAGAGAGAGGTGGGTGGATGGATGGATGGATGGATGGATGGATGGATGGATGGATGGATGGATGGATGGATGGATGGATGGATGGATGGATGGATGGATGGATGGATGGATGGATGGATGGATGGATGGATGGATGGATGGATGGATGGATGGATGGATGGATGGATGGATGGATGGATGGATGGATGGAGAGAGAGAGAGAGAGAGAGAGAGAGACAGATTTTACTTCTCGTGCGCTGCAACCCTACATCCTTTATCGCGTCTTCGTACCAAACGACTAGCGATCCGTCGTAGACATTGCAGGTACTCTTTCCTACAGCATCCTTCAGCCATCCCATTCAACTTCTCGAGGCGATCCACTGCCTCGATCTAGTTACGATGTTATCAAAATGACGAGAAAGAGAAGCGAGTCCATTTGATCGAAAGGCGAAGCCTGTTCCGGAGTGGACTCAATGGCACTTGAAAGCTGGCCAGTGCTCGCCTGACTCGAACGATGAGGATGAAAAACGATCGCTCGAGAAAAAAAATAGGAGATGAACGATAGATAGAAGCAGAAAAAAATGGTGGATGAGAGGGATGCAAAGAAACGGTACCAGAGAGATAACAGTGCAGGATGGAATACAAAAGGGGTGAAAAAAAACTCGTGCCGTAGCAAACCTAGAGCGAAGGAGAAATGAGAAGATTGAACAAGGAGAAAATATGGTAAAGGTCGATTGCATCGCGGCGAAGAGGGGTTTCGAAGGGAGGGTTGCAATGGAGAAATTACACACGCAGCAGACGCACCATATATCGGATACTTTGTTTGAAATTTCCTATAATTTTTTAGTTATTATGAGATACTAAAGTTTTTTCGATTATATATACAATACTTGTAGAAGTACGTAGGATTTTTTTGATATATTGTTTTTTGTAAAAATAGCGCATTTCTAAAACAAAAAGTATGAAATGCCATGAGAAAATCGTCAGAAAACTGTTTATAAAAAAGGAACGACGCAATATAAAAAAAATCATACGTAGTGTCTTAGAAAATGTTATTCTAAATATACAGTTAAAATTTCAAGGGAATCGGGTGAAATTTGTTTGGGTTATGAGTCCGGCCGGCTTGAAAAATGTAGTTTTGAGATAAACGCGTTTAAAGTTAGTAGAAAGTCATGAAATGAATAATGTTTCAATACCTTTAATCTGTGATGCCTGCCCCATACAGTACTTAGAGATTTTTCATACCCACAATCTTTTGGAATATAATTTTATAGGTACTGAGGTACCTTTTTAACGAAAAAAAATCAATTTTTGGAAAATCCCAGTGTCCTAAGCCCTTAAGAATCCGATATTAAGATCTGACGGCCAAATATAAACGGTAATATCTTGTTATATATTGCTATTTTTGCGAACAGTATATATTTTTCAAGTAAAATAAATACTATAGTTCATCAAAAATAACAAAAACATAAATCATTCGGACTTATCTCAATGAGAATAACACGTTTTGACGCAAAACATATTTTTTGACGTCGGCGAAAAGTAACTTCAGTTCACTGTCGTGCCATTGTTGTTGCTAGGCAACCAAACGTTTCGCAGTGGTGACATCTTACGACTAGTTATTAGTGTCAAAAACAAATTTTGCTAAGACTTATCTCAATGAAAATAAATCCACAAAACATAATCTTGTGTTCTAACTTCAGTTCACTGTCGTGCGATTGTTGTTGCTAGGTAACCAAACGTTTTGCAGTGGTGACATCTTACGACTAGTTATTAGTGTGAAAAACAAATTTTGCTATAGGAAAACTCGAGGCAGTCCACTATCCGATATTAAGCAACTATCCGGCGTATGGTGCTTCTCCCAAGTGAAACTTTATTGATCATCTTGAGGATAGCCTCAAGATGGTCAATAAGTACCTCTTTTCTCAGGATGTATACCTTCGGATGAGAATGTATCGCAGGCCGGAAGATCGCAATGATATGTCCTATAATTTCGCATCCCCCCTCTCTCTCTCTCTCTCTCTCTCTCTCTCTCTCTTTTTCTCTCTCCTTCGGTCCTCAATTGTTCGCTCTGATTTTTCGATCGCTTACAGGCAATCCGTTTTGATTTGTACCCTCGACCCTTCCGGAGGCAAGAACGGATCGTACATGGACATGGAGAGGATTGAAGACTCAATAAGGGGCTTATTTTTTTCCGCCATAGGAAATCTCCCCAGGTAGGGAATCAAAAGGCTGACGATGGAAACAAACTTGTGCGAGCGTTGTTTCACCGAGCCTGAGTGAGACAGACCTGGGCCAGGTTTCATTGCATCGTTTGGAGCAGCCTGGCACCAAGACTGGCTGCTTAGCCTAAACTCAGGGTCATTTCAAGCTTTATTCAGCCAGTGAATTTTAAGGCTAAAAAAATCACGGTTGGATGCAGGCTTGTTTCAGGTTGTGATAAAATAAAATAAATTTTAAATAATATTTTTTCTGTACTTTTTTGAAGAAAAAAATTAGCAATAAATTTGTCGGGTGCGAAGGCACGGAATACGAAAGCGAAGGAGGCAGCTCAGAACATTTAAACATATTCTCTTATCGATATTTATGAGGTACACAAAAAAGTTTTTTTCTCGTCACATACACATGTCGTATATACTCACTCTCTGGGGTTTGCGTACATTCTGTGTATTACGTGTCCCATAAACAATAAATAAAATAAAGTATTGTGTTTAAAATATTATATATATATTTTCTAACAAATAATATAATGAATCATAAATATATATAATAAATAAAATAAATTCTTTACAAATTTATTAAATTTACCCCAATGTAGAATATAGAAAACTAAAAACAGGCCTCATATAGCCTCGAGAAGAGTTTGGGATAAGCCTGGTCATAAATGCTCATGAAGGCTTCATTAAGGCTCGTTTTGAACCTTGTTGTTTCGTCGTTTCAGGCTTAGTACAGGCTTTTCTACCAGCCTTTGGTCAAGCCTGTGTGCAACAGCCTGAAACCGCGTTATCATTCAGGGGTTCAGCTAGGCCTGAAATCAGGCTAGTGCTCAGCCTGAATAAAAAATGTGAGCCTTGTTTCAGAGCTTGGCGAGCCCTTTTTCATCGTCAATTCCTACCTGGGTCATCGTTGCAACCAGTTTCAGTTTTTTTTTTCATTTTCCTTTCTCGCCAACTCGAGCGGTTTCTATACACAGGTTAGAATATTCGTGTGTCATGTTTCACCGTAACAACTATGTCGAATTATTATTTGTCTGAACTTCTCCAAGAATCATAACTCTGTATTGGGCTTTAAATAACAACCTGCCACTGTATAATTGTTTTGAGTATATTCAACCTGATTTCGGAATTCTTCAATAAATCCCATGCCAGGTAATTCGATTCAAAGATAAGGAGTCTTTTCACTTTAGACGCTAAAAAGGCTATTTTCATGAATTTTTTTTTGATAGGTTTATATTATAGATATTGATATAAAAGTTATTACACTCAATAAATACACTTTCGAAATACATTTTTTTTAAATATTTATTCAAGTCACTATTTATAGACGAAAATGGTAGTTAAAAAAATTTCATAATGTCAAAATCTCGGAGATGGATCATCCGAAACAAAAACATCGAACGGTTTTAGATTCAGTATGTTGATGGCTATAGCGCATATCATATGATTTTTGATACATGGAAAAATAACAAAATGCCGGACATTTTTCGAAAAAACCAAAAAAGACGTGTTTTTTCACCGTTTTTGGCAAAAAAAATAGTAAATATCAAAATCTGAAAAATTCTTGATATGCGCTATAGCTGTAGTTGTAAAGAATATGTGGCTAACATTGCATGAGGCTCATTTCAGTAGTTTCGAAGATTTTATCAACAAGCCGTCGAAAAACGTTGTGCCGAGAAAAACGCGTTTGAAGTTTGTTTGGGTTACATAAATATTTTTTTAAATGTATTTCGAAAGTGTATTTATTAAGTGCAACAACTTTCATATCAATATCTATAATATAAACCTATCAAAAAATTAATGAAAATAGCCTCTTTGTAGTGTCTGAGGTGTGAAGACCCCTTAATGAAAATACTGAATACAAGTTGCAGGGTCCTATGACAATTTCTGCCTCCATTTTGGATTCGTTCAAACAGATGATTTTTTTTATAAATCACTCCATTTGATTCAGCTTGAACATAAATCTAAAGTCGCCGGCGATATTGTTCTTGAATGTGCAGAATAGCATGCAGCTATATAACGTTCTCGATAACAATGATGACATTCTTATCCCCTTTTCCCGTGGGACAATATTTTCCTCGTCGTTTCACACAATGCGAGGATACCGGAGACATAAAATATGCTCCTTCAACGTTTCCCGTATACTCGTTTAACGATCTATGTATGTATGTATTTGTCAGTGACTATATATGTAAGGAGCTTTTGCTTCGCAACGTGAGAAAGTGGACGACGGCAATAATGCTTGCACCGGTGACTCTCACGAGGACTGCAATAATACGACGCAATAAGATATGGAACGAATGACGGATCTGATTGTCGACGCAATAGGCAGAACTGAATAAGTACAATGTTTTCAGGTACAGCATGAATAAAACGAAAGCTATGTACGTAATATGTCCAATAGCATAAATGATTTCTATTTTTTTTCTTACCTTGCAACTATCTTCTTTATAGAAAAAAAGCCAGCCGATGAATATTTAGTGGTCGCTCAAGGTTTTCGAAGTTCAGAATTTCCGCTAAAAAATAAATCTCGCATGCACTATAATTCCTTGTAGCATAAAAACAAAATAAACAGCGAAGTGTTACATTTTCTGAATAATTTGTTATAATAATTTGTAACAAACGACAATTAGATGATATGTGTTATTATGTATTATTATGCATTATTGTATTATGGCGTCGCTCGTCACAGAGTACAGCTACGATTGGTCCGCAGTTTGACTAACGAGACCAACTGTGGGACGCATTACCTACAATTTTGTTTACGGACAAGAGCTTTGATGAATTATTTTATGAGAACAAAGATCATCATTCTTGGGTTAGAAGTGTGAGGTAAATTTGAAACATCTGTTTCGAAAGAAAAAAGGATTAATTGTTTTGACAATTTTACAAAGCGTCAAATTTATGAGTGAGAAGAGAAAAAAAATTGGCGAAAATTGGAAATTTCAAAGCTCTTGAGCGACAGCTAAATATTCATTGACCGCCTAGAGCTTCCGTGAGGTTAACTTTAAAATCATAAAGCGTAAAATTCATGGGTGAGAAGTGGACGAAAAAAAAAATCGATTTTTTAATGAAAATTTTAAGTTTTGGTATGCTCGAGCAACCTCTCAATATTTTTTCACCGCTCGCAGCTATCGCGACACTTTTTTTTCTTTAAAAAATATAATTGGATGGTAAAAAAGAGGAAAAAATAGAGCTCCAATTTGTGCCACTACTCTGCTTCATATATATTATAATATAAATATATTATATAATAAATATATATACATACATATTATATATATATATATATATATATATATATATATATATATATATATATATATATATATATATACATTAGAGTGGTTGAGAAAAATCGATTATTTTTTTTCAACAGAAAATTAAAGTACGTTAAGAAAAAGAAAGTTTTGCGAAATGTGAGGTTTCTAAACAATTTTTTAGTTAGTGCTCAAACGCCTTTTTCATGTTTTTTTTTTTCATGATTATCGGAGTATTATATTTTTTTATCTCGATGCAGAAAATGTTAGTGCGTGATCCAATATAAGTCTGAATTTAATTTTTTCTGTAAAAATACACACTCATTATTTTCATTTTTTTTTACCATAAACTATTTGGATTTGCAGATTAAGAATCAATATATGTAATTCGGTTGTGAAAATTATATCAACCACTTGATGGACAAGAACATGTTTACATCACTGAACGTCTAACAAGTATGCGTGTTTTTTTGGAGTAATATGTTGGTTTGGAGTAAGAAAACAAAGTCATACGGATTCGAGAGTTGCAAACCGCGACGCTATTGACACAACTGCACCTTCGTTTCTCTGACTGTCCGTGAGTTCTTTTGCGCGATTCATTTGACTGTTTCCAGTAGTTGCTGTATTGAGCTACGTCACAGTACACGTAAAAATGAAAATGTAAGAAATGATCGCGGGTTTGGATGATAGTGAAAGTGCCGAAATTTATCTCATTGGGCCACGAATAGACAAGCATTAAGCCTATTCTTTCACCATCATAATACTCTTAAATTTTCTGTTCGAGAGAGTACAAAAAACGTTATCGACAAAATAACTAATATTTGGAGCGAAACCGGAATAGGAATTTCTCAACCTTGCATAAATTTCAAAAGGTTACCAAAATTACGATTGCAGTGGGCAGCATTGAAAAAAAATTATTTACGGAAAATAAAACTCAATCGCTCAACGAAAATCTGTTTCAACATAAGTTGGATAAATTATTTGAATTATATTATTATGATGTCTATTGGCGGGGAAAAAAATGACGAAAAATCGAAGAAAAAAAATTGAAAGTCGTTTGCGCACTACCTAAAAAAATTTTTAGACCTCTCAAATTTTGTATGAATTACTTTTTCATAACGTAGTAACATCTTCCGTTGAGTACCGCGAAAAAAAAATTATTATTTCTTTTAACCACTCTAATATACATATATAAATCTGTGTGATGCTGATATAATAATTTTAATATAGAATCCAGAATTAAAGGAGGTCCACTTTCCTTATTAGTTCTTCATACTTGAATCACTCCTATTCTCCCCGTTTGAACTATCTGTGGATATGATGGATCATGATAAATATCGAGACTCGTCCAACGGATTATCTCGGAGCCTCGTTATTACAACGATAATAATCCAGCGGGGATTGCTTTCCCGAACCGATTAATCATAATGAAAACAACATTATCCCTCGTCGGCGAAATAAATCCGATCGCTCCGCGTGACGGATTTCTTTGCCGGAAGGAGTGTTCGCTTGCGGCCTTAGCGCACCGAGTCGTTGCACTGCTGAAAACTTATCACCTCACAGCTCACTGAACCGAGATTGTTTCCGCTCGTATTCTTTCTCCGACCAGGGCGTACTTTTCGTATAGATGCCATGCGGAGAGTACAATCCACAGCTATACGAATAAACGAAAATAAAGCTGACCCCACTAATCTTAATTCCGACGAATCGGCGACGATGTAAAGTCGTGCGGTGCGCACAGTGCGCTACCTCGCTCTAGTTTATCACGGTCGCTCGACCGGATGACTCAGGGACGGGGTAGTTTGCTTCAACCGCGAGAACTACAAGGGATAGGCACTATATATCGGATACTTTTCTTTTTAATTGAAAAAAAGTAAACCATTGCTAAGATTTGTTAATTTTATGATTTTTTTATCTACATATCATGTACAACAAGATGCTAATAATTATTTTACACATTACATTTAAATATTTTCGATATTGAACATAATAAATAATAATATTGGATATTCGATATAAGGGCCCAAACTCCAATTTTCTTATATCTGATATTAGGGGACTATTTTTATATACAATAAAACATCACGTTTCTTGTTTTAACTTTGTAATTATAATCAAACGATCAGTCTTTATGAGTTAATATTTTATTAGGTAGGAACATTTTGGCACAAACGGATATCCAATATGAGGCTCGATTAAGTATCCGATATTAAGATTTGACGTGGCCGAATATGGATAGTAATATTTTTTTACGTATTACTATTTTTGCGAACATCATATATTCATTAAGTGAAATAGATTTTCTGCAAAATTTCTCTATTCCTCCAAAAAAAATTAAGGAACCGAAAATTCCTTAAATTTTTTTAGTGTCTTTGAAGCGCTGTATCTTTGTGAAAAATGTCTGTATCGACATGAAAAAAATGACGCTTCAAGTTTCTAATTTTGAGATCTTTTGGCAAAAATTTTCCATTTTTTGGTTTCTTTTCCAAGTGTCCAGGGCTCGGGATATTTTTTCCAGTTAAATCAATGCATAGGGCAGTTACCTTGTTTATTCAGCTTCAATTTGGTTTATCTTGGTCTCTGTGCGTCAATTTTTTGCTGAGTTATTCGACTTTGAATGAAAAAGGATCCTTTTGTCTTTGATCATCGATATCTATATCGGAAAACTTGAACAATTTTCGTTCAAGACGCTTTAATTGATTTTTGAGAATTTTTTTTTCACCTGTAACATTAATTTGAAAAAGTAACTATGGTTTTTCAGGAAATCTACCACTTTGCAAATATTGATGGAAAGACTAATGTTGCCAGGTTTTTTTCAGCTCAATGTATCCCTAATTGCCCGGTAAATTTTCTAATTGATCCATTGAACCGTTTTTCCGGACCGAGTAATCAAAGTTTTACAACACAATTAAAGGGACAAATTTGAGATTCAAAAATCGAAAATTTCTTACGGTTGCGCGATAACCGTAGCTCATAAAAAAATGTTGCCAAAAGATCTTAAAACTAAAAACTTGTAGCTTCAAAATGCTTTTTTCTCATTTCTATACGGCCATTTTTCACACAGATACAGCGCTTCAAAAAACACTTAAAAAATTAAAGAAATTTTCTGTTCCTCAAATTTTTTGGAGTAGTGCACTGCATGAAAAATATCAGAAACATAAATCTCTTGGACTTAGCTCAACGAAAACAACACTTCTTAACACTTATGACTATTTATTAGTGTACAAAATTAAAAAAAAACAGATGTTGTTATGGGAAAACACGAGATAGTTCAGTATTCAATATTAAGCAACTATCCGATATATGTTGCTCCTCTCCTAAAAAAAATAAGTAAAAGAAAAAAAAAGGAAAAGGCTGGTGAGCCGAAAGGGGTGTCAGGACTCGAAGAAATATAGCGCCTTCAACTGTGAGCACCGCGTATCTAGCTTCACCTTCACACTCCTCCACCATGTCCCTCCATCTCTGCCTCTCCGTCTCTCCTTTCCTTTCCATATCACCGACAAGCTCTGCGCCCGTGTCTCCATTCCTTCTATCCCGAAGACGTAACCATCAGGGGCGAAGGCAATTTGTTACACGTCAGATTTCAATGAAGTAACAGGCTTTCTTATCGCTTCACCCCAATCTCGGCGCTGGGCCTTTCTCTCTCTCTCTCTCTCTCTCTCTCTCTCTCTCTCTCCCTCTCTCTCTCTCCCCCTCTACCTCTCGCTCTTTCCGTTTCTCTATCTTACTGACAAGTATGAGAGTCGCGAAGGGTAAAAAGCAACAACCCTCTTGGGAGAACGCGGGAAGTGATGGAGGAACTGGCACACTAAAGGGACCACGTTCGTTGAGCGCGTGGTTGTTTGTGCCATTAGGAAAAATGAGAATAAAGCTATTGCTGAGCCCTTGCCGCAATGTTAGAATGTCACTTTTGCTTTGGTTGTGCAGACGAGTCAGAATTTCACTATATTTCTCTATTTCGCAAAGAAAAATTGAGGGATTAACTTAGTTGCAAACTTGATGACGACATCGACTGAGAGTAATATGGATTAGATTAGATTAGATTAGGTTTATTATTGTAACTAGGATAGAACGTTCTCTGGCACACAATCCTTCTTCTTGCAATACAGGAGAAAATATACAAAGAATAAAATAAAAAGCTCAATACAGTGTACCGATGCGTTACGAATATTGAGCCTATCCGACAGAGGTGAGGTAAGCGGGCTGACATAGCTCAGTGGTCAGGGCAGTCGACCGGCAATTGAATGGTCCCGGGTTCGAATCCCGGCCTAGACGCTTCCTGTATTTTTTCTCGGATAGTTCTTTTGCAGTTTTTTCATGGGGTTACAACAGAAACAAAAGAAATATGACTCTATATAAATCAAACCAAAATAAAGAGAAGAATGCACGTTAGAAACGCAAACGAAACATCATCCTCTGATCTCCATCCAGTACAAAGCATAGTACAAAGGAATGAAACAGACACTATACATAAACATAGAAAAAATGACTCTATATAAGCAAAAGAAATACGAAATGAAAATAAACGTAAGTATAAAGAAAAGCGTAAATAAAATGAAAATAAAAAGAGCGCAAATAAAAACGATGTACGTAGATACTAAGAATACTCACGAGTATATAAAGGAAAACAGAAACAGATCGAAACTCCACATGCTGCTATCTGTGAGCAGTTACAAGATCATTTTTTTGAGTGTCATCTTATTCAGGCTCAAGTCACCAGGTGGAAACGTTACTTGCCAGAAATGTTAAAACAGTGCCTTTGATATTCTGTGCAAAAATGCGGAATATTCATGTAGCCAGGGATGAAAATCGAGTGTGCGAATGCACGAATCGATTTGGATTCAGACTGTTGGTCTTGAGGGTACTGGAATGAGAGGATAAGACAGGGAAGAAAATTAATGTCCCACTGTTGGGAGAAACAATCGAGGATTATATCGAACGTCCTAAGCCAAAGTAAATACAAATAGAGCTAATCGTGAGCAATCATTCTCGTTTCCTCACCCTCGAACGTTCTCCGTGGCGAACGCTCAAGCGTCCACCATATCCTTCAGCCTAAGCCTGTCCCCGTTCGAGGCAATCCTCAGGACGGCCAGATTAAATTGTCTCCGTATGCTGTCTGCCCCTGGTAGTAATTTTCTACAGAACGATCTTTGGAATTGATCACACGCGAAAATCGAGGGAGCTCTGATCGTCCCGTAAAATGCCATAGAGTATTCAAGTCTCGCACTCTTTCTAACAAGCTCCGTGTTGATGTTGGTAGAGTATCAGGATCGACGTCTGCAAAGAATGGACCCTCGAAAACGAACATGGAGCGGGAAATAAGAATTTCTAATCGAGCATCAGACTCAAGGGTCAACATGGACGCCATTGAGGAAATGGAATACAGCTAGAAATTCTCTGTGGGTCAGTAACCTCCGCATTGGGTGGACAATCGAATCACTCTTCCTGTTTTGACCTGGAGCGACGTCTGGATTGCCATGTCGTCCCAACCATCCACGGAGCACCTTTTGTATTAGTAGTGATTAAATTCGAATCAGTTTGCTCGGTCAGCTTGTTCAGCCTAGATCCTCACCAGGCTGACGGGTCTGTCCGATCTACCGCACCCGGGAAGAGCAAGCCTGCGACACGTATCTGGAAAATTTATAAGGCCACCTCAAGGCAGGACAGGTGGATAAATAAAAGTTTAGTGTACGCCGTGCACGGCAACTCCTGGCGGACACGAACGATCGTTACTAACTGTCGTACTAGCTCGTGTAACTCACTGTAGCGGTGGGACCGAGACGGAACGAGGAACGGATGGATGAAGGTAGAGAGCAAAGAGAGCCAGACAGACGTAGAAAGGGGCAAACGGCATGAATAGCGTGGACCAAGCGTGTATGCAAGAGATCCCATGCCGCCTGGATGAAAAATGATTCACTTCGTACTCTGCTAACACAAGTGACCTCCGCGACGCATAACTCTGTATTCCTAGGCCCAGGAAAACTAGATCCGGGCTATCAATTTTACTCGGGGCTAAAGCTATGTTCGCCTGCTCCTCGCCACTACTTTAATACAGCTTTGAATCGTCGTAAAAAGTCATAAAAATCGAATAGACACGACGTGATCTGAAACTGGTTGATTGAGCACGGATATCACGTTCGTGATTCTGGACATAGCTGGGCAACGTCGTATCATGCTATGCCATAAAAAAGAGGCAGCTGGTGCACTCAAGAGACAATCTTTACGCGCTCCATTCGTGGGTGATGAAAGAGCCAAAACTTTGATTCTACCAAAGTTCCGATGGTGTTGCAGAAGGGCTTATCAGAAGTTGACAGAGCTTTGCATGATTAGCCCTGCTAATCATATACAGTTCTGTATTATGTACTTGTACAAAATAGGGTTAATGTCGCCTGTCGCGCATGTCCGCAAGTGCATACGGACCTATCCAACACGCCATGTCTTTGAGGCCTCAAAGACGGTTACTTCATCAAGTAAGCCCATGGATTTGTTGTCAAGCTCACCGTGATGGACTGCGATTCTGCTACGGCAACTTTCCCCGTGGATATATCATCCGGTCTGCCAGGCCCTACTGCTTTGACCCACATCCACATCCGCGCTCGCGAATCGCCAGAACGAAAGTCTCCACCTCGTTCATCACGACGCAATTCTCCTCTTAGATGCATTAAGGGTAATTCCGTGAGATTCGGTAGAAGTGGTTCGCGATCATCAGCGCATCTCGAGTTCTTCGCTCCGACCGTTATATTATCACCAAGTACGAAGAAACGTGGAACTACCCAGCACTGGGGTTGTAAATTCCTTGTGGATATCTGCTATCCCGCTGCTCTTCTCTTCTTTACCCCGCTAAGTCGAGCGAAGAAAGCTATTATCTCTATTGATACCGACTTGGCGATAGCAGCTCGATCCATTTGGAAAAGTTAACTTCCACTTCCCATTTATCCCGAAGAACTAATCACATATACGCGTCGAACTTTCTGCAAACCGTAGAGCTTAACAGTCTGCTCGGAGAATCAGAATGTGGGTGCGTGTAGCCTCTACGCGCCTCTTTGTCGTCAATTTAATGTTATCTTATGGCGGGGAAAGAATACGCGGGTTTCAAGTGTTTTTGTAAAATATATTTGATGTATTATTATTTGTCACTTGATTAATCATAATTCAAGGATGTTAGCTTGTGGAACTAAACTAGGAAATGAATTTTATCCTGTAGTTCTACATTTCCGGAGAAAACTGCGTTTATTGAAAAGCCGTGAATTTCCGATTCCAATGAAAAAATACCGATCTCCGAATTGAAATCGTCCTTTGAAAACTCATTATCATCAAAATCGTCTCGTTCTTCGAGACCCGATATTTTTTTGTCTTTGCAGAAATGGACTATAATGAAAAATATTCCAATAATAAAATAAAAACTATTCACCCTACCCAATCACACCTTCTTTTGCCAAAATATATATATTTTTTTACAGGGAGGTACAATCAATTATCTTGATTGAATGCGCTACACAGCTTGCAGCATAAACAGGTCCGAACAAAAGAACCACAAATCAAACGAACTCACTAACAATTCATAAAATGGCACAGTATGATAGGTCACTTCGTTTTCTCTTTCCTCTATGTCCCGTCGGTTCTCGCTCCACTTCATCATTGCGTGTGGACTTCTATACGTTTTGTTGCATTCTTTTCACAACTGACTCCGGAATACACATTTATTTGATGTTTTTTCGAATGCTTATTTTTATTTTAACACGTCGTATATCAAGGCCATGATCGCCGTAATAAAGAGTTACGGAAGCAGCACCATATATCGGATAGTTGCTTAATATCGGATAGCGGACTATCCCGAGTTGTTCTATAACGCCATCTGTTTATGATTTTATCCACAAATAACCTGTCGTAAGATTTTGCCACTGCAAAACTTTTGGATGCCTAGCAACAAAAATGGCACAACAAAGTGATGTTTTTGTGTTAAAAAGCGTTGTACTCATTAACGTAAGTCCAAATTATTCATGTTTTTGTTATTTTTGATGAACTATAGAATTTATTATACCTAATAAACATATAATGTTCGCAAAGACTGATTGTTTGATATTAATTGCAAAGTTAAAACAATAAAGGTTTTGTTTGAATAATTTCATTGGTTTTTTCCTTAGGTACACGCTTTTCGCATTTGTTACCTATTCTTTCCCCTCATTGTGCCCGTTTCTTTCCACTACCGTTTTTACTCCTTTTTTCTCCATCTTTCTCCCCGTTCCCCCCTCTTGCGGCCGCAGCCGACTTTCCCCTCTGTATTATATTCATCATGACATTTCTGTCATGGGTATAGGGAAACTGCGGAAAACCTACACCAATACAGCCGGTCATCGAGTTCGCCCCCCAGTCGTGGGACTAGTCTTATTTTGCCGCGATATGCCGAAGAAAAACATTTCACGACGAAATGTACGCGACTGGGATTCGAACCCGGGACCTCCCGGTCCGTTGGTTTAGTGGCGAGCACGCTAACCACTAGACCATCGCACCGGTCAATAAAGGTTTTGTTTTATTTGATATAAAAATAGTCCGGATATCAGATATCCGGTCATAAAGCAACCTTTTTGAAAACCATTAATTCTGTTATTTTTTGTAAAACATAATATAACTCAAAATCATGAAGTGTAATGTGTAAAATAATTATTAGCATCTTGATGTATACGACACGTAGATAATAAAATCGTAAAATTTGAAGGTCTTAGCAATTCTTTACTTTTTTATTTCAATTTCAAACAAAAGTATCCGATATGTGGTGCCTTTCCCCTATATGTATGTACGTGTATATCATAGGTAGCTTCCGTTTCATGTGAATACTCTCGCATAACGCATAGACGTTCAATATACGAATGACTCTACCGTAAAAGTGCAAAAAGCAGCTAAAAAAGTTATAAAAAATACGAATATACATAAGAATTATAATCCTCCGAAAAAACTCCAAGAGAACTATCCGAGAAAAAATGCGGTGCGCTTCTGGGCCGGGATTCGAACCCGGGCCCTTTCGATTGCCGGTCGACTGGTCTGACCACTGAGCGACGCCAGCCTGCTTAGCTCACCTTTCTCGGATAGTCTCGATATTCGTAACGCAACGTTACAGAATATAAATAAATTAGGAAAAAATTTTGAATTAGTCAATTTGGTAATTGATGTTAGTTCAGGTCTCAACAGTCCTCCATCCAAAGAAGTGTCCTATGATTACTCGATTACGGAAAGAATGAGAATAGGGCACACAATCAGGGGCTGCATTCTGGTATACTCACAGTTGAAATTAAGTTTTGTGGGGACGAATCAATCCTGATTTTCGGTTATCGGCTGTCCATCTTAATGGGGGGTAGCCAAAAGCGCCATATAGTTTCATCGAGGGTGGTTGAAACACGTCGATGCGGCGGGGGTGTCTTATTGGCGCGTATATACCGGTTAACCAAACTATTGCCGTAGCCAGGCCGCCATTCCTTGGCGCAGGTTTAGGCAGGACTTTCCCCAATAAATCCACGGTTCAATTAAACTAAGTTTAAGCGGAAGTCGTATACAAAGGGTACAGTGTAGTACCCGCGTACAGTTATGTACGCTGTGTACGGAATAACACGGTGCTCAATCAATTATCGAAGTTGTTCGAATGACCCGATTTGCGTGAGCCTTGCATACGTACTAGCCAGTGAGGAGGCGACAACCAGGTGTCTGATTGGTATTGTACGTTAGAATGGAAGCAGAATGGAAATCCCTACGTTCCCATGAAGTGTCCATCCATCCAACTGTTGGCTACGCCGTTGTCATTCGCCGTTACTCTAATAATAAGGAAAGGTTGCGAGGTCGATCTCTCCGATTTCGATGAAATTTGGCATGCTTGTAGAATGGATAAAAATAGGCGAAGCGTATTTTTTTATTTCGGCGGAACCCGATTTTTAAGGGGTAAAACGCACCCTCGAATATAGGGGTGGTTTTCGTTTTTCGTCGATAACGTTATCGTTCTCATCTTCAACGTATAGTACACAAACAATTAAACATTGTTGCAATTGGACATTTTTTCATATCGCGTACCGTTAAAACGTTATCGACGAAAAACGAAAAACACCCCTATTTTCGAGGGTGCGTTTCAACCCTAGAGTTCAATAGGGTCCCGCAGATATAAAAAAATACGTGTCGCCTATTTTTACCCATTCTACAAGCATGCCAAATTCCATGGAACTCGGAGAGATCGACCTCGCAAGCTTTCCTTGTAAATAACATCGAAGCACAAGGGATATTCGAGGAAGATCAACAACTGCTTGCAATTATGTGTGCTTGGATGTTCAATAGGGCTGTACGATTATCCGGAATTTACCCTATATTCGCCCATTGCAAGATCCATCTTCGGTTATATCCCTCTGAGTATCCGCTCACGTTCCTTAGCTCCTGAGTTACCAAGCTCTGAGGGTGCAAAATTGTCAAAGTATACCGTCTATTATCTCTAGGAGAGAGAGAGAGAGCAACCCCCATGCAATCGCTCGAACAACCAGCTCCAAAACAGAACCAGGTTAGGACAGAGCCGGGTATACGTTACACGAAGGAAGCTCAACATCAAGGAAGGTATATCCAGATGATTGAGGGACAGATGCACGTCAGATGATTACAAACCAGCGCTCTGTCGAACGGGACTAAAACCGCTGACGAACGAGTCCTGTTTGTGTGCGAGCCCAACCGGAGGTTCGCAATGATCCGGCTAGGAAATCAAGACACTAGGAACTGCAATTACGCAGGTTATTCACAGATGTCTGCGCGGATTAATTCCGAAATAGTTGCACCATCTCTACTAGATCAGTCAGGTGGAATGTCTCGAAGTGGAGAACATAAAAGATCAGAAGTGGACGACACCAGGTAGCTCATCCAAGTAAAATCTTTCGATTGCTACGCTAGGCCAGAATTAAACAAAATGTCCGGCTTTTCTAAGCCGGTCGTTTTGCAAGATTGCCCAGGTATGTGCAAATCTTGTTTTCTCTCCCACTTTGAACATCAGATATCATCTTCAATCGATTTTAACTATTGACTGGTGAAGTTTCATACCTGAAGCTTTTGCAATTCGTCGTCGTACAGTGTATTCACTTGATCATGCGCCTTATTAAATCTTCGACAGCGAACTTTTTAGCACAGATCTCTACCAAACAGACTGATATTCACAGCACGTTGGAAATGCCCGTTTCAACTTAAAAGCACTGACGTACAAGGAACATCCCTCAGGTGTCGTCCTTCGATTTTGCTGAACCTTATATATGTTATAAAGCATTCAAAACTAAGCGACACGTATTTTTTTATCGGCGGAAAAACGGTTTCAAAAGGTGAAACCAGCCCTCGAATAGGGGTGATTCACCCCTTGATTATTATTTTTTGCGATAACTCTCCAGTGGTATTTTCATCGTTTCGGAATAGAAGAACTTTCGTTTTTGTTTAATTGCGATCGGTCGACTGCTTATGGGTAAAACTGCAATATTACCCCTTGACATGCCTTTCTTCCAGGGCTGGTTCCACACCTTAAAATCGTTTTTCCGCCGATAAAAAAAATACCTGTCGCTTAGTTTTCAATGCTTCATAACGTATATAAGTTTCAACAAAATCGAAGGACGACACCTGAAGGATGTTCCTTGTGAGAAAAACTTAATTAAACTTGAAGAATGTTGGGGCCAAATGTAAAAGTAACATGCAGTGTTTGGGAGCAATTTCAGTGCGTGGTAACCGCTGTGGCAATGTGAGTTTGTGGAAAAGCTTTCTGGGATATCGAGTGTGCACAGCTTGACCTGATCATTGGCCACACCAGAACTATCAGTGCAACCGTGCTCGAGGCTATACAAGGGTCTCCCGCAAAACCTCTAAATCCTCAAAAGTCCATCTACTGTACTTGCTCACTATATACACCTATATCTCTGTATATAACAAAAATATTCGGTGTGCAGCGTCTGTAAATGTTTCTTCTTCAGACAATTTCTTTACAGCTCGTTTATATCAACTAAAAAGTAGGAAAATCGTATTGTGAAAAAGAAACTATCCGTCTAGGGGTTTGCGCACTTATAACTTGAGAACTACTGAATCGATTTCCATGAATTTTTCACGAAAGCACAGCTTGAGGAGGTTGGGACGTTAGCCACTATCTAAAATAAAATTTCAAAAAATATATTTTATTGCCTAGACTATACTGAGTCTTTGTGAATTATTTGAATTTCTTTCACCATCTAACACTAGAGATAAAAAAATGTTTAATGTATGTAACTTTACGTGCGATTAGATAGGCAAGACGTTCACGCTACGTAATGATGTAATTTTTTGGCTATATAGCACCAAGATAAACATTTCGATAAAAAACCCATTTTGCCAATCGTTAACGTGCCAAAACACTTAGGCACAAAAATTGAAGGGTATGAAAAAATTCCGAAATTTTTCGCTGATTTTCAAAAGGCTGTCACGGTGTGAAAATGGTCGTAGAGCAAAAAGAAAAAAAGAAAATCGAAGCTTCAAGTCTCTAGTTTTGCGATCCTGAGGTAAACAACATTTAACGTCGATAATTTTAGAATATTTAAAAAAAAACCAGCGGAAGAATTTTTTTCCAAATTTTCGCTCATTTGTCGAAAGATGCACGGGCTTTGATATATTTTTTCGGTATTTTTATTCAAAGCATTTTGTACAATGTTTTTCCGCCCAGTTATCGGTGTTCAAAAAAGCAGAACAGACACTTTTGACTTTGATCATCAATTGCTCGGGAACTAATGGTCGTACAGAAAAGAGGTAGGGTTTCGAAAACTTCAGAGTATTCTTAATGAGTTACTTTCATTGTCTATTCATGAATTTTTCTTTTCGATTCGAAAAAATTGTTCTAGAAAAAGGTACAAAAATATATTTTTACGATTTTTCGTTAAACTTGGAATAACTGTACAAATAATTAACAGACGAAGGATAATTTTCATTTTTCATTTACCTCAAAGTATCCCAAAGAAACCCACGAAAGTTCGAACCGCTGCTTTTTTTCCATGGTGTTCCAAATGATTGAATTTGAAACTTTTGCTGAAAAGTCAATTAGAGGATGAATTTTTCTTTTTTTATGCATATTTTATGCATATATATTTAATATTGAACCATGAAGGTCTGATAAAAGATTACGAATCTTAGCTGGCGAATAAAGAGCATTTCTGCCAACCTCAATGCCGCGAAGTTACCGTATTTCGGCAACAATTGATATTAATTAATTTTAATAATGAATAATGTCTTGAGATAAATATAAATAAGCATAATTATAAATGACTTAAAATTTCATTCTGAGTTGTATAAAACAATCGCTACCACAGTTTTTTCATAATGATCATCGATAATGTTATACTTCTTCAAGTTGGTAGTAACACAAAAAGTTGTTCTTAATTACGTAATAAAAATATAAAAATGCATCATCTTGTTCTTTAATTATATATTTTATAGAAAAAATTGCATCTACAAAATAAATCAACAACAAAAATAACAAACCGGCATTTAACAAAATAAACCCCGGTATTAGCAGTACCCTTTCTGGTCTTCGACAAGAATTTGTTGTTAATTATTCCCTGTGGCATACAGAACAGAGAAAATAAAACCAATCTACCACAGTCCAATGGTTATCGCCAGAGCTTGCTGCCCCAGAATCTCCCAATCTTCGTGGCATGCAGCATTCTCTCCCATCACATTTCTCATCAGGTTTCCTGAAAAAGTAGATCGTAGTACGATATCCCAAGGTTCTGTACTTTGCACAGAGGCACAAAGTGTACGTAACGTAGAGTCGAGCTTCCATGATAACTGTCTCACAATAGGAGCGACGTTGAAATTCAGCCTCACTGACTTTTATTAGAAATACTTTCTTGCCATGTCCTCTCTCTCTCTCTTCTTCGGCTGACTATAGGCCCATCTCACTCTTGAGTCCGTTATCTAAATTGTTTGAGCGCATAGTCGCTGACCAAATTATAGCTTTTCTCGAATCGCGTGACCTATTAGATCCATTTCAGTCTGCGTAACGGAAAGGGTTTAGTACTCATACGGCTCTTCTGCGTATGACTGACTGTGTGCGTCAAGGTATAGACAACAGAATGGTCACGGTTATGGCACTTTTCGATTTCTCAAAAGCCTTCGACAACGTCAGTCATCGCAAGCTTCTCACAAAGCTCAGCAAACTGAATTTCTCTATATTCGTGCTGCAGTGGATGAAGTCTTACCTTTCTAGCAGGTTTCAAGCAGTTCTAGGCATAGATGGACTGCGATCTACTTGGGCTGAAGTCCGGCGCCCCGCAAGGGTCTGTGCTTGGTCCAGTATTATTCACTCTTTACATGTCAGATCTTAGGTATGCTCTAGCAGCATGCGACCCTAGTCTATATGCCGACGATCTAAAGATTTTTCTTCGATGTCCAGCTTCTGAACTACACCAGGGAATCGCCAAAGTAAATGCTGACATAGTATTAATTAGGATTTGGGCTTCAGTCAATGGGCTCACTCTCAACGCTGGTGAAACTCAAGCGATTATCCTTGGAAGAAGGCGTAATATACGTGTTCTGGATTTGTCTCTAGTACCTGTTATCCGGAATGGTAATGCCATCGTCAAGTATGAAAACGCAGTCAAGGTCTTGGGAGTGTGGCTTGATGACGTCCTATGCCGGAAGGAACATGTGACTCATGTAGCTAAAACAGCCAACTCGCGGCTGTACCAACTGAAAGTCTGTCGGAGCTTTCTATCACGCCAGTTACGGGCAAAACTGGTGACGCTCCTAATCCTTCCAGTCATTGATTATTGCTGTGCTGTAGCTTATGGGATGGCTGAGGAGTATAACATAATATTGAAGGTTGTCGTCAATTCTTGCGTGCGCTTCATTTACCGCGTGCCTTGGTTTGTGCACATAACCCCCTATTGAAATAAGCTGTCCTGGTTACGACTCATATTGCGGCTTTTGAGGTCCTTCGCACGGGCCGGTCAGCCTACCTACGATCACTGCTATTTACAAATCCGCCTCGAGATGGCATGACACTCCGGGCTAGGCCTGAACCCCTAGCCGTCCCACACTTTCGTACGGAATACCTGCGTAACTCTTTTATGGTAGCCACAGCATATCTCGTAAACGCTCTTCCCCTGAACAGCCTTCAACTTAGCAGGGAAGCTTTCAGCACAGCAATACTCGACCTTTTGAAGACTGACAACATCTAGGGATGCCCGTGGACTAAAGTAATGTGAGTGCGTGAGTGGACTGGATTGGCCTGCGTGTGAAGCGAATCCCTGCATTGTATATTGCCATCGAAATCTAGTCAAGTTATGTAATGCGGTTCTAGACCGATGTCTTAATTATATAATATGTATCAGGTGCCAGAGGACAACTAGTCCAAGAACATTAAATCTCTCTCTCTCTCTCTCTCTCTCTCTCTCTCTCTCTCTCTCTCTCTCCTGCCTGTTCTATTGACTTGCTTCTCTGGTGTTCCTGATCTTGTCAGCTACTTTATTGCATGTCATTTCTATGGCAAATAATGATCGATACCTCGGCGTTGACCGCGCATCATAAATTCCTGGGTACTTATAAAAATCATATGATTCACGAAAAATCATCAACGAATGGTCTACAAAGATCAAAAAGTGATTTGAATGAAATGAATTATGAAATCGCAGGTGGCCAACGAAACATTGAGCCAACGTACAGTATCGATTTTTCTAAAAAAAATTGAGAGCTCTTTGTAGATGTAAAAATATAGTATTTGATCGAAGGACATCTTTCGGATGTATACTTTCGATTTGATGAACGAAAAAGCCTCATTTTTTTGTAAAAATCAAGACCCATTGTGAACACGCGCCATTTTTTTTTCATTTGATATTTCGGAAATTCCTTCGATTAATCATAGGATAAACTATTGTACTAACGAAATCTGTTTGATTTTTTTATATTAGAAAACCTGATTCGGAAGGGCATTGCTCACCGCACAAGACGCTTTCGAGAGGTGCTTTCCGGACAATGGCTGTAAATCGATTATAATGAAATATATTTACACAAAAGAAAATTACAGTGTGTTCTTCAGGGGATACTTTTTCAAATACATAATTTTCGTAGAAATGTATCATTACGATTCTCGAAAAAAACTCCCAAAGTGGGCTATTTTCTGTGAAAACAATCATTCTCAAAATAACCTAGTATTCCATTTTTCCAATAAACAATTTGTCGGTTATAAGGCGAAGCAATTTTTTTTTTTTACTCAACGACGGATTTTGCGAACCCAAGTAATCGATTTCCAGTGTATACTGACAATAATAAATCAACATTTTTTATTCACATTTTTGTTCATTTTTTCAGCGTCCTCTATTCATCTCCTGAGGCATTCGTTGCAAGGCAGTCGATTTGCCAATTATCGGCTTTTCCCTTGAATTTCGGCGATCCGTTCGTTCTATTTTCGAAACTTAGTACAATAAGCTTCATTTACGCTCGTTGAACTATGAATTCGATGGAATGAAGTATCTCGTTAACTAATCATGTAAGCTTGAGCGACATTATCCACGAAGAATGATCCAATATAAAATGGAACGATTTGCTCTCGAGAAAAAAGTATTGGTGCATAGAAAGTGGTCAGATATATATGAAGCCTGCGAAAAAAAATATTGTGCATGAATGTGTGGTTGTACGCACATGTACGTATGGCACTGTAGACATTCGTGATTATTCCATGAAGGGGTTCGACTGTTATCAGTGTCGTAGGAGAATGTTCCGTACCACGTAGAGATGCCGTTCTATAAATGTGTACGTATATACAGGGTATCCCATAACTTGATGCGTTCCCTGAAAGGGGGGGGGGGGGTTGAAATTCTGAGTCGATTGATATAAGGGTGTATGGATCTCAGATCAACCCCTGAATTATTATGAATTTTTAAAGGCGGGCCAGTCAGGTGCGCCCGATGAGCCGCTGGTACGTCGGTGAGCGATACGCCGGCTCATCGGACGCCCCTGATTGGCCTGTCTTTAAAAATTCATAATAATTCAGGGTTTGATCTGAGACCCATACATGCTTATATCAATCGACTCAGAATTTCGACCCCAATCCCCTCATTTCAGCGAACGCATTCATTTCTGGGACACCCTGTATACGTACGTGAATGGGTATAAATCGATGTGGCTATATAGGTACTCGCGATTAAATGCAAATCCCAAAGCGCTTATCGGCGACGGTGCCGGAGTGCGGCACGCTCGGCACGCCGCGAATTCCCCACCTCCTTTTTCCATCTGCGGGTTTTTCACCCCGACCAATTCCTTTCTTCTACTCTTTAACCTATGGCTCCTCCCTCGCCCCTCATTCATCCTCGTTTGGGTTTCATTCTATCCGTTTTTTAATTCTGTTTTGTTTCAATTTCATTCCGTTGCCAGAGCGATACAATTAGAGGGTGCGAACGGGAGGGGGGGAGTCCGTTTCGCTTTTAATTAACGCAGCTATGCACCTATAGGAACGTACGGTCCAAAGTTATTGTTCCTGAATTACCTTTGTTTTTTTCCCCCATTGAAAGGATTGCGTTATTTGAAAATAATTAATTTTTTCAGATATACGGTCAAAATGCACTGGCAGTGTATTCGTCGATAAAAATGAATCGCGACGATATTGAACATTACATTGTTCCGACGATTGTTGTGATTTGTGATTATTGGTGGAATGTTTTTTCGCAGTTGAAATTGGAGGGGAACGTTGTTTCGATCGATTTTTGTATACGCAACCTGATATATATGTAGAGAGAGGAGCAAGTAAGCTATCGATGGATAAAAAATGTTTTTCACTCACCGTTCGATTTCCCGGATGTTTGACATGGCAACTCAGCACGGCTTTTTGGCCTACGATGGCCGTCACGTTCCTGGGCGAAATATCATCGAAATATGGCTTGTCCCAGGCCCTCGTCGGTTTACTGCTTCCCGCTACCACACTCGCCAGACTCGATCCTGAAAGCACGAAAAATGGATGAAAATATTAATTTCCCGTATAATTGAAACAAGCATTTTCGCGTGTGCGGTGAGTGCAAAAATGGCGTCGAAGTTTGCATCATTGGAATGCAATGAAAATGCTTTTTTTCTGTTCCCAAATTTCCTTTGGCAGATTCAAGCTGCGAAAATCACGGAAATATTTTTTTGGATTCTTATTTAACAATCGACAACCTAAATCTGCCAAATATGATTTTTGAAAATAGTGAAGGTAATAAATTTAAATGAATTTTTGTTGCATTCCAACGATGCAAACCTCAAACCCATTTCCCACGTGTCGGTCAAAACTTCTTGCTGAGCATTCTTTTTCCCATCTGTATTATTTCTTCGTATGCTCTTGCGAACTTTTTTGCAACAGGGTGCAAATGCGATACGTCCGATGTTATCGCGTTTGCAGGAGGACCCAGGGAAACTGGAAAATATGTACGGATAGAGACCGATATTGAGCTCCGTGGTGTGACCAGCGGAAACTCAGTGGAACTGCCTTTCACTCTGTAATCGACGCGCAACCCATGCGGTCACCCATCCAAGTATGGGCCCATACCGATGCTGCTTGGCATGAGAAACCGTTCGTGCGATTTTTTTTCCACCCCTGCACAGCATCTCATACCTTCGCGAATATTAATATTTTCGGCCAAATTCGTATTTCATATTTGTCATGCGCAAAATATTCGGTGAATATTGATATCGCGAATTTGTTTTTTACTCGTCCGTAATATTTCCCATCTCTCGTGCTTATAGTCATCAGCGCGGAGGTAATTCGCGGGCTGCAGGGTTGAGAGACACGAGGGATCAAAACGCTCATATTCTCTGTGGAATTTATGAAATATTTTGATTTTTACGAATTCATGCTATGTAGCCAGGCTTATTGAATCGTTGGCACTCCGCTGATAGAAACTCATTGACGCCTTTCATTCGGTGAGTCGGCAAAACATTTCATTCGTTATTCTATCAGACGAGCTAACTTCGAAAAAATTCCAAATGGGTGCACTGTAATTTTACAAATGTAAACTCGACATGATTTTTGAATTCCGGAAAATCCGAAGTGAGAGTGTTAACTACATTCTAACTTTGAATTTCCTTTCAGTCGTTGCAATAAGCTCAAAGGGGGAGTATCTTTAGGCAAGGAAAAAATTTGCTGATTTTTAGGATTTTTTTAAAAGGAAAAATCTCTTCACCGTTTTAGAGATTGAAGGTATCTTTTATTGCTACTGTTAGCTGTTACATGGTATTGTTTTATTAAGGGGTCTTCTCACGTTAGACGCTAAAAAAGGATATTTTCATGCATTTTTTGATAGGTTTATATTATAGATATTGATATAAAAAAGTTGTTACACTCAATAAATACACTTTCGAAAGACATAAAAAAAAATATTTATTCAAGTCACTATTTATAAACGAAAATGGTATTTAAAAAAACGTCCTAAAAAATTGTCGGTTGGCGCTGTTGATGAAATCTTAGAGATGGATCATCCGAAACAAAAAAATCAAACGGTTTTAGATTCAGTATGTTAAGGTAGTTCTGTAGTTTTGGTCAAATCTTCGGAATTGACTAAAATCTAAGTATGCTGTAGATATGACCTTAATGGACTGATGCCCAAAAATTCTATTCGTTTCATCGTTTAGTTCATGAGATAATTGCAATTGAATATGGGTATTTTTGTACGCGATCCCTACCCAGGTAGGGAATCAAAAGGCTGACGATGGAAACAAACTTGTGCCAGCCTTGTTTCACCGAGCCTGAGTGAGACAGACAGGGCCAGGTTTCATTGCATCGTTTGGAGCAGCCTGGAACCAAGACTGGCTGCTTAGCCTAAACTCAGGGTTATTTCAAGCTTTATTCAGCCAGTGAATTTTAGGGCTAAAAAATCAAGGCTGAATGTAGGCTTGTTTCAGGTTGTGATAAAATAAAATAAATTTTAAATAATATTTTTTCTGTACTTTGTAAAATTAGCAATAAATTTGTCGGGTGCGAAGGCACGAAAAACGAAAGCGAAGGAGGCAGCTCAGAACATTTAAACATATTCTCTTATCGATATTTATGAGGAACACAAAAAAGTTTTTTTCTCGTCACACACAGATTTCGTATATACTCACTCTCTGGAGTTTCCGTACACTCTGTGTATTATGTGTCCCATAAACAATAAATAAAATAAAGTATTGTGTTTAAAATATTTTTTATATATATTTTATAACAAATAATATAATGAATCATAAATATATATATATATAACAAATAAAATGAATTCTTTACAAATTTATTAAATTTACCCCAATGTAGAATATAGAAAACTAAAAACAGGCCTCATATAGCCTCGAGAAGAGTTTGGGATAAGCCTGGTCATAAATGCTCGTGGAGACTTCATTAAGGCTCGTTTTGAACCTTGTTGTTTCGTCGTTTCAGGCTTAGTACAGGCTTTTCTACCAGCCTTTGGTCAAGCCTGTGTGCAAGAGCCTGAAACCGCGTTATCATTCAGAGGTTCAGCGAGGCCTGAAATGAGGCTGGTGCTTAGCCTGAATTAAAAAATGTGAGCCTTGTTTCAGAGCTTGGCGAGCCCTTTTTTCATCGTCAATTCCTACCTGGGTATGCCTAACACGTAATCAGATAGGAGTTTGCCCGCATTTCTCGATATAGGTTCTAAACAGACCTTAGGATTTCAATATAAAAACGCACGTGTACGCAGTACTATTGGGGGATTGATTTTTAAAAAATGACAATCTTTGACCGTTTAGTTTCGTAGATATCGACTTATGAAAAGTGGTCATTTTATTCTACACCGAACTCGGGGCCCAACCATCCGTAACGGAATGGCAACAGTGTACGCTGCAGCCAGCTGATCGGCGCGTGTCCTGGGAACTCGAAGCGTTTTTCTTTCCCGAGTTCGAGTAATTCTGAGACGGATGTGGAATAAATTGATTCTGCAAACAAATTTAATTTGTTTGCATTTGATGCATTGTTTGAATTTTTGTTGCTGATTGTTGGGTTACAGCTTTCAGTCTTTTAGCAGGCGCCTTTTCCCTTGTAAACTTTCCTTTGTATCGCATTTCGGTTGACATTTTCACGCTTTTTTTTATTTATATAAAATATTTCGCGAAAGACAGATCGCAGGGAACTCAACGCTATGACTGCAGGAAAATCGCGCTGTTGCCACGATTACAGCGCCGCTCTCTATACGAGTATGAGACCTATCTATGCATGAGGTGCGAATGTGTGGGACATATAGAGGGTACAAGCTCTGCCAAAAATGTACAACCAACAGCATTGTATAGGCATTGGATGTTACAATACACTTCGACCGAAATCTTTGGCCCATACGTGTACCTACAGAACTACCTTAATGGCTATAGCGCATATCACACGATTTTGATATGTGCAAAAATAACAAAATGGCGGACATTTTTAGAAAAAAAAACGTGTGTTTTCACCCTTTTTGGCAAAAAAAGAATAGTAAATATCAAAATTTAAAAAATCCTTGAGATGCGCTATAGCTATAGTTGTAAAGAATATGTGGTTATAAGTTCATAAGGATCGGTTCAGTAGTTTCGAAGATTTTATCAACAAGCCGTCGAAAAAAGTTGTTTGAAAAAAAAACGCGTTTATAGTTTGTTTGGGATACATATATACATAAAAAATGTTTTTTAAAAATGTATTTTGAAAGTGTATTTATCAGGTGTAACAATTTTTATATTAATATCTATAAAATAAAGCTATCAAAAAAATTCATGAAAGTAGCCATTTTTGGCGTCTAAAGTGAGAGGACCCTTAATCTGTAAAAATGGCGGGTATGGCACGGTCTTCTAAACTGGCGTGACGTATAGCCAAAAAAATTAATCGACCGATTCTGATGAAGTTTGGTATAAATTCCAACCTCATTGTCTAAAACATGACTCTAAATTTCTCTGAAAATTTAAACAGAAGTATTTTTGTTGCAAAACGTAACCATTTTTTTCAGGAAATTCATTTTTTCTCTTTCAAAGAGTACCATTTCATCGATTTCATCGTTTCTCACGTTTTTTGGTTCATATTCTGCGTATGACTGTTAATGAAAGAAAATTCTTCATGAGTTTTTTTTTCAGATCAATCCTGTGGACGCTACGTGTCACGCCGTCCAACAACATCCGTCGTAACCCGTTAAAAAGACTGTGCCATATCGCTGCCATGTTTGAATATTAATAAAAAAAATACCACGTAACAGCCAAAAGTAGTAACCAAACTTACCCTAAGTGTAAAAAATAGTGTAGAAATGTTTTCTTTAAAAAAAAACAATGAAAATCAGCCATTTTTTCCACGTCTGAGAGCATCTCCCCCCTTAACCTTTTAATTATTTCGAAACGTGTTCGCGAACATAACTGTTTACTACAATATCGAGTTAAAATCGTCTCGGAAATAATTGAAGGTGATGCATGCATTTATCATCGACGAGACATAGTAAGAAAACCAAAGACGAGACATAGTAAGAAAGACAAAGAAGAAAAACCGTGATTAATCGATGATGTCATAAAAAAACAGGGATCAAATTGTTCAGCTATGTAGCTTAGCAAGACTCTTGGTGAAACAACTTTTTCAGGAGTCTACAAGCTTTTCACTACAAAATGTATGCGTTCGGGGAATTTAATCTTCAGATGAGGGCGGAGGTATAAATATCGCGATAATCTTACGAGCCTCTTACGTTTTATGACGTTACATTTGCAGTTTACATCCTTAAGCTTTTTCAATTAATTCTGCGTATGAATACATATGTAGAGAGAGAGCGAGAGAGAGCGAGAGAGAGGGCTGAAGAGGGGAGAGCTTATATATATATATATAAGCTCTCTCTCTCTCTCTCTCTCTCTCTCTCTCTCTCTCTCTCTCTATATATATATATATATATATATATATATATATATATATATATATATATATATATATATATGTGTGTGTGTGTGTGTGTGTGTGTGTGTGTGTGTGTGTGTGTGTGTGTGTGTGCATATGTATATATATAATTGCGACACCATTCTTTGCGATACGATCGAAATAATCCTCTGGAGGCATTGGTAAGAAAGTGAAAATAAGTTGAACAAGAGTGGAATAAGTGTAGAAGATGGAACGACAAGGACTCGAGGGATGATAATACGAAACGATGAAAACGATAAAATTTTCAATTTCAGTAAATGCTTTTGCAACAGCCAACAGAAGCTTATTGAGAATAGAAGGAGCGAGAACCCACACCTATTCCATGGATGAATAAAAGGTTGTGATTATTCGAATAAAGGCGAACAAGATAGCTTACAAGATCTGACATTCCCGGTCATTTAAACAGATCACTCATATCTTATTGCCCATATTTATCCTTATAGTTATCATGATTAATCCTACCACTTTTATTTTTCGTCATTATGAACCATTGAAGTTTGGGATAAAGTTCCGAAAAGCTCCTACCTCCAACGGGGCTGAACTTTTGTACATACCTTCCTTTTAATATCTTAAGGCCATGTGCCTCACGCCTTCGACCACTTAGAAATTTTGAAATGCAAATTGCCCCAAACGGAACAACCAATTGGAATGAAATTGGTTATGTGCATGCAGGACGCTTGCTCCTGCATGCACATAACATGGATCTCGCTATTTTCCATAATTTCGAAAAAAAATTACAGTTTGTGGTTACTATGCGAAAAACTGTGAATTATTAACAATTGCATCGCGTTTCGGTAATTTTGAGACAACCATGCTCTCGACAGTGAAAAAGCATACATTTTAAGCTTTGTTTCACCTGTTTTCATGAACAAATGGCGGAGAAAAAGCAGTTTGAAATTTTTACATAAATGTAGCAAAAATGCAACAACAAAGTTCAAAATGCTATGACACGACAGGGTGTCATCGATTTTCCACAGAAAACTCCGTTCATCATGGGCTCCGAGTGGGCTGGCCGCTCTGCCCGATCACAAAGCCTGATCATTGTGGTGTACTTAGATGCGGCAACTATCAGCATGGATTACGCCGTCGTTTATATATTACTATTCAAGCTTTCATGTATTACGCCTGACCAAACTTTTCTAATCCACACCGCCGGCGGTGATGTAGGCTAGACAGTCGTTCATTGCCAAAGACGGCTCACGGCATCGCAATCTTTGGTTTTTACAGCCCATCGAAAAATGACGAGCTCAAATTGACCAGCACGATTGATCGTGTCCTAGAGCGTGGAAGCGAGTACAGGCATGAAGTAAGGAAAATATCGTGGGGGGCCGTTGACAGTGTTCTTGATTGTGTCGGTGGCAAGGAGTGCAACAGAAGATGCGTGCCTTGCGAAAGACCATGGGAAAATATGCTTTCTATGGCTCGAGCAACGTCGTAACCAGCGCAACACAGACTTTCTTCTCCGTTGCCCGATACTGGAGGACGATGGACAAAATATTGCCGATGAAGCTCTTCGAGGAGAATGAGACATTGTCCAGGCTGCATCTCTGTCATCTGATGCATCAGCACTGTCCAGATACCTTTGTGAGGCGAGCGGTGGACAATGTGTATCTAAATAATGCTCGAGAAATTTGTTTAAATTTATTTCAAAGGATGGTAAGATGTCACCATCTTAACATTCTTAGCAACTCGGAAAGTCCAAATTTGAGTTGTTGCCAAAAATTATTGAAAACATTCAATTTTGGGGACGCGAGCATTCTATTTCAAATTCGTCCGAGTCAAAGTGACCCAGTGTGTAAAGGAAGAACACCACTGACACGCCCATTTTCGACCGCTACCTTTGAAATTTAACGCTTTATTGGGTATATATTAAAGTATGTAAAACAGTTTATTTGTTAAAAGGATAGAAAATTGCGGTGCACGAGTCGCTATAGCACTACTGGTTTTCAGTCAACCCTCTCCACGCTGTTGAAGTTTGCATCGATGGAACGCAACGAAAGGTCTTGTTTATATTTGATTTTCCATATTTGTATTGTCATCGAAAGTATATATTTTTGATTATTTATATTATAGATCGCTAAATGAATAGATATCTTGAAAAATTGTTGCAGGATTTTTGTAAGCAAAGGTTGCCAAAATATAAAAAAGGAATTCACAAATATTAATTTTTATTTCGTTTCAACGATGCAAACGTCAAGCTTATACCCTCTCCGTGGAACGCAGTAGAACTATCGTAAATTTAATCGTGGAACTAAGAGTAAAATATGTTCGTTAATTACGTTAGTTTTAGCCGTTAAGTATGAGGGGAAACTTAAAAATAATTTTGAAAAAGAGACGAGTTTTTAAAAAAGTTCATGTTTTTAACCACACTTTTTATATACTACTCAAAAAATTACAGGGACAAAAAATTTTGTTCATTTGTTTGCGTTTTTTGAAGCGCTGTACCCATGCGAAAAATGGTCGCATCGAGATGAAAAAATGCCTTTTGAAGCGTCAAGTTTATAGTTTCGAGATCTTTTGGCAAACAAATTGTGATCTACGGTTATCGCGCAATCATGAGAAATAGCGGGACAAAAAAATTCCAACTTTGTTTTTTTTCAGGGGTCTACGGAGTAAGGAATTTTTTTACCGTTAACTCAATGTATAGGCCAGTTACTTGTTTATTCAGCCTTAATTTGGTTTTTTATCTTTACGCCAATTTTTTTGCTGAGATATCCGACTTTGAATGAAAAATGATCCTTTTGTCTTTGATTATCGATATCTCAGCAACCAATTGTCGCAACGGGAATTAAAGGGCAGCTTTGAAAAGTTGAATACATTTCCTGCCAGCCCCTCGTTGATTTTTATCAATTTTTTCTTCACCCTAAACCTTTATTTGCTAAAGGACAAAAAATGACTTTTTCTAGATTTTCAGTAAATCTACCACTACGTTGCAAACAGTGATGCGAAGACTAATATTGCCGCTTTTTTTCAGCTCGATGTACTCCCAATAACCCTGTTACTTTTCGAATTGATCCATCGAACCGTTTTCCATCAAAAGTTGATCGAAGTTTTACAAAACAATTAAAGGAACAAGTTTATTATTCCTAAACATCGTGTAATCATCATCAAAATAAAAATACTAATTTTCTTCGACTTTTTTTACAACTTCGCACTAGTTGCTTGTTAAATATAAGAAAAAATTCGACAGATTGACATTTTTTTTAATTTGTAAGATATTTCAGGAAACAATACTGACTCATTTTTTACACGATTCGGCCTTTGCGCAATATAATTTCATTCATCTTTAATTGCATTTATTAAAGTCGATACTCCCAAGCTGTATTTAATAGTCGATCTGAGAACATTTATGCAATTAACTCTCAATATTATCTACGAAGGTTAAGTTATTAGGGTTATGGAAAACAGTTTTTTTTTCCAAAACTACTCATGATAAAAAATTGAAGAATAAAAATGAGTTCACAAAAATATTAGATTCTTTTTTTTTGCCAAAACGTAGACAAAATTGACCAAAAAACCATTAGTTTTGGAAAAAAAAACTGTTAATTGGTTTTTTTCTTCCAAACAAAAGATCATTTTTGAAAAAAAGTGTTTTTGCATCTCTAATAAAATCGTCGCATAAAATATCGAGAGTTAATCGCATACAAGTTCTCAGATCGACTAGTGAATACAGCTGTATCAACTAGGGGTATCAACTTTTAAGGCAGTAGTCTGGTCTAGAGAGAGATTTTTTACGTCATTTTTGGGTTCGAATAACTTTTAAACCGTTGAAGATGTCTTGATAAAATGTTACATATGTATTTATTGTTCCTTTGAGAATGTATCTACGTTAAAAAAAAATGTTTTAGATATTTTCATGTAGTTTTTTTATTTTTTTACAAAATGGTCCGCCGAAAACCGCCTCAATCGGCGCCCACTCTGGGTGATGTGGTATGCATCTGAAAAAAAATGTATATCTCAATCTGTATGAGTATTCTGAGCAGCGGTAGCAGAATTAGTACTTAAAAAAAATTGTTACGAAATGGCGGCTTGTTAATCTTTGATTAACGATATTTTATATATTTTCGGGTATTCGACGAGTTATAAAATGTGGGCAAAATTATTTTTCGACTCAATTCTGCTACCAGTCCTCAGAAAGAGGCTACCGAAGGGATGTGCAAAATTTGAGCTCGATCGGTCAATTAGTTATCGAGATATCGTGGACGCCGATTTGAAAAACATAATTCGGAGATAAACGCGTTCAAAGTTTTGATACTGTTAGATGAGGTTTGCGCGCGGCTTGCTCATAATTTCTATTACTCTGCTAATTTTTAAAATATCAATAAACGGTTTTCACGAGCGTATTGAGAAAGGTCTAAGGAATAATAAAATGAAAAACAAATCGATTTTGTCAACTTTCTAAACCAGACTACTGCCTTAATCAATGCAATTGAAGATGAGCGAAATTATGGTGCGCAAAAGCCGAATGGTGGCAACAATGAGTCACTATTGTTTCTTGAAAAGTTTAATAAATTTAAAAAGATTCGAATTTTTTTGAAAGTTCTTATTTTTTTTCTTTAATTTAACAAGCAACTACTGTAAAGTTCTAAAAAAAGTCGAAGAACATGGGGCTTTTCATTTTGATCATGATTACACGATGTTTAGGAACAATACACGTGTTCCTTTAATTCTTTTGTGAAACTTTGATCGATCGGTCCGGAAAAACGGGTCGATGGATCAATTTGAAAACTTACACGGCTATTGGGGGTACATTAAGCTGGAAAAAATTCGGCAACATTAGTATTTCCACCAATATTTGTAATAAAGTAGTAGATTTACTGAAAAATCATGAAATTTCATTTTTCGTTCTATTTTTCATATTAATATTAATGGTAACAAAAATGTTATTTTTCTAAAAAATCGTCGGAAGGGTCTTGTACGAAATGTATTCAAGTTTTCAAAGATACCCATTAATTTCCTGTGCGATCATTGGTTGCTGAGATATCATTGATCAACGACAAAAGGATCTTTTTTCATTATAAGTCGGATATCTCAGCAAAAAGTTGACGTAGAGAGACCACAAAAAACCAAATTGAAGCTGAATAAACGAGCTAACGGACCTCTGCATTGATTTAACTAAAAAAAGGCGCTTGAAAAAAAAATTGGAAAAATAATGTTCTCGCTATCTCGTACGATTGCTCGATAACCGTAGCTCATAAGATTATTTTTCCGAAACATCTCAAACTAGAAACGAAGCTTCAAATTGTTTTTTTTTTATCTTGATACGACTATTTTTAACATGGATACAGACTTTCAAAAAACACTTTAAAAGGTGAGAAATTTTCTGTTTCTTTATTTTTTAGGAGTAGGGTTTAAAAGGTGATATATTTTTTACAATTTTCAGTCAATCGAAAAAAGCGCTCGTCCTTGACTGAAAGCAATCTAAGAAGCTTCAGTTAAAATTTCAAGTCGATTGGACGAAAATTGTTCGAGTTTCTGCTACGTCCCGATATCAAAAACATGGTTTTGAGAAAAACGTGTTTAAAGTCAACGATTTCATAGACGCTACAGCTGAAGAAGTTTTTTTCCGTAATCTAATGCCACCTATTGGTCGAAAAGAAAACTATTTTTAGTCGGTGACTTTGTTCCCACAATAGGCTTCCAAGAGTTGAGAACTGCGCCTACCGGCATGACATCGGTGAAGACGGTTTTCAGCGCGGGAGACTTCCTAAAAAAATAGCTCGAAAACCACTTTATAATTGTTTTTTTTTCAGCTAAAAACGAATATGCATCATATTTTTTAAGGTTCCAAGGATTTCTTAAAGGTGTTTCCAATAAAACGATATTTCGAAAATTTTACACCGGTGTCCTCAAAACAATTCACGGTCGTAAAATTTTACCGCTCTTCTGTAGAGCGAGACTCCTGCGATCGTCTTTGCTAGAAAATTCGATCCCTAGAGATGCCTGCCGAAGATAAATCCCGGCAGAGAGAAAAAAATGCTAAACGTATTTTTTTGCAGTAAATATGAAATTTTACCACTCTTTCGCAGAGTGAGCCTCGGTCAATCCCGTTCGCTCGCGAATTTGGTTCGCCGCAGACAACCTGCCGAAGATAAGCCATGGCAGAGGAAGGAATGGCGACGCCAATTGTTTAAACAAAGAGCATTGTGAAATTTTTGAAGGTTCCAAGTTTTTTTCAAAAGTGCTTCGAACAAAACGATTTTTCGAAAATTTTACACCGGTGATATCTAAACAATTCGCGATAGTAAAATTTTACCGCTCTTCTGTAGTGCGAGACTCGTCCGATCGTCATTGCTAGAAAATTCGATCCTTGGAAAAACCTGCCGACGATAAATTCCGGCAGAGAAAAAAAATGATAAAATTTTACTACTCTTTCGCAAAGTGAGCCTCGGTCGATCTCGTTCGCTCGCGAATTCGGTCGGCCACAGACAACCTGCCGAAGATAAGCCATGGCAGAGAAAAAAAATACCGGACGCAATTGTTGAAACAAAGAGCATTGTAAAATTCTACAACTCTTTTGTAGAGTGAGTCTCGAGCGATCTCGGTCGTGACCCGAGATCGCGGTAAAGATCGAATTCGTCGACGATGAGCGACATCGAGATGCCAAATAGTCCTCCAGCTTGTTTGTTCAAATTAATTAAAAAAGAATGGGAAAATGCCAGCACCCTTTCGCCATACGAGTCTCTAGCAAACCTCGTTTGCTAGAAAGTTCAACCATAAAGAAATGTCCACCGATGACCGCCGTTGACAAAAAAAACGATTCGAGGGCATTTGTTCAAACAATGCGCGATCGCAAAATTTCATCGCTCTTCCGTAGAGCGAGGCGAGTGATCTTGATTGCTCGAGAAGTTGACCAGCGAAAATGCTGCCAAATACAAACCCTGGCACAGATAAAAAGGCTGAATGCATTTGTTTAAATAATGAGCATTGTAAAATTTTACCCCTCTTTTGTAGTGAGTTTCGAGCAATTGCGTTCGCTCGAAATTTTGGCAAGGATCGAAATCGTTGACGATAAGCGGCATCGAGGTTACAAATGGTGCTCGAGCTTATTTGTATAAATGAATTAAAAGAGCATGGGAAAATTCCGGTACCCTTCCACGAGACGAGTGTAGGTGGTGGCCGTTGTCGAAAAAAAAAATAGATTCAATGGCATTTGTATATACAATGTAAAATGCAACAAGGTATCACCGCTCTCCTGCCGAGTGAGCGCATGCTTCCAATACAAGCGTACCATGGCCGCTACGCATAGTTGTGTGTATTGTGTGATACACACATAGATGCAAGGTGTTTGCGTATGACCCACGGTCTTACATGCAGGGTTGACAACGGCGGTAGTGGGGGTAGGCACCCTTAGCGGCTCTGTTTTTTGTTCCGATTTCCGCCGCTTGGTGCTTGACGGCAAGGGAAAGTAGTGTGCGACGAAGAGGGAAATAGCTCTTCTGTCCTTTTCCCTCCTGACCGCAGCGCATGCGCCGTTTGCCCTAACTTAATGTACCGTACTGTCGTGTAAACTGCATAATATACGAAACCAATAAAAAGCGATAATACGACCGTTTACATCCATTTTTCTCCAATGTCTCACAATACATCGTTCTTCGAAATCTTTTTCACACATGTACTGAGACTCTTTCAGTCCTGGAATAGCATTGAGCCATTTTTTGTATCGTTCGACGTTTCTGCGCACTCGAAACACGGAGCATTCTTGCTTAAAACTTTTGTACCCCGTTTTACAATTGCGAACCGCGCAACCCTTAACCATTTGGCATTTCTTTTAAAACACTACCAAAAAAAAAAATTATGCGTAAAAACACGATAAAAAAATGTATCATGGTAAATCGCGTAGAACCTCGCGGTATATGGTCACAAATAAAGGTTATTTCGACAATCACGCCACAAAAACGGACGTAAACACCTTGACCCTATTCACCAGTAAGAGGTAAGGGGGAAAGCACTTCTCCTTGCTAGTGGCGACGCGTAGCGGCCCCTAGTGAATCGAAAAGTGGAGATGATAAGCGTGCCTACCCCCACCACGAAAATTGAGCTACGCTGCAAGACCTGTATGTAAGCCCGTGGTACGACCAGGGGGCTGGCATCTTTCAGAATTTTTCCTACGCAAAATGTCCTCTGTTTGTAGTGTCCTACTCTGCCACTCATAGCGCTAGTTGTTCTCGAACAATCCTGATGCGCGCGCAGGGGCTATGCATATCTACACACAGGCGCGCATATAATTCGAAGACTTTCCATAGCTCCGAGTGCGAGGATCGGCTAGTACGGTGAAAAATGCACCCTTTCTGGATTACGCGGGTACCCTGAGGTACAACCGTGCACAACACACGGCAATAGCACACGAGTATAAGTAATTTCGGTATTTTCATCAATTTCGCACCGCGGCTTAGACTCCAAACGTCAAAATGGTCGTTTCGGCGTCGGGGTGGTTAAGCACACCGTGCGGGCCTCGCGCCTGCGCAAGAAGAATATTGTCAATGACCTACTAGCGCCACGGGGGAGCAGTAGAACTAAATAAAGCGGTCAAAAAGCATAGCATTTTTATATACAGTAAGGATAGGAGGTGCCAGCCCCCTGGGTATGACCGAACAGCGTGCGAGAATGCATTCGTTCTTTCCGCACGCGGCCGGCGTAGCAAACACACACGCGCGCGCGCTCCGTAATCGCCGTCTGTTTGGGTTCGACTTTTCGTCCCAGTGCGAAGCATCGAGACCGAATTCGCAAGCGCTGCGCTGTCCGTCGGTAACGACTCGTAGCTAGAAACTACGACATATGCGCTACCGACGTAATAGTTTTCGAGATACGCCAATAAATATTTTGGACAATTCTGCTAGTTTCGTGCAACAAATTCGAAAAAATGAATGAAAAAAATCTGGAAAATTGAAGCGAATTTAAAATAAAAAATTGAAAACGTTTCTCCTCTTGATATTCTGTCCTAAACGCCATACTTTTCGAGTTAAGCCATCTCACCGATCGGAGTTTCAAGCGAAAATAGTCTTAAAAAAATCTCAAAGGAAAATTTTGAAAAACATTCCAGGCGATCCAGTATAAACTTACGCAACTTTTTACATCTTTGACATTTCCTCTTAAACCTTATAGTTCTTGAGTTGCGTTGCATTATCCAAAATTTGTCTTTTTTAGTCCAAAATAAAATAACTGCAAAAAATCGCACGAAACTTATAAAAAACCAAAATGGAGCTCCTGCTACCCCTTCCAAGTTCATCATGGATAAAAATTACAAACATTTTTTCCATAAGTTACGTGCCCAATTTTCCATGATCGAAAAATAGCCGAAAAACCGTCACGTACAAAAGTGCGTATCGGGTCGAAAAAAAAATCATAACAAATATTTCAAATAAGCAAAATAAAGCTGAATTTGTTCCCTTCAAAACGCCGTTCGTTAAAGTTGTTTATCTTCTTTTAACGAAGCTATCTAATTTTTAGTGTGGCAAGAAATATCGATTGGTGTATCCAAACTTTTGAACGGAGGTGTACATGAAAATCGTCCCGCAGTTTCAGTCATAAGGAAAATGGAGTTTAGGTCCTTATATCGCATATCCGAAAATAGGAAACCTTTTTGAAAACCATGATTTCTGTCATTTTTTGTAAAACTTAATATAATTCAAAATATTCAAATGTAATGTGTGAAATAACTATTAGCATCATGTGTGTAACATGTAGATTACAAAATCGTAAAATTTGAAGGCCTCGCCAATTGGTTCCTTTTTTTTCAATTTCAAACAAAAGTATCCGATATTCAGTGACTCTTCCTTTATCTCCCTACTGAACTGCACAATTCCGCAAATTGGTGCCTGATTTACGCCACAACTGTTTGCCGCTCGTAACTCAATTGGAATTTTGAGTTGCAAAGGACCAGAAAAGTGTTACGGAGGATTTTCCGAGGAAACGAAATAAACATCGAGTAGCCACGGTGGAAAAGCTGTAACTGCATTGGAAGAGAATCACGGCGTTTTCACCACTCCTGATATCCCTGAAATGATATCGGGGAACGAAATTCATTAAGCAAGTGGAGATGCCGCCGTTTCCGGAAAGTTTTGAAGCTCTGGCAAGAGCTCTGCGCCCGGCGATCGTAAGAACGGAAGAGAGAGAGAGGGAGGGAGGGAGGCAGTGGGGGGAGGGAGGGAGGGAGGGCAAGAGGAAGGGAGGGAGGGCGAGAGGGAGGGAGGGGGGGGATGAAGAGAGAGAGAGAGAGAGAGAGAGAGAGAGAGAGACATTCCCCCAGGAAATGTATGTTTATAGTGCCTCGGGGAGAGAGAACTATGCGATTTATCGTGCTTTCCGTCGAAAGCCATGTATATATACCAGCGCAGAAACTCTGTTCAAATGCGCGAGCCGTCTTCCCTGCAAAATCGCTATCTTTCACGGAAAAGTCTCGGTGATTCGTGCTCGCCGCTCTTATCACACGCTCGCCGTGCACACTGATTCACGAGACTTTAAACACTGCGCAGTCCTGCTTGATAGCGTTGTTACTCTCGAAGCGATGTCCTTTTTTCTCCTATTCCATCGTCTCCAAATAGGATTGAATTTTTCAAGAAATATGGCATTACCGTGTGAAAGAAACTTTCCGAAGTGTAAGCCATTTGTCGCCATAATAAATTGAATCCATTAGAATTTCGTGGAACGAAGTTTTTGTAAGACGAAGATTTCCGGAAGAGCAGCACGACTCGGTCGATTCAATATTTGCCGGGGGCATACGTTGAACGCGTATTAATTTTACCAGTCCGTACAATGTACGGTGGAGCGTGTGAACAGTGCGCCCGCTCTAACCGAAGGATTAGGCTCGAGAGGATAACGAGGTAGGACCGAGGGTAATGACAGAGTGGAAATTACCTGCTACCATTTTATACACACACTCCTCCGTATAATTCTCAGAGACTGAGCCTGTTTCACGCTCAAACAGCGAAGGTATATTATGGGTTATTCGATCGATAGGAGAGATACCTTTGGGCGAAGAAAAAATTGCGGATTTCCATGATTTTTCTCATTAAAAGCACAGATGTCTACATCATTTTTAAGACTTAGGGTATTCTTATTACTATTTTTGGCTGCTAGATGGTATTTAAAAAAAATAATATTTAACAATTGCGGGCAAAAGAGGGCGTGACACGTAGCATCGGTAGAATTTATCTGAAAAAAAAACCAATGGAGATTTTTCTTTCGTTAAAAGTCGTACGCAGAAAATGAACCAAGAAAAAGCGAGAAATGTTGAACATTGATGAAATGGTACGCTTTGACAAAAAAGATAGAATTATTCGAAAAAAATGGCTGCGTTTTGCAATAAAAAGTACTTTTAGCATTGAAAATGCTTTTATTAAAAACTGTATACAGGGTGTCCCAGATCTGATAGTAGTCCCTGAAATGGGGGGTTTGGGGGTGAAATTCTGAGTCGATTGATATAAGCATGTATTCAACATTAGGGGACTATTTTGATATAAAATAAAACAAAACACGTTTATTGTTTTAACTTTGTAATTATTACCAATCAATCAGTCCTTATGAATTAATATTTAATTAGGTATAAACATTTTGGCACTAACGGATATCCAATATTAGGCTCGATTAAGTATCCAATATTGAGAATGGACATGGCCGAATATGAACAGTAATATTTTTGTACATATTGCGAAAATTATACATTTATTAAGTAAAATAAATGCTATGGTTCATAAAAAATGTTACATCCTAGCGAATGTGCCTTCTCTCGGTTATTCCCAATATCTTCATTTGCCATTATAAGCTTATTATTATACATATATAAATTTAAGAATAAGACGCGTAACAGCGTAAAAAGGAACGTGCGTACATTTCGCACGCATACGATAGCAGCACCGCCACAGTCATCGACTTTTCCTATCCCATTGGCTGTCAACAAGAACACGACCTCAGGCGCATATTCCAAGAAGAGCTGTCGAACGAAAAACCAACCATCAACTCGATCAACAGACTCCAAAAACTCTACGCCGGCCCATCCGAATGGTGACGAAGAGAAGCCGCGACCCTAGATTACTTCATCATAACATAGCCTAGACGGCTCCGACGAATTTATAACTCTGACTGAAAAATAAGACATCCGGTCTCGCAGCGTAGTCCGATATACAAACCTCTCGATGTGAGAAGTCACCATAGCCATAAATTGACACAACACAAACCATGCGAATGCTTAGGTCTCTGATATCGAACTCTATATCCCATGCGCTTTTTCGCCGAAACACGAGACAAAGGTCTCCTTCTCTTCATACGCATATTAATCAGAACCGATGCCCTGAAATAAGGCCACGCACGTGCCTAACGAATCTGTAAAGTATTCGCACACCATACCGCGACCAATCACGCTAATCAACCGATATCTTCACGACCAATGGTCCAATCCCTAAATAACTAGATGACCAAGACCACACTCTCCCTAAGGTTCCTTCTCCCACTACTGAGCCGCTCCTAATTTTCATATCAAGAAAGACTTCCTTCCTGATGTCAGTCTCCCGTCAACTACTATTGACTCAAGTTCGTCTATCGAGTCTCAATCCCAGTCTCCCGTCAACTACTATCGACTCAAGTTCGTCTATCGAGTCTCAGTTCCAGTCTCCCGTCAACTACCACCGACTCAAGTTCTTCTATCGAGTCTCAATCCCAGTCTCCCGACAATATTCATCAAATTCAGAACTTAGTCTTCCGTCAACCGAATCACTCCTTATATCAAATCTTAACCCAGAAGCTTAACGAATATCTCCGATTATCCTTCATACGAACCGTCTTCATTTTTCGAGTCACAAAAGTTTTATTTTACACTTGTATAATTTCTATCAACAGTCCGTGAATATCAATCTCAATTCATCGACCTTGCGCGCCGTTCATATTTCTATCTATGGGTAGTGCCCGTCGTAGTAAACACGTTGAGTATACACACGTCCAGCGTAAAATCCTGCGAGCGTCTTCCCATCAATTGTACCAGCGAGCGCACCAGGCCAAGAGCGAAGGCCCTTGTAACGCGAGCGACAACAAACATCCACGCAAGCGAGCGAGCGAGCGACCGAGCGTCAAACACACCCAATGTAAGCTAACCATACCTTTTTCTTTTCTGTAATCTGTCTAGTAATCATATAATAAATAACATAGTGTCAATCGAACACCAATTCTGTCGAATTATTCCTCAATACCGAAATATCGCGTCAATTCCTTAATTCTATTCTTTCCCACGCACTACCCTTTTTTACCCTCATCCCGTGCTATTGCGCTAGGCGTAGGCAACAAAGAGGGAAACGAAAATATTATGCTCTCATCCCTTCCGGATGTGACAAAAATAACAAAAACAAAACACTTCGGCGTACCTCAATGAAAACAACACTTTTTAACACAACAAATACCTTTTCACGGCAGCGAAAGATAACATCAGTTCACTGTTGTGCCATTTTTGTTGCTGGGCAAGCAAAAATTTTCAGTAGCGATACCTTACCACTAATTAGCAATGTATAAAAATGAAAAATCCACAGATATTACACAAAGTGCAACTATTTCATGGCATTGAAAAGGTAATCAGTCTTTTCGGGCAATGAAAAACAGGTGTAAATAATATGAGTTGGTTTTTATTATTTTAAAAAAATATAGATACATAGAGATATATAATTGGGTTTGTTTGTATAACCATTGTGGTATATTTTTGGCAGCTCCCCCACTCTACTACACCACAGTGGCAGTGGAGTGAGGGTAGCGTTAGTTTCGTGTGCCCTCCAGCTAACTCAGACTTCTATGCCCAGCCTACCTCAACAAACATATATAGTTTTAAAAGCATTTTCAATGCTAATTGAATGCTAAAATGCTGAATGCTTTTCACTGCTAAAACAGATGTCGCTACAGGTAAACTCGAGTTATTCGACTATCCGATATATGGTGCTTCTCCCCTAATGAACTTCCCTACGACAAACAGTTCCGCAAATACGTATGTGCATCTCTTCAAACGACAAGTCACGATCAAAATGGTGCAAATTTCCAAATCCTGCCCAATTTCAATCGAAATTCATTGCCGATTTCGGGCTGGCTGAAGGCTAACTGCAATATCCACATTTCGTTTCTCGTGCATAGGGAGGAATCGAGGCTACCAAAGTGAACGGATCCAGAGAATGACGGAGTTGGCTCTGATCAGAAGGGACACACGGAATACCAGCACACTCGCTATCTGTAATTACGTTTGGAAACTACATATCGTGTCTAGGTAAACCTGCACATACGCGAGTGTAGATAATAGTGTCGGGCCGAAGGGGAAGGGTGAGAGTATGACAGGTCCCCGAATGCACGGAATGTAATAGCTGTGTTACTACTCGGTGAAGCTATGATTATATCCGAAGCCGTCCAATGGATTGCGCGCCTACTGTGTGACGGCTTCGGCCTGGCGTTTCTCCTATTCCGTAGACCTCTGTACCGCTGTATATGTCTTCAGCCACAAAAGTCTAACCCACACTCATAAGGAACATCATTTTGTTGCCACACTTATATCTGGCCACGATTTTGACATACTGGATCAATTTCACCTGGATAGTAATTCATCCACCTGCCATTAACAACCCTTTCGTCAGTTTGTATTGGAAAAAGTCAGGGATTCACTTTGGACATTTCTCAATATGCATAATTAGAATTCAAAAAGTATAGAATTAAAACGTTTAAAAAAATTAGTGCAAATTTAGTGCAAGTTCTTAAGTTCAAATACCTACAATTTTTGAATAAAACAATATTTTTTTAAATTCCGTGCGTACTTCTCTAGGTATTCTAATGTAGATTGACGAGATTTTTTTAATTTTTGTTCCAGGTAAAAAATTGTGGATGCAAAAGAAAATGTTAGTACTTGGCCAATTCACACATCGAAAAAATATATATATATATTTTTTCTAATAGCTTAATATTCATACTACTGTTACGTCCGAAGCCGTTTAGAAAAGACATATATTTCTAGAGTTATAAGCGTCGAGCGGTAAACGCTTTACTCTGATTACTACTCTAATGAGTCACGAGTGCTCTTCGGAATAATAATGATGTGGGAACGTTTGCTGTGAGACCTCAAGAGATCTTGTTTCTTTTATGGATTTAGGAAACTGGTAATAAAGGGACTTCAATGTCTTAAGTCACACAATAGTTTAATAAACAGTCGATGAAAGAATAATTTGGTACATTCCAAGTAAATTTTATAATGTGATAAATACCTTTGACCATCATGAGTGGTGTCGTCGCTTTACAATAACGTATTCTTGCTTTCGTTGAATATTTATTTAAACACACACGCGTACTCTCACAATCTTCTGGAGATCCGGGGGCTATCATAGGGCTTGAGGCTCCGGCCGGAAAACTTTTATTACTGCTCTCATGCAGAGCGGGAAAAAATAGCAGAGCGGCTCGCTGCACGAAAATACATGCATTTCGTATTGTGCTCAGTTGATAAACAAGGAAAGCGTATATCTTCGCTATGGTCTGTGATGCATGCGTCTATGGTGTGTGAGAAGCAATACAATTGTGATAGGTATCTCGAACGCTTATCTTTTTGGTTGCGGTGAAAAATAAAAATAGCTGGCTCTATTGCTTCTCGCACGTGTACAATTATGTGTGTCCTGGACAAAAAGAAATCAGAGAACAGCGTCGTACGTGACACTACATAGATGTGTAATTAATTTTATGAGTGGATCACTTTTTCATACGAAAAAATGGTTAAATTCGCACATGATTTTATACCCTTTACTGTGGCCTGACCCCTTAAAATGACCCAGTGTGTCGACGTAGGGTTGAGTGACCGTCTTCGATTTCGTTGAAACTCATGTATGTAAAAAAAACATTAAAAATTAAAATACACGTATTTTATTTATCGGCGGGGAAGTATTTTGAAGGGGGAAACCACCCCTCAACGAAAGGCGTGTCGAGGGGTGGTTTTGCAGTTTCACCCACAAGCAGTCCACCGATCCGAATGAAACAAAAACCGTAAATCTTGTAATGCAAAGCGATGAAAAATCCACTATAGAAGTATGGGGAAAAACAAATTAAGGGGTTACACGCTTGTTTTGAGGCGCGGTGTCCCCCTTAAAACCGTTCTCCACTAAAAAAAATGTTGACGAAAGGAATAAGGTTGTCAGACTCGAATATTTTCGAGTTAATCATAAATCCATTCGAGTCAATATATCAGAAGCAGTATCCTGTTTTTTAAGGGCTTACACGTGGTTGACATTTTCGAAAATATCGATTATTCGTTTTCGACGGATTCTCAGAATATAAAATTTAAAAAATATTCTCGAAAAATGTCAAGTCGATCCGTTTAAAATTGAGGGAGTTATGGGCGTTTGTAGGTAGGTTTCGCTGACCGGGAAACGCCAACCGGCGAGCTTTAAACGCGGTTTTCTTGGAATTACCTTTTCGAAATTGGTAACCACGATATCTAAAAAATCACTGCACCGATCAACTTTCAATTTTACGAGCTTCATTTACTTATCAAAAAGCAGTCTTTGAAAAGAAGGATTTTTTTACCTATAATCGATACTTTCACGTCGGACTGGGGCCATTTAAAAAAACCCATATTCTATTAAATCCTTCGGCGAAGCACTATAGATAATTCCATGCAAAATCTAATTGCGTTTGATTTTTTAGGACGTTTATTATATTAGGACTTAGGACGTATTTCAAACCTCGGTCTACACCACATTGTATCTATCACATTTATGAATATTTTTCAATAACAACATTGTAAATGATACACTAGACTGTATTCTTCAATGTAAAAAAAGAATGAAAATTTGTACACATTTTTTCCGGAAAAACATTCCTCTCATCTCTGACTACGAGCTAGGTGTAACCCGTTAAGGCCTTATATACGCGAACATTTTTTCATTTTTAAATTATTTTTTATTCCTTTAGCCTGAACGGTTAGGAATGTTTTAAGCTTTACAGGATTGAAAAATTCAAAAAATTCAAACAATAAGGTAAGATTGCATTTATTATAGATACCATGCGGCGCGCCCGACCGCCAACTTCAAAGCCGTTTTTCCGATTCACTTTTTTGAACCTTGTGAAAGTTCTAACTCTTGAACGAAGGTTCAGATCGCTTTGAAATGTTAACAACATATTCTTAGTATCATCACCTATCGTGTGAACCCCAGAAACAAACATTTCAATGACACGAACAAATATAAAAAATAAAATACCGACAGAAAATTGAGTAAAGAAATGTTAAGTTCCGAATGTTTATTATAATAATTTGTTTTAAATAATATTGTTGGTTCACATTGAAGACACATGCATTATGCAATTATAAATATGTTCATTTTTTTCAGACACCCACATTGATGCCGAGAAGTTTCACAATCAGCGCACGCGCAAAAAAAAATACATTGCTTTATTATGTTGTATCTCCGCCATTTGTTAATATCTCTGATTTTTTTACATACTTAAACATGTGCATAAATGATCTGTAAAAAAATTTTGTCAATATATGCGTCATTTTTTTCAACCGCGTCTCGAAATGTACCTTCGGAAATCGGCGAAATCGCGTATATAAGGCCTTAAAGAAATAAAATATTTGTTCATGTCAAATAAATAATCCCATTTCAAATAAATAATCCCATGCAGTGAATAAAAAATCTATTTGCGTAAATAAAATTCAATTAGAGTTAAATATACAGTCTCTCTCCTGAGTCCGTTGTAATTAATCCGAACACTTAGTTGAAGCAAATAAATCATTAAATTTAATATCAAAGGAAAGTCTGAGGTCGAGGATCTGAGAGAGCATTTGATTCAAGCAAACTATTCATCTCGGTGCACCCAAAAGAAAATTAGGGTACTCAAAGCAATTCCGTTTCTTCATCCAATTGCAGTTCGTTCAACGATTAGAATGATCGTATATTGATATCCCTGATTCTACAATTCGTTCATTATTCTTATCGAATTATTCGTAATAACGAGGCGTCGAAGAGATAACACAATTAAAATTGTTATTTCTAATAATATTTACAGGTCGTTGAATAATAACTAATTGGTAGGTCGTTACGTATGTGTAGGTTGGTGCATGCTCGGATTATTCCGAATTCGTGTATGACATAGCATGCAACGCAAAATCACGATAACGACCGCCGTAGCATTAACGCTGTTACAGAGAGGAGAAATCGCGGGCTAAAATATTGAGTTCTCGCAGTAGATTCGCATCGCCTCGAGGTGAAATCCATCGACGAACAATACCGCAAGGGCATAACGAGCCCATATTCTATTAATTGAATGACTTACGCGCGAACGCACTATCATAGCTGTGCACTCGTGGATAGATTTTCACAGGTACGTACATGCTATGTAGATTTTGCTTGTACCACATAGCCTCGGGTTAAAAATTAGTCTCAAAAGTATTGCTATAATTTCAGCTGGAGTTATTTTCCACTGTTCTTATTAATTCAAAGGTTCACTTGCTGAAATTGATTGGTAATCTGTTGCAATTAAATACCTCAAAGATTTTCGAACGTCCCCACTTTTTCGTCCAATAATCTCCCCCTCCGGAGTTTCCGAAACTCTCCTGCTCGTCACGTGATCGGAGCGTTGCGGAAGCAAAGACGAAACGGAGTGCCGGGATGAAAGTCTACAGGGTGCCCCAGAACTGAATGCGTTCCCTGAAATGGGGGGTTGGGGGTGAAATTCTGAGTCGATTGATATAAGCATGTGTGGGTCTCAGATCAACCCCTCAATTTTTATTCATTTTTAAATATGGGCGCACCTGATTGGCCCGCCTTTAAAAATTAATAATAATTCAGGGGTTGATCTGAGACCCACACATGCTTATATCAATCGACTTAGAATCCCCCCCCCCCCCTCATTTCAGGGAACGCATTCACTTTTGGGACACCCTGTAGAACGCAATATCATAGCTATACGCTAGATTTTGCTCGTAGGGGAACTAGGGGCATTACGAAGGTGCCAAGGTAAGGTGAATCATAAGCCTAGCTACTAAACAGTGTGTGCGAGCACAGTGCTTCCGTTGGAGTTCGAAGGGATGGCGGGGGGGTGAACGAGTGTAGCGGAAGCACGCGTCTCGATTGAGAAGACAATATCAATTTTTTGACCAAACGATCTAATTTTTGGTAAAGTTTACCATCGTTTCAGTTCATCCGAGTTGCTGATATTGATGAGAGACAGGTAAGTAAACACAATGAAAGTACTAGTTATTAATATAATAAGAACGGTTTGTCAGAAACTTTCAAGGTTATTGCGTGATTTTCTGGTGATTCGTTAATCGTCTAATAGGGCAAGATGAATGAATGAAGATGAAACGATTGGTTTATCAAATTGCTGGTATTGAGAATGAAACCATTTTTATTCGTCAAAGATGCCAATCATTCTTGTCTCATCATGGTCCCAGCGCTGTTTCATCTTGCCTCACATATGAGATATGGATGGGAAAAATAAAAAATGAAATAAAATAAAATAAATTTAAAAAAAGGGTTTAATTAAAATGTATATTGCATGCTAACATCAGAAAGACTGATTTTTTGTTTCCGAAATTAGAAGATTAATGAATGTTGATTAGTTAAAAAGAATAATTAAAGTTGACTGATTTGTATGTACTGGCTCCCACTTCCCGTACCACATAGTCTCGGATTCAAAATATGACTCGAAAGTATCGCCATACCTTCAGCTGAAGTAATTTTCCACAGCTCTCATTATTTTGTATAAGGTGTCTCAAAATGACCTGACATGTTAATTTATTAAGAAACCTTATCATTCATTTGAAAGTACGAATATTTTTATTTCAATATTTTACAAACATGGAGGTTATGTTTGGAACATAATATCCGATAAATGGCCGCCTCGTCCCTGTTCACAAACGTCCATTCTTTTGACGAAATTTTCAATAACATTTTCTCATAATTGCGGACTAATTTCATTAATGGTGCGTACAATTGCTTCCTCGAGCTCCGTAATGGTCAGTGGATCATTGGCATACACTTTTCCTTTCAGAAAACCCCAAAAAAAGAAGTCCAATGGCGTCAAATCGCACGATCTTGGTGGCCAATTCTGCAATGCAATGCAATAACCATGCACTAGCAATGCAGCAAATAAAAATTTCTTTGCGTTGCTCGATCGTGTAATTCTCCATGACTAAACCTCAATACTTCCTGCTGCCAGTTGTCAAAGATCGCCACAATCTTCGCCGCAAAAAATGGCGCACCACTTAAAATTTCAGATCATTTTCAGACACCCTAGTTTCATTTGCTTAAGGCAGGATTCTACTTTGAAACTGTGAAAATTTTTTTTACATTTTTCGAAAGTAAATATGTTCAAGAATGTTCGGTCAAAATTTTATAAAGTTCCAAGCAGTCTAACTATCCTTTTTCGCCTTTCGAACGCACCTACCTGAGCGCGCTATTGTGACCCGCCCGGCGCGCGGCCCGGATCAGCCGTCTACCTGGCTTTGTTCGCTAAGACAGATGTTCCCCTATCGTAAACCGTTATACCTATATATGCTTATTAACCAAAGTACATACCTTTGCTTCTCTATATTACCCTTCCTTTATAATTTTCCCTTCGATTTATAATTCCGGAGTGGAGAATCATTCCTGATTTGGAGTTCGAACGTGAAGCATCTATCTGTTCGCAATGAATACGAAGAAAGTGTATCGTGCACAGAAAAGTTCTAGTCGTCCATCTAGAACTAGAAAACGTACTTTTCACGGAAACAGATTTACTGACGAAGGAAGTACGAGCAACACGAGTTCGTCAGCAGCAAAATTGATAAAATCGAACGATCCGAGTTTTGATGTGAAGACGGCTGGTGCAAGTATAAGAAGGCCGAAGCAAACAACGCTTTGAAAAATTATAAACATCCTCCTGCTCTTGCTAGTGACGTACAAGAGGTGCTGAAGCCGATCTACGAAGATCTAACAAAAACGGAATTACCGGAGAGATGTTTGGGTGGAAACACTCAAAATAACAACGAATGTTTCAACTCTACAGTTTGGGCTATGGCACCGAAACATGTCTTTAATGGCAAAAAATCGTCGAAATTGCGTGCCTCACTGCTGCCTGCGTTTTTAATGAAGGATTCAGCCCAGTTTTAAAAATAATGGAAGTCATGGGCATTACAATCGGCCCAACCGTCATGCAGTTCGCCACTATGCGCGACCAACATCGCATCGTTCGAGCGAACCGCCGCTCGACTGAGGCTTCTAAGAAGGGCAGAATTAAAAAAAAAAGGCTAAATTGGATGAAAACACCCACCTGGAACACGTCGAAGGCATATTATATGGCCCAGGCATCGCTGATTGAGGGTAAGATAATTTTTTCTACGATTTATCACTCACCAAAACTTTAAACGCGTTTTTCTCGAAACGACATTTTCAAGTACCGTGGTCGTGATAACTCAAAAAGTACTGAACCGATCCTTATGAAATTCGGAACACATATTCTATATGTGTGTACCAACCGACCTAACTACAATCAACTTAAAATTTTGATTAGAACTATTTTTTTATTGCAAAAAAAGACCCAAAAAAAAGCATTTTTTTTTCGTTTTTCAGCCGCCATTTTGTTAATTTTGCACGTATATAAAATATTCTAGTTAGGTCGGTTCCTGAAGACATACTGAACATGAAACTATTTGATTTTTTGTTTCAGACCATCCGTCGGGAAGATTTCACGACCACGGCAACGGTACCTGCTTTTCGAGGCGTTGGCTTTAAACATATTTTACGTGTACAAAAAATGAATAAAATACATTTAAACATTTTTTTATGTACTTAAAGAGTGTATTTATTGAACAGTTTAAACCCCATATCGATATCTTTAATAGTATTATCAGAAAAAAATCACGAAAATAGCGTTTTTTTCATGTTTTCAAAGTAGAATCCTGCCTTAAAATAATGAATAATCGTTTTTAGACAACCTCAAACACTTGATTTCCAATGGTGTCGAAAATAGTGTCAAAAATAAAAGCAGCATGTTTTTTTCGATTGCCCCCACCTTTTTTCCCAATTATCTCACCCCCCGGAGTTTCCGTAACTCTCCTGCTCGTCACGTGATCGGAGCATTGCGGAAACAAGGATGAGGCGGGGTACCGGGATAAAACTGTACAACTGAAGGGTAGAAGTTGCACAAGGGAAACGAGAGGAATATCAGCCAAGTTTGAGGAAAAAGTTCCTCTCTCACTGCTCCTTGAGTTTACAGTCTAACATACTTCACTCCGTAGTATTACGTGTCAGCGAAGAAAGAGGAGATACACACGGCCAACATGCTCTTGCGGCGGTAATAAGGGGTGTGCAAAGTCCTCCTCTCTCTCTCTCTCTCTCTCTCTCTCTCTCTCTCTCTCTCTCTCTCCCCCTCTCTCTCTCTCTCTCTCTCTCTCTCTCTCTCTCTCTCTCTCTCTCTCTCTCTCTCTCTCTCTCTCTGTTCTCGAGGCATTCGTTACTTACCGACCATTAGGGCTCGACGTGATCGAAATACCGTGTCGACTTTTCTCGCCCATTCCAAGTACGAGGGATTCATTTTTTTATTGTCCCCTTTCGTTCGTTCGTCGTTCCGCCAATTTCTCTCGTATGATCCGTATGGCGGATTTTCGCAATGGGGTGACATTATTTTTCGCGTGACCCGCCACACCTTCGCTCGCTGGCGAAACCTTTTTTGATCACCGTTCGAACGTTTTTCTCAATGTAGCCACGATCTCACCGCACATTTGTGAACTGGCATTTGTTTTATGAACATAGGGCAAAGGTTTCGCTCTTTGCTTAATCTCGTACGAGCACATTGCACGTTAATGAGCTTTCGCTTATCCTATTTGTACTAAAGCCAAATATGTAACAACTTTCGCGAGTGCGATGTGGATAATTCATTAATGCGGAACGCGAAATACCTGTCGATGTTCGCGAAAGACCCTTATGCACTTTCGCATTAAGGCAACAATGCAAATGGAACTCTCGGAAAATGGGTTTCGACTTTGTACACGAATCGTACCGAGCACCGTTCATATCGGCCCCGCGTTTCTCAGGCATTCCATACAGGCCTGTTCATTCGCGATTCAACGGTCGTTTTTCTCCGTCCGATGAACGAAATGAAATTACGAGAAGCGAATTTGTGAGGACAAATCAATTATTTTTTTCCTTTCATAAAAGAAGAACTGACGTGGGCATCGCGTTGGTATAGTTAATGGGCTACACATACCCATAGGTGGGTAAAAAAGTGGCATTTTTCTAAAATATTTTTATTCGATAGTACCACCCTTTCTTCTTCCCAATCCGAATCCTCTCTTTTACCCAGGAATAGTAAAGTAGAAAAATAAATTGGAAAAAAGGGCGAAAGAAAATCCATTCATTTTGCAAATGAGTCTGATCATTTTTTTCAAAAACATCCTCGCATACGAGAAACAGTATTGAAGTTGTGAATTATTTGAGAGGACTTGTGAAATGAATTATAAAACAATTGAGACCATTTATTTTGGCTTAAGGCCTTATATACGCGAAATATTTCAAAATGTTTTATTTTTTATTATTTTTGATTCCATCAGCCTGAACGGTAAGGAATATTTGAAGCTTTATAAAAGTGAAAAATTCCGAAAATAAGGTAAGATTGCATTTATAATAGATATCGCGCGGCGCGCCCGACCGCCAACTTCAAAGCCGTTTTTCCACGATTCACTTTTTTGAACCTTGTGAAAGTTCTAACTCTTGAACGAAGGTTCAGATCACTGTGAAATTTTGACAACATATTCTTAGTATCATCACCTATCGTGTGAAGCACAGAAACAAACATTTCGATGGCACAAGAAAAATATAAAAAATAAAATACCGACAGAAAATTGAGTAAAGAAATTTTAAGTTCCGAAATTTTTATCGAAAATTTTATTTTATTTATCGAAATTTTCGTTCCTGGGTTATCGATCTCCGGGGAGAAAAGAATTTTTCTAATTTCCGAAAATTAAGAAAAAAACGAACGTTCATGGCTACGACGAATGTTAATAAGTCTTTAATGGGCTATATCGTGGGTGAAAAATGGTATTTAAAAAAAAATTTTTTATTCAATGGTATCACCTTTTAGCTATATTCCCTGAAAATTTTATTGAACTATTCCTAAAATCGAATGAGCTACAGCTTCTCACAGTCGGCCGGGTGAGCGGTAGTAGCACCATACTTCAAACTATAAACGCATTTTTTTCGAAACACTGTTTTCAAAGTCGGTGGACATGAAATCTCGGAAACCACTTTATGGATTGTTTCCAAATTTATCCGAGATACGGGGAGAAACATTTAAAGGTCGTTGACGATCGCACTTTTTAAAAATCGATCTTCATTTTTTTTAAATTACGTAAAGATGACAATTTTTTCTCTAGATTTTGTATGCTTGAGTTTCAAATTGTCGCCACGTTGTTAAAAAAAAATATTTAAAAAATCGACGATCGTCAATGACTCGTATTTATTGTTAACTTGACTGATCCGTTTGGCTTTTAGATTTCAGATGGAGTGTTTGAGTTGGAGAGTGTCCACCGCCAAACATCGCGAAAAACATTTAATGCCGGCGGCCGGTTGTTGTTGTTCTTTTGTATTTTTTGGTGATTGTTTTAAAAGGCTCTCAATATATGTACCTTTGTGTTTAAAAAAATGCGTTTCTTTTTCACCAAGCGTTAGACGCAAGTATATCTAGTATCTGGAAAGAGAAATGTTTTTACCATTTCACAATAACTACTATAATTAAAAATCGGATAATTATAGCTAGAGTTATGATTTTGGTCAGGTCAAGAAAATTCGTTCTGAAACAAACGCGATTGAAAGTTTTCGTACACGTATATCGTCTGTAACTTGGTCAATTGTCAGTATTTTAACTTTAACATTTTTTCAAACATTCGTGAATCTGTATTCTTTAAGAAAATGCCAAAAAATCGATTCTTTTAACCCGTAAGAGTGGTGCTTAACATTCATTATTCATATTAACATTAATTTTCAGTATTTATGTATCCCATAAGTTATTGAGTAAAGCAATCTATGAAAATAGTATTTTTTTCGAAGAGTTATTTCAGAAAAGCAAGGTGTGCGAACACTTTTATTACCTACTGCATCCACCTCAATGACGAAGATGGATTTGTTCAAAATTCAGGTATCTGTTTGAGGAACTCATATGAAGTTTGGATGATATTATGGTTTTTCATTCTCTCGGTCCGATATAAAATCACGAGCGCTTATTATTCGATTGACGTGCTATGCGAAAAGGGAAAATTTGATCCAACCGAACACAAAGAAATGGTACGAGATGAAACTGAGGGTGAATGCAGAGCTGTACTGCGCTATAATACACATGCATACACACATATATATGTATACAGGGTGTCCTGTTATGAATGGAGAATTTCAGTTTAGTAAAAGTCCCACGGTTTTTGACATAAAAATAATCTGCTTTTAGTTTTTCGCATGCCATTTCTACAAATGATAACTTTTTTTGCTCGCTTTAAAAAAAAATACTCTCGGATATTTGTTTTATGTAGAAAAGTTTCCTTTTTAACCTTAAATGTTAAGGAAACTTTATGAAAAAATATCTTATGCAGAAATTTCATACAAACCAATTTCTAAATTAACCTCGCGAAAGCTCTCGCCGATCAATGAATCTTCTGTGGTCGCCCAAGAGCTTCGAAATTTCCAATTTTCGCCAATTTTTTTTTACTCATCTCACTCATCAACTTGACGCTTTGTAAAATTTTCAAAACAATTAACCGTTTTTTTTAGAAACAAATTTTTCAAATTTACCTCACACTACTAACCCACGAATTATAATCTTTGTTCTCATAAAATAATTCTTTAAAGCTCTCGACCGTAAACAAAGCCGTTAACCCGTTTTATCGGGTTAGAAGTGTGAGGTAAATTAAAAAAACCGCGACAATTGGAAATTTCGAACCTCTTGAACGACCACTAAATATTCATTAGCCGGCTCGAGCTTTCGCGAGCTTAATTAAAAAATTATAAAGCGTAAAATTCATGGGTGAGAAGTGAACGAAACAGAAAATCGATTTTTTAATGAAAATTTGATTTTTTGGGAGGCTTGAGCGACTTCTAAATATTTTTTGACCGCTCGCAGCTTTCGCGAATTTTTTTTCTTCTTTTGAGTAGATAATAGGATGGTGAGAAAAAGGGGAAAAAATAGAGCTTAAATTTGTGGCGTCCTGCAGCATAGAGTATGACATGATCTGACCTATCGACAGTTGCAGGATTGTCCGATCATAACAGGACACCCTGTGTATACACATCCACATATCGTAAATGTTATAGCGGAAACTCACCCAGAGCAATAATAATATCGGAAAGGTCGACGTGCGTATACGGCAAGAGGAATGGGCAGTAGTAGAGGCAGTTATAGTTCCGGCACATCTCGCGGTTGCGAATGTGAGGTAGAAAGCGAGTCAGAGACAGGAAGAGGATTTTCCCAATAGTTCGAACGCAAACGTGAGCGACTGAATGAGGTGAAACTTTTATATCCAACTTGCGAAAGAAGCTTTAAAGCGAAAAGCTTTAACGAGGTTTTGCACCTCTCGTGCAACGAACGAAAACTTTGCCTTTTTTCGGCGCCTTATTTTTATTTTCCAAATGTTTCGCGCAGCCAACGACTATATCGGTCAGCAGGTAAAGCCACAGTGGAATTTGTTCCCTGGTCACTGCGACACGTTACGCTCCGAAATTTTCGACCTAACAACGAAGAAGAAACTCGGCACGATAAAGGAAGGCGAAGCGAAAAAGCCCCGCCCTAAAAGGGACGAAGAATAAGCGGACGAGGAATGAAGAGAGCAAAAAATATTGAATGGGAGCTTCGAGCAAGGAAAAATGAAGGTTCCTTTGACGGATAACGGCCAAACGGTGATAATATATGTGGAACCGGAAATCACCGAAACTTTTGAAATGCCCAAGGGCAATAGTGACGCAGCTGGCGGCGACACACTTTCCTCTCATTATTGCCAGCCGCTCGGAGTCTATGTGCCCGATCACGTGTTTCTTTTCGCTTTCATTCCCCTTTTTTTCTCACTCCACCTCTGCATCCCGAAGCCCTATTTTTTTGGGGGGAGGATGACGAGCTTTTTTCGCGTTATTTACCGCGACCCGGTTCGAAATATATCACCGACCGCAATGGGCTCCATTTAGGGGCCTATGCTAACGCTACAACGATGACTGATGAGAATACCTTGAAGACGCGTATGGCGATACCGCGAAAATCAGTGAAAATTTTGAAAAGTCAAATGAAAAAATATCTGACGCGATGTAGTTTGGTTTCGGTATATCATTAACATGCATGTGAACGAAAATGGCTGAAAATGTTTAAGGGAAAATATAAATAAATATGCAGCCACTCATTCAAGTATTGGCCTCGGTTATTTAAATGGCAACAATCTCCAGGTGAAATAGAAAATGTATATTTAGTACTGAGCGCCAGATGGGCGTTTGAACGGTTAGCCTACTTTCACCCGCCTGGATGGTCGAAAACGAAAAAACCAAATTTATTCATTAATATATCTTTATTGTGTATGACGAGCGTTCTTTTTTAAATTACGGTATTTGTGAATCATATATCAATAATAATAATGCGTTTTTAATCTATATATCAACAATAATGATAATTAATTATAATAATTATTATTATTATGTATTGAAGTAATTATTAATAATAATAAAAAATCACAAATAATGAATCGTTTGTAATAAAAGTGGTCCGCGGCTGTGCATCTAATACTAGTTCTACGTGAACATAAAACATTAAAAAAAATGAGGGACCCTATTTTACCGTGACGAATACGAAATATTGATTCTGCGATATTACGGAGCAAAGTTTACTCAACCTTCATGTGGATACTCTCCTAGAGACGATATCGCTTACGTTTGTCGATAAATAAATGTAAACAAAAAGCTCGTATAATGCATTTTGACGCATGTTACATCGACGTGATCTGGTCGTGTTCAACACAATGTTTACTGCTAATTTTCCACTTTACGTGCTGTAAAGTTGCTCGGAAAATATCTTCGACAAATTTGCCGATTATTTTAACGACCAATTAAGGAGATTGAAGCGTTCGCCACAATTCACGATTACATTTTTTTAAATATATGTTATTGTCTAGACTATGCTTCGTCAATAGGAATTTTTCGAAATGTTTTCACCAATCAAAACCAAAGATGAAAAACAGTTTAATTATGTAATTTTACGTCCGGTTAGATGGGCAATACGTTCACGCTACATGGTATTTTTTGGCCATTTAGGACCAATATAATCCATTGATAACGGATCGACGCAAACTAAACCTTTGTTTAATTTGCGTTGATATTAACGGTCCCTAAACACATCACAACGGATGTCTTAACAAGTCACAACGGTCACTAAACACATCAGAACGATCACCAAACACATCACAACGGGCACTAAACACATCACAACGGGCACTAAACACATCACAACGGTCACTAAGCACATCACACCGGGTACTAAACACATCACAACGGTCACTGAACACATCACAACGGTCACTAAACACATCACAACGGTCACTAAACGGCACCAAATACATCACAACGGGTGATCACAACGGATCATCGCAAACTAAATTTATGTGCTCGGAAACTCAGGGAGTTTCTGAGTTTGTTTGGGTTGAAATGTGGTCCTTGAAAAAGTTACCCATGCAAATGTGGCCTGTGAAGCTGTACAGCTGAAACTGAGTTTGTAACCATTATTTTTAAATCCTCATCTTGCCCATCGTGAATCATATTTATTCAATATTGAACCATCGAGGTTTGATGAAGGATTATGAATCTTGGCTGGCGAATGAAGAGCATTGCTGCCAACCTCAATGTCCGCGAAGTTGCCATATTCCGGCAACACTTAAAATTAATCAATGGTAATAATGAATAATCTTGTTACATAAATATAAGCAGGCATAACTATGAATGCCTCAAAATCCCATTCTGAGTTGTATAAAACATTCGCTGACGCAGTTTTTCTATAATAACCATCGATAATATTATACTTTTTCAAGTTGGTAGTAACACAAAAGTTTTTCTTATTTACGTAATAAAAATAGAAAAATGCATAATGGTGCCCTTCAATTATATATTTCATGAAAAAATGGCATCTACAGAATAAATCTATACCTCGTATAATTTTTTTGAGGTTCATTGAAAAAAAATTCATAAACCGTCATTTGACTCGACTGGACTGTTCCAACCGCCTCAAGGTATTTACTCGGTGTAAATTTTTTTTAATTGGCAGTGTTGCGAAACACCACAACGTAATTAATTTAGTATGGAATGTGTGACGCAAATTATGCGGCCGAACGTAAAACAGGGAAGGGAGGTGAGAATAAAGTAAGTGACAAAATCATCATGTGCAACGTGCTGTTGAAGTCTCAACCTGGTAGCTGCTCAAGCTCCATTGTTTTTTTCCTCTTCCGGAAGCTCAGCTAAAAGGATATCTAGGAGGATAAGATCGCGCATATGGCTGTAAAATAAAAAAAAGGGGCAAAATTAAACCCACAAAAAACGAGGTAAAAGGGTTGTAGTGAAAAACAAACGCACCGAGTAAACCAGAAGAGGATGAATGTAGTATTACAGTTTTTTCTTCTTTGTTTCCTTTCTCTCTGCTTTTCTATTCAGTAAATCTATCTTCGTGAGGGTACTTTGATGAAATATTCACGGGTTTCCACGATATCTATTATCGTTTCTTTGTTCGAGACTCACTTCCTTTTGCTTCATCATTCGTTATCTATAACTTTTTTTAATTCACTGGCTTGCGAAATAAAGATTTCAGTGACCCATACGATCCCAGGCAAACGTAGCCAAAATGTGAAATTCTCATTTGTGCACCGTAGACGTGAAATATTGGCAGTTGTACGTGGCATAATTAGACCAAGCCTCAAATGTTGAGATTGAAAGTATTTTTTTTTTGTTGAATTATTGTCTCATTTGCATTTATTCAGTTCTAACTATATTAGGGCAGAACTTTTGGAGTCTCGCGCCTCACGATGACCGTAATTTCCAAGCTGCTCAACTATTAGGATGTTGAATAAATTCTCGCTGTTTTTTCGTGAAAATTAATGCTTTATATAAAAAAATCACTCCTAATGCTTTTAAACGTTTCGAAACTGTTAGGTTCGAACTCCTAACGATTCTGCAAGTTCATCTGGCGTTTGACATGAGTCGTCATGAATAAATGCCTCCAATTCAACACATCAAAATCATTATTTTTGAAGCGTCCAAACCAATCTCTGTATGTTGTTTCCGACGGAGCATGGTCGCCGTAAGTCTCAACAAAAATTGTGTGCTTCAGCTGCAGATTTTTTTGAATTGCAGTAAAATTCCCCCCTAATTCTCTTTTTTGAGCCCGATATTTGACATGTTTAACACTATGAAAAAAAAACTGTTTACACTTCAGTAAAATGACGTACACTGAATTTCACGCTTGCTTACAATAAAGGGTGCTTCAAAATGCTCGGAGCTTTGTTCGAAACTTTAAACGCTTTTGTCTCGAAAGTACGTTTTCAAAGTCGGCGAGCAAAATATCTCAAAGAAGACTGCATCGCTCTTTCTAAAATTTTCACGGCTGTTCCTACAGGTAAAAATATAGTATTCGATGGAAGGATTTTTTTCCGACGTATACTTTCGATTTGATGAATGGAAAATGTCAATTTTTTCGCAAAAATTGGACTCCCTCTTCAAACAAGCGCTATTTTTTGTAAATTGATATTTCGGAAATTCCTTCGATGAATCGTATATGATAAACGAATATGCTAACGAAATCTGCTTAATTTTTTTGTATTAGATAACCTGGTTTAGAAGGTCGTTGCTTTTTGAAATACCTAATTTTTGTAGAAATGTATCATCTGGTTTTTCTAGAAAAAATCGTAAAAATCGTTTTGGACTGTTACAGCTAGGCATAACCCGTTAATGGAACCTTGTTCTCGCGACTACGTATGGATGCAGAATGGCGTATAAAATAATCTAAATCCCCAATGGCCGGACACGAATCACACAACCTTTCGACAGCTCAAAGTGGAACGATAGAAACCCGAAAGAGGCCCACACACACATAAATATATATATATATATATATATATATATATAAGTGTATCTGTGTGTGGGTGCGTAAAGAGCGAAGGAGAGATGTGACAAGGGTACCTAGGATTTTCAGTTTCTGATCCACCCCAATGGCACATTCATCACGTCACTAGTATAGCACTAGCAGAGATCGACGTTTATACACATTAGCTAGTCACGAATAGCGATAGCTCTTAATTTCTCTAACACTCTTCGCACGGCTTATCTCCACAGGGTAGACATCTCGGCTTTCGTGTTTGTCTTCGAAAAATATTTACCCCGATCTGTATAGCCGGCTATCAATTTCATATTTCTCTATATTAAGCCCGGTAAACGCACTGGGGGATCGAGAAAAAAAATTGCATGGTATAAAATTACATGGTTTTTTTTAATTATTAACCTCTCAAAATGGCGAAGGTATGGCACGGTCTTCTAAACTGCATTTTCAAAACTAGCGTAACGTACATCTACAAAACTAGTCGACCGATTGTGATGAAATTTGGTAGAAATCTTCCTATAATCTTATTGTCTAAAACATGACATAAATGTTCGTAAAAATACAAAAAAGTATTTTTTCTTGCAAAATGTAGCCATTTTTTGTCGGAAAATTCTTTTTTTCTTGTTTCAAAGCGTGCCATTTCATTTATTTACAATATCGCTCACTTTTCCTCGGTGTATATTCTGCGTATAAGCATTGATGATAGAAAAATATTCGTTTTTTTTTCAGATTAATGCCGCTGACGCCAGATGTCACGCCGTCTAACAACACCCACCGCAACCCGTTGAGAAGATCGTGCCATAACACCGCCATTTAAAAAGATTAATAAATAAAAGAAAATACCACGTAACAGTTAATGTTAGTAATACAACATATTCTAAGTTTAAAAAACGATGAAGAAATCTTTCCTTTTAAAAAAAGTCATGAAAATGAACATTTTTTTCCTGACCTAAAGGTATTTCTCCCCTTAAAGAATCACCCTTAAAATGGCCGCATGTACTGATAGTAATGATTACGTAGTACAGTATAGGGTGTCTGAAAATGACCTGACATTTTAATTTATCAATAAAACGTATTATTGATTGATTGCTCGCAGTGTGGCAGGTTGCGCAATCTTGTTGAAAGAATATGTCTTCCAAGTCCATGCCATTTATGCCATTTATCGGATATTGTATTCCACACATAACCTCCATGTTTGTACCTTATATTAAAATAAAAATATTCGTACTTTTCACATAAATAATACGTTTTTTATAACGGGTTCAACATATCCGTTTCCCATATACATATATATCGTAGCCGATTATGTTACGCTGTATATTTGATTTGGACTATTGATATTCATCAAAATGGTTTACGAGGCTCTTAAGAATAAATATATATATATATATATATATATATATATATCTGTAAATCGTGTTTGAGGAAGAGGAACTGAATTATTAAACGATCGTAAACGACCTGAATGGAACGACCGGCAAAGGGAGTGGAGCAAAACCGGCGTTCATTTAATGATTTAATCGAGACTTCGACAGCCGCTCATGCTTGGGTACGCTTAATTGAATTTACATAAGATCGCTAGAACTGAGACGGCGAGGTGATCAAATGAAAAGCAGTGAGAAACAGCGAGAAGGAAAACAGACGGGAAAGGACCCCCTTATGAGGGGGATACTGTTGGATAAAAAGTCAATCGAAGCGTGACTGCTGTCGGACCGAAGTTTTTTTTTTCATTTTCATCCTCCAGGCACAATCCACCCCAAGATATTCTAGTTCGATTACTCGCTGATCTGAGATTTTTTCCACGTGCTTGTTTTTCAGCTCGATGTTTAGCAACAGCTGCGAAATTGAGTGATTCATCTCTCAATAAATTTATAGTGAGAGAACCCCCTGGAGAAGTAAGAGAGAACGTTAATCAAAATAACGCGTTGCGAAAATGTTCAGTTTGGTTCCTAGCGTTACATGAAGTAGCGGCCAAGACTAGTAACGTAACGAAATTACTAATGGGGTAAATAAGACGCTCATCAATAACGTGCCTTTGCACAAGTAGTCCAGCAAAAGAGACGAAAACCCAGCACTTTTTAGCGTAGAATATGAATTTTTGACTGAAGGTTTGACGTCTCTTGTACTGAACTAAAGTATTCATTTAGCACGTGGGCATTCTAGACATCTCAAGAAATGCTAAAACTGTAAGGAAAATCGAAAAAAAAATCAAATGAAGGCTGCATTGCCATGGAAAGCTTCATATTTACTCTCGCCTAGTGCCTTTAGGGCCGAAATGCAAGATTGAAGGAGGTCGTGAGAGAGGTGGTGACTCGAAGCCTCTCAATATGCATGGGGTGTCACGGTTCATTACGATGTACCCGTTATGTATATATATATGAGTAGCAGTAGTAGTATGGCGATGCATACACCAAGGGGGTGCTGGCACAGAGTGGTATAGCAAACCTACAGCGTACCTCGTTTTACCACACTATTGACAATGCCTGAGAAGTGCTTTTTACGACGAGCGAATACTTATGTGTGGTCATATATATATATATATATATATATATATATATATATATATATGTGTGTGTGTGTGTGTGTGTGTGTGTGTGTGTGTGTGTGTGTGTGTGTGTGTGTGTGTGTGTGTGTGTGTGTGTGTGTGTGTGTGTGTGTGTGTGTGTGTGTGTGTGTGTGTGTGTGTGCGTGTGTGTGTGTGCATGCACGTAGATACCTTTGAAATGGAATGCAACCCACGATTCTATTCCACTTTCAATTCGAAACTTCTCGCTATTCGAAGGGAAATTCCTCCATGTCAATGCAAAATTTTATTTGCAACTTTCGCAATTGCCACAACTGATAATTGGTTTCAGTATCGCGTTCGTGCTGCTTTCTTTCCATGCGATACTTGCGACGCGCTCGGTCTTTCTAGTGGGTGCAAAGCAGAGTGAAATGATTTTTAAAAATTTTCTCAGAAAATGCGTATTTAGCTGTTCCAGCTGGTGTTGACGAACGTTGATCCGCAGTCAATAGGGGACTCGTCTTTTGCTTTTCTTCCACTGATAGGACAAGAGACTCGCAAGTGCTCGTTTGATTTTTTTTGCCATTAGCAATTTGTATAAAAATGAAAAACGATTGGCTATCGTGAATTAGTTGATCATCAGAACGACCGCAATATTTGAACTGTCACTTGGAAATATGTTCATCATCGTTTTTTTCTTTCTGTTCATCTGCGGGTAGAAAGAAAAATCCGGGATGAAAAGTGAAGGAAGAAATTGTGTAAAGTGTTGAGAAAAATTCATTCCCGTGGCGTCCACTGCAACGATTGTGTATCCCACATGATACGCGATGTGTGAAACGAGGTTGACCGATATCACGAACGAGTTGAAATCCGTGCAAATAAAGGCAAGCTCGATACGAGGAAAGTGAGAGAAACAGCTGAAACCTCATGGAAAGAACGGAGGACGCCCACGTAGGTAAATGAGATCGATAGAGGAAGCTTGTGAGATACGACAGCTCGAGATGAAGAGAGAGAGAGAGAGAGAGAGAGAGAGAGGGTGGAAGAGAGAGAGGGTGGAAGAGAGAGAGAAAGAAGAATGAGAGTAGGGCAAGGGAGAGGAAAAGCCCGAGGTGATGTTTAATGCAAACTCATCGATTCTCCAAGCCCTCGGGACATTTTTCTCTTTTTCCGTGTGGCAGAGACTCGAGCTTTCCCGCCAGGCTCAACCGTAGCACGGATATAGTACATTTTATCGTATACAGGGTGTCCCAGAACTGATGGTAGTTCCTGAAATGGGGGGTTGGGGGCGAAATTCCGAGTCGATTGATATAAGTATGTATGGGTCTCAGATCAACCTTTGCATTATTATTAATTTTTAAAGGCGGGCGAATCAGGTGCGCCCGATGAGCCGCCGGTACGTTGGTGAGCGATACGCCGGGTCATCGGGCGCACCTGATTGGTCCTTCTTCAAAAATGAATAATAATTCAGGGGTTAATCTGAGATCCATACATACTTACATTAATCGACTCAGAATTTCACCTCCAACTACCTTTCAGGAACTACCATCAGTTTTGGTACACCCTGTATATATATATATATATATATATATATATATATATAGGTGTGTGTTTGTATCCATACGTATGTACTTTCCAGCATCGAAAGCTTCGCTAGGGCATTCACGCGCATCCACCAGCGGCACACACGTTTTCCGAAAAGATTGCGAGCGAAGATTCTATGAGTGATGAAGGCTGCGGTAAAGTCGGATCTGTTGGCGAGGCAGAAGAAAAATAAAGCTGAACCGAGGCGTTGAAGAGTAAAAAGGGAAAGCCCGGAGAGAAAAGAGAGGAGAGATAGAGAGAGAGAAAAAGAGAAAGGGCCCTCAAGGGGGCGAAGAAAACCGTTTCCACCAACCCCTAAAAATCGACCCCACATAACCTGGTCTTCTCTTTTTTGTCCTTCATTTCCCTGCATCCCTTATTGTGCCTGTTAGAGATTTCGTTCGGCTCATAGACGAAACTTCTCAACTTTTCGATACTTCCTAGCCTTTCCCGACGAATATCACTTTTAGTGGGTCCAATCAGCAGGCAGTATGAGAAAAATGGAAATTGGCCAAAGATTTCTCATTGCTGATGCTATAGCCGTTTTTTATCGTTTCTGGATTGGCCTCATGATTCTCCTTGATAAAAGCAGCTTTTCCAGGAGCAGATCCGGCGACGGAGCGCAATAAGACTCGTATTTCTTCGTTATCATTTTTCTCGTCGGTTCTCAATCATTCCGAGCGCCAGATTATTCTCGTCCGACCAGCATGGAATATAACAGCGTACACTGCGAATGAACCATCAGTCACGGGGGAGGGTGGGAAAAAATGGTCACTCATCTGAAACGAGCGGAAAATCAGAGCCGGCATAGAGCCGTGTGGAAGTGTGTGTTCCAGTAGATTCACCGTTATCAAGGATGTGAGCGAGGTATGCGGTGGTTCTCTTGCTGGGTAAGACCGCTGCGGATGAGGAGTGCTCTCATCGCCTCGCACAGGGGTATTTGCCAACGGGGTGCGTTCTGTAACCACCATTTATGGCGGCCATTAGTCTCTTACGAGAGACGATTTGACGCTGTTATCGCGACATCGTATCACAGACTGGAGGCCACTAGTTTTGAATAAACGCTTTATTATCTCGAGTATATCCGCAGATGAAGGAGCATCATGGCTGTATTTTAGCAGCGTATATGTGTATGAGGTTGAATCTTTATTTTCCCTCTGGCAGAAGATTGACACATATTCATTGCGGTTCCTAGCCCTTGGATAAGGAAAAGCAATGATCGGAATATTTTCCATCTTCGCGCAAAATTATACCTTTTTGCAATGATACTGTGATCCTAACAGATGATAAAATCCTTTTCAAGATAAATGTCAATGCCGATTTCACTTCGCTAGACAGGCTTGATTCAGAAGAAATGGACTCCCCGCATCAGAGCAGACTCCAAAATGATCCTGTACGGTTATACGTTATGAAGAAGTTAATAAGCTCATTGCAAACAATTGATGAACAAACCTTTGTACACATACAAATCAACGACGTCATTTATACAGCTGTTTCAATAGCAGCTCACGCCAATGCAACAAACGCATTGTCCATTCAATCACGTAGCAACTTAGAGGGTAACCGGTGCAGAACTTTTACCGGGCATTCTCTACTGTGTGTCGGGCCCAGACCAGGCTTGCCCCTTCGGATTTACCTAACCAGGCCCTCTCATGGAACAGACCGAGAAGATCACCAAATTGTTTTTACGACTTGCCCTCTATGTTTGGAAATGATAATGGTCCGGCCGGAATACCTCGCGAGCAAGTGTAGTTTTGCGTAACGTATACCAGGCCAGAAAATTGACATTTCCTAAAAAGTGGAACATGACTTTGAGAACTGCATAAACCTGGTTTAATTTTCACCCCATCAAAGATATATACAATTGATTAGGATGAAACTAATACATTTGTTGTAATTCTATTCATCATTATAAGCATTCTTCTCATCAATGATAATCTACGAGGATAAACATGTCTATCATAAATACCAGTATTACAATAACTATTAGTTTGGACATAACGAATAACCAGTCTATTTAATGAGGCAAAAGTGAAGCAGGCATGTGATTTTTGAACGCCTTGTCGCCCTGTCAGAAAATATCAATATTCTGGCTCAGGAGACATTATCTAAATGTATTTCGCCAACAGCCCGCCAAGTGGTTCCAAGCGAAGCGCTTCGCGTAACCAATCGCGCAACGATAAGACTTTGATCCGTTGTTGTATCACGTACAGGGGCGCTATGCTTACTAATACTAATGCTATGCTTAGTAATACTATTGGGATGTTGAAAAGTTTTCGCTGTTTTTATCGTGGAAATTAATGCTTAATTTTAAAACATCATTCCTAATACATTCAAACGTTTCGAAACTGTTGTCTGATCAGCTCTTGATGATTCTGCAAGTTCAGCTAGCGTCTGACATGAGTCTTCACGAAGTAATATCTCCTAAGTATTAACAAGAATTTTGTGTGCTACAGCTGCAGATTCTTTTTCGAATAAAGTAGTGCAGTGAATTTCCCCGGAAATACTATTTTTCTGGAACGAAATTTAACATGTTTAATTAAAAAAGTGATTTACACTTTGGCGAAATGACACACACTGCATTTCACTGCTTTTAGATGCGTTACTATCTAAAACTACACGTACGCAGTTTCGGTAATGCAATCTGTTGGAAAACACCGAGAACTTATTCAACGTCCCAATACCTATCATACTCCAGTATATCACCAAAAGCCCTTCCAGTACTTGATAATTTTCTACTCCATACCTGGTTATTTTCCTATATATTCCCGATGACTATCATGCCAATTTCCCACCCGTTTGGCGGCCAGTTCTTGATCAGTTCCCGAAAAAGGGAACAGCGGATCAGGACCTGGCCCTGCTACATGCTGAACCTGATCCCCAACGGAAGGCTTGACCTGATATTATCTGATATTATCTAAGGAAGGCAGTATTGAACTCGGGTATTTGAGGATTACCCAAATGCTGATGAAGGATTCTGAGACCTGGCCAAGGTAGCATCAACCATGACGAGCGCGCCAGGACATCCGACAGATTGGCAAGCATTGCATGAGACAAAAAAGAACCGCTACTTTCAACCTTCCTCGCGCCAAGCTGCAATGATGATGAGAGGGTTGAAGGCCAGGAAAAAGGGGCAGCAAAGGAAGCATACCGTTTGCTGTGTATGTTCGTAGATTTTCGCCTGGTGTAAAGTTTCCCTTGTTTCCATCCAACGCGCCGAGACGGATTCTTCGCCGTCATTCACACTCCCCGTCCCAGTTCTACGTGTACCAACACGCTTGGCAATCTAGAAGTGCTCGACTTCCCCAGACAAGTTTCACGACCACGTTAAAGGATGCGTTACCACTCACGCTGAGAAGAGCAGGGACAAAGCGGACCAGCAAGTATTTATACGACTTTTGTCTGACTTTTCATGCTCCACGGGGTTCTGTCCATCATTACGTCTGCCAACATTCTCCGCAGAGGTGAATACTCGAATGAAACTTTGCCGGGAAAAACAGAGGAGGAGAGAAGGTACTTTGACGGCAGATCGTTATTGGCCCATGACGACAGCACGTAAAGAATAGCAAAACTAATGGGGCTGGCTTTAGACTGAGTGAAACTGAGAAAGTATCAACGACTTTACAAGGTTCCGTGGTTTCAAACGAACGTTAACGACAAAATATCAGCAGCTGAGGGAATTGATTATAAATGGAGTGATCGCGTCCAATACCGCAGCGAAGTCTCTCTAAGCTATTCCTATGTCCTGTTACTTGGACGCATTCGACATTCTCTTTTATGGCTCAAGGACGTTCAAAGCCGCTTTGAAGAAGAATAGAAGTTCCAACCTAACTTGGCGATATTCTTCCCACGGCAGCTCAATTCGCGTCCAGCATGAACTTTCATTGTTCACGGAGGGCTGCGGATTTTGTATACAGCTTAAACACTATACTCGATATTGATGCACCCTCTTATTGCTCTGTGGAAAGCTTCGTTTCATCTCATTCCATATTTTATTCCTCATCCCTTCACCGCTTGTTTTAGAGTTTCGTAGTCAAACAAGAAACCCTTAGATGACTTTCTCGTGTACGCCCGTCCGTCCGTCGCAGCCTCATAGTTTCTACAGTTTTTAACACATATGCAGCAAAACCGCAAAGTAGAAGCTCCAGATGGGGATGGGAATTAATCTGGAGCAGAATCTTTGAGCAAACTTTTTTTATCACTTTTTCCTTTGTGTGTAAAATGAGCGGTATTTTTTTTCGCGCACCCCACTGAGTGGGCGCTTATTGAAGGAGTCTTCAAAAATTGAAATGATGTTCTACTTTTCATTTTAAAGCACCGTTGCCAAAATATCAAGCTTCGAGGTGATGTGCAACGTACTCCCCCATAAAATTTTTCAACTGTTGCTTTGAAAAATCTAAAAAAAATTCTACATACTAGTGGTTGGTTAGAACTTGGGATGAAAATTATTTTGGATTAGTCAACAAATTCGGACATATGGATAACCAATCCATCTCTAAGTTGACTTCATGAAAACTCTACAAGAGAACTGCCCGAATATCTTAATGGCGTATTGTTTTTTGAATCCTCGTTAAAAAATCAAACTTGAAACTGACGCCCTCCCCCTTCCCTGGCATAATTCTTTAATGAGCTGATGCTAAACATCAGTCTTGGAACAAGACAAAAGCAGCGAAGTCCAAGATGACACTCGCCAGGATGAATGGCCGGTAGCTCGAAAGGATGGGAATCTCAAGGCGCGGATAAGGAATAACACCAAAGGGAATCCGAGCCGGGACTCTGCACTCCGAAGAAGAAACGGATCAGGGTGTCTCGATGGAAGTTGAAAGACTGCGGGAGAAGTAACGGCGCGAATATAAACGCCGTGTATCGTAAGCTCGATAGTTTTTCACAGAGGAAGAAACCATTAGCGGCAGAGAAAAGCCACGTATCGGAGAACAACGATCTTGAGAACGCCGGAAATAAATAACAAATTATCAAAGCCACACCGGAGGAGAAGGATTTTTTGTGCTCGTAAATAAGAAACTGCCAGATCCCTCTTTTCTATCCTCGTGCTGCGAGTACCTCTTGGTTTACCCTGTTTCTCTCTCTCTCTCTCTCTCTCTCTCTCTCTCTCTCTCTCTCTCTCTCTCTCTCTCTATTTGTTTCGCTCTGCCTCTCACTTCGTCGCAAAGTGGTTCACGTGTAAAATCAGATGGCTGTAAATCGTTGTTGGGAAGGAAACAGGCAACTGGGGGGGGGGGGGGAGAGTTTGGTTGGTTGGTTGCGTCTGGTCCACTGGGTGAACGTTGGAGACTCCATCGGTTTGGTTTCTCCTCTGCTGCGAAATACATTGGCACACGATACAGCGATGCCCCCGATGAAACAAGACCAGTTGCTTCGAGTACTCCTAATTGCTCTTTCTATTTTTCTTGGCCATCGTGGCTACTTTGGCTCTTCAACCTCCACTTTACTACACTTTGTAGTAATCGCGTCACTTTTACAACTTCCATTTGATCCTAATTCGCGTTAAAAAAGTGCAATTCGCCATAATTATTGAACCCTCCATGCTCACCGGGGCTCAAATTCACCACACCTCCAAATAGGGGATCGAATAAAGGCCATCATCCACCAAAACGGAGATGAGCGAAGCAAGGAAAAAGCAACAAATCGACCGGTGAATTCATGTCCATCGAAGCTGAGCATGGCGATTCTAGTGGGTCTTTTTTCCTAGCTTCGCTCATCTCTGCTTTGGTGGATGATGGCCCTTAAGGGGTTACGTGGGTTTCGAAGCCCAAAAAGCATATTTTCTCTTTAAAAAAAATAAAATATATAAATTATTTTATTCAAAATGTTAAGCACATAAAAGAGCATTATTTCAACAATATTTTTTTTTTATTCTTTAATTTTTTTGGGAAATTCAGCTGGTGCGACCTGGTTTCCGGAGAAGCTAAAAAAAGTGTCCTATATACCTGCGTCGCTGCCGACCGGTCTTTCCCAACGGGAGGAATTCCTAAAGGCTCACTCTCCTAGACTTTTACTCTGATTGACTTAAAACTTTGGGCAAATATTCTAGACACATTGTAACATTAGATAATAAAATTTTTTTAAATGGATTAAATTTTTTTTTTCAAACCCACGTAACCCCTTAAGTTACGCTCTAGGCGTCCAAGTTTCCTCCGTCTGTAGCGGCTAACAGTTTTTTAACTGCAGCGTCAGTTTGTTGGTGACAACTGCTCGGAATTTTTTTTCCCTAAGCTGACTTTCAGATCTCCGCATAAAAACCTCTGTGGAACGACCACTATGGGACTGTTCATTACCCAAAAGCACCATTTCACAAGAATGTCATAAATAAATTTTACTAAAGAATATTGAAAAATAAGATAATTACGATTTCAAGTAGAAAAGTTTGTTTTTGCAGTGTGTTCGTGTTTAAGTTTTTTTTTTTAATTTCATTATTTGATTTCTTACGTTAATGTTAATATTACATATTTTAGAATGCGAAGTATATGACTGAATTCTTTCAACCCAATTGATCCGATGGTGTTGACACGGCAATCGTTGGAAAATGAACTGGGTCATATTCACCGCGTGTGCCCAGTGCGGTTCAAAAGTGTGACCACCAAGAGTCGAAAGGAAATCAATTCATTCATACGTAAAGCGTTTTTTGCCCGTTCGTGAGGTTATTATTCGGAAAATACACTTGCTATTGAATGCCGTAAGAATTGCAATTAAGCGAATAATTGGAATATTTTTCAGGATTACAGCCGTTGAAGGAAAGAATAAGAGAAAGTGAGCCATACGGAAAGTGAGCGCGAAGAAGAAGAAGAAGGAGAGAGAGAGAGGGAGAGAGAGAGAGCGCATTGAACCGTTTCTGAGGGTATTAAGAAGGAATGGAAGAGCCAGGAGCTGCTACAATTAAATTCGTGAATCCTCAGTCAGGACTAACGACAATGAGTCGACCTCACTCATCATTTCCAATAAATCCTCTGAATAAATGTTTTTTTTTCAACCCCAATCTCCCTCGGCAGCTTTTTTTGTGGTATTACCGGAAGCCACCAACCTCCCCGGTCATCCCTCCTTCAATCTGCCCTTTCCTTGAATTTAAATTCACTCATTGCCGGTGGTCCCGGCCCGGTCGACTCCGAAGAAAAACATTGATCTTCAACGGCAAGAAATTACTGTTCCCTGTAATGCAAGAATGATTGGATCGCATCGTCTCATTTTTGTCTCCAAATTTATAATAACACAAACGAGAACAATGATCTTAAGAAGGTTGTAGGGGTCCAGTTCGGTCAAACCGTTTATGAACTTTTTTTCGATGAACCTCAGAGAAATGCATACGGAGTATATATTTATTCTGTAGATACGAATTTTTCATAAATTGTATAATTAAAGGGAAAAATTATGTATTTTCATCTTTTTATTACGTAAATACAAAAAACTTCTGTGCTATAACCAACATGGTAGTAATACAAAAGTCATCGTTGGTAGTGAACCAAAAATTATCGATGATGATTATGAAAAAACTGCGTCAGCGAATGTTTTATGCAACTCAGAATGAAATTTGGAGTCATTTTTGATTCTGCCTATTGATATTTTTGTCCCAAATTATGCATTATTAACATTAATTAATATTGCCAGCCATGATTCGTAATCTTTCATCAAACCTTGACGATTCAATATTGAATAAATATGGTTTACAATGGGCAA